>CP139502.1:125062804-125576377 GCA_021014915.2 Artemisia tridentata subsp. tridentata | reverse complement strand
GGACCCTATGAGGTCGTTGAAGCACTAGGTAAAGGCGCGTACAAGCTGCGTGACATGGATGGCCGCGAGCTACAACGCACATGGAATGTTTGCAATCTCAAGAGATGCTATCTTTAGGAAAGGTTACGACCTCACACACGGACACCTCCGCACTTTAATAAGTGCTTAATAAATATCCGTGTATTTACATTTTGTTTCATTTAGGCAAATGTTTTTCTTTTTTCACAAAAAGTTGCAAGTATTAATTCAAATGTCGTAGTTTCTAGCTAATTCCGCGACACATTTCACTTTATTGTTTACATGTTATTTATGTCTCAATATTGTTGTTACTTTAATTTCTGCCTACATGGCGTGCATGCAGTTATTAAAACCCACGATGGTAAAAGGATGAGTAAACCAACTAAACAACTCGTTGAGTAAGAGGGTTGCAAACCCATCAACATCGGATCACGCATCCTTGTTAAACACCTTACTCTCAAGACGTTGGGGTAAGTTCAATGTGTATCTCACGACGGATACACAACAATGCACACTGTGCGCGTTTAACAACTCAGGAGCTAAGACACTTAACTCCTTGATATGATATTTGCAGTACGCTGCATAATCAACCAATAAACTTGTAAATTTTGTGAACTTCATACACGATTATGGATTTTTTATGAATTTTCTTAAGTATGTACACAACAAGTTGCTATGTTAGACACAACATAGACGTCTTTTACGCAAAGACAAAATAACCAAGTACAAACATTATAACTACAATCACATCTGATATAATATACGAACAATCGTACTTTCCAACATTTTATTGTAGACTACGAGTCCATATACAATATAGATTCAACATGCAACAAAAAGTGAACCTATTACAAAACATCACTACATCTAAGTAGCCTATTGTAACACCCCAACCCGACAAGGGTAAAGATATCACATTATGGCGACATTTCAAAGCATTCATACATATACACAGCGGAAGCCATAAAACATCATAAATAAATAAGTCAAGTCAACATGACTTGAGTCCAATACAAAAGTCTCACAAGATAACGAAATAATTCAAAGGAAATACATAATAAAATGAATCCATGATCAAAATGTCTAAACAAATGGCAAGACTAGGGTAGGACATCATCTAAGGTAAAAGCATCCAACTAACTCTCATCCCAAGCATAAAATCCATCTCCCAGCTAGATACCTGCCGCACACGAAAAAGAAAACGTGCGGCTGAGCTTACAAAGCCTAGTAAACAGATACATAATACAAACAAAGATAACGAAACTGAAATATACTGAGGCACTGGGAGATATCATAAGGTATAACCAAAGCAAAAGAGTAATAAGGAAATATAGGATAGTTATCTACCACGAGCCCATAACTCAAAGTCAACATCATAGTCTCAAGGTCATAAGCTCACAATCAGAGGGGATACCTCTCAGGCAACCAGATAATATGAGGGGTGTCCTCATGTATCAAAATAGTGGAGTAGCTAGCTCCAGCTAAATGTGAAAGGCGTGTATTGCACACAAGCACCAGTCACCTCAAAGTCAATACTCAAAGTCACAATTAAATCCACTAAACATACAAATCTAGGATTGCAACCCATACGCCCCCAAACTCAAAGTCATCCCAACATCATAGTAGCCATGGCAGAAAATCATAAAAGGGACGGTGTGAGAAATCACTCCCCCACACGGGAGTCATGCCAGTGGTGCATCACAGACATGGCCAGGTTACATCCCTGGCTAGGTAACATAAATGGCTCGGGTATCAAACTAAGAGTCAGGTCTCAAAATCATAGCACAAGGTCATATATCAAAAGGTGCATCTCATGGTCGTATCAAAAGTAATATCAAGGTTCATTTAAAAGGGAAACATAGCAATGGCTTGGGAAACCTTAACTGAATCATAACTCAAAATCAATGTATAAGAATATAAGAACCCTTACTGAAACAAGGGCAGAGTATCTGTACCTTATGAAGAAAGCACAAATAGAAGTAAAGCACAGAAACAGGGGACAGCTCAAAGTCTCTCCTTCTTCACATCTAAAGGAGTAGAAGGGAATTACAATTCATTCTTAATTACTTGTCTTTCCATTTAAAGTAACTTTCCATTTTTAGCAGGTTTCCATATTTAGAAAGTTTCCATAATTAGAAGGTTTCCTTATTTAGTAAGTTTCCAATTTTAGAAGGTTTCCTTATTTAGTAAGTTTCCAATTTTAGAAGTATGGAGTACATAACTTAGTTAGATCATTACTAACTGGAAATAAGGTATCTTTTATCATATTTACACACTTGATCCTTAGGGTTTCACAATTTACATTTTATACCCTTATATTTCAAAAGTTACACTTTAAACCCTTAATTTATCCATTTTACACAATGATCACTTATTTTATCATATTATACGAATGTATCCCCAAGTATTCATAATTTACACATTAGGTCCCTCTAGTTATCAAAGTTACATATTTAGGTCCTTAAACTTACAATTTCAACCTTTAATTATCAATAATTACATATCAAGCCATTAAGTTATCAAAATGACACATAACCCCCTGAATATAATTAATTACTCAATTCAACCCTAAGTTTCCAGAAATTACATATTTAGTCCCTCTATTTTATTTAATTTCAAAATCAACTTACACTTTATCAAATAAACATTTTAACCCTTTAGAATACAAAAATTACACATAGCACCCTCAACATATATTTTATTCGAAATGTTCACAGCCCAAAATAAGTTCTAAAAATAACCCTTGAGTTTTAAAAGTTACAAAACCTACCCTAAACATTTTTAAACCACACGTTAACCCTTCTAAAATCATGAAACCAAACCCTATTCTTTCCAAAACAATTTTTAATCATCACTATATCATTAAACACTAATTATCATCATAAGAACAACCCTAAATTTCCAGATTTCAATTCGTACGAAATTATCCCATCTTTTATACACTTTTAAATAAAACCGATTAAACAAAATAATTAGGAAATAATTAGATCTAGGCCATGATAATTCTTAGAACATTTTTCCAGATCATTTAACATTAAAACATACGTGAATAAATTATACCTGCAGCCAAATTCGTTCATATAGTATTTTTCATAATTTTTATACGTTTTCCATGGTTATAATCTCGTTTAATTCATCTAACGTGCATGGATCCATTTAAGCATTTTATTTGGAGTTCTTAGATCATATAAGGTCTGAGAACAATACCAAAACTAGATTCGAACGTGTATCAAGAGTGGGACGAATTCTTTCTTATGCGTATAGCCAAAATGAACCGAAAATCACCACGACCTCACGAACGACCTTCAAACCTTGAAATCATTTTTCCCAAGGTATATTCGACATAAGGATCATGAGAAAAATAGTAAACGAATTTTATAGAGGTCGTGGAATTTAATAACGAAATTACCTTTGTATGACACGCTCGATAGGAATTAATTCCTCAAAAATAGAAAACGACCAAGAACACCTTCACCACTATTTTTCCTAGGTTGTAAACGTCACAAGGAGTGTTAGAAAAATGAGAAACGAATTTTGTGATGATCGAGTGAATTATAACGAAATATACCTCTTTTATGCTTAGCGACAAGGAAAAAGGATTCACCAAGATCAAATCGGGCTTCAAACAATTTGAAGGCTATTTTTCCTAGGTCCTTTAGATGATGATCAATCACAGAAAAATACTTAGATGATTTGTGGAAGTCGATTGGAGGCTATGGAGGGTTGTTTGTGTTTTGTTTTTGGATCGGCAAACTAGGGTTTGCAAAAAGAGATGTGTTGGTTATTTAAAACAATGAAATGGCCGAGTCTTAGGGGAGCTAATTGACCAAAATCTCGGCAATTTGGGCTGGAAATTAATGGGATTGATTTCCTTATCATTTGCCATATTTAAACCATATTTTATAACATTTAAAATACATATAAACACATTTAAATACTATTCAGCCTTCATAGGGGTATTTTGGTAATTTCACCACTTGCATAAATGTTAATTGAAGTTCTTAAGATTATTTGGGATCATCACTTGTGCATTGCCAGAAGTTGGAATTTTTGTGATACTTTATAAGCTTTTAATTTGGTTTTTAAATTAGTAAGGGCAATTTGGTAATTTTGCATGTTTTCAGATTTTAGGTATTACAACTTCTTCCCCTCTAACAGAAAATTTCGCCCTCGAAATTTGCAAAGAATCAGAAATGAAACGAATTGAAACATAACGGAGACATACCAGATCAGAATACAAAATGAGGATAACTAGCTCGAATAGACTCCTCGGTCTCCCAGGTAGCTTCCCGCTCTGGGTGGTTCCGCCAAAGAATCTTAACAAAGGGAATGACCTTACGTCTCATAACTCGCTCTTGGCGATCAAGAACAGCTTCCGGCTCCTCCGGAAGAGACATATCGGGCTGAATCTGATCAAAAGGATAAGACACCACATGCAGAGGATGATAATTGTATCCCCTCAGGAGAGATACATGAAAGACGTCGTGAACATGTGATAACTGCAGAGGAAGAGCCAAACGATATGAAACCTCTCCAATGCGATCCAAAATCTCAAACGGTCCGATGAATCGAGGACTGAGCTTGCCCTTAATTCCAAAACGTTTAACTCCCCGGAACGGCGAAACCTTAAGAAATACCCGATCACCAACACGAAATTCCAAGTCACGCCGATGCTTGTCAGCGTAACTCTTTTGACGAGCCCTAGCTTCCTTCAACTTTTCCCTAGCAACGTCCACTTTCTCAGTAGCGATCTGAACTAACTCCGGACCCTCAATGACGCGTTCACCTACCTCGTTCCAACAAACCGGAGCCCTACATTTCCGACCATATAACATCTCGAAAGGAGCCATACGAATACTCGCGTGCCAACTGTTATTATAAGCAAACTCTACCAAACACAAATAATCGTCCCAGCTACCAGTCCACTCTAAGGCACATGCCCTCAACATGTCCTCTAAAGTCTGAATGGTCCTCTCCGACTGACCATCCGTCTGAGGGTGAAAAGTTGTACTGAACTTAAGGCGCGTATCCCATGCATTATGCAATCCCTTCCAGAAGCGAGATGTAAACCGAGGATCCCTATCTGATATAATAGCCGTAGGCATACCATGAAGCCTAACGATTTCCTGCTGAAATATGTCCGCCAATTTACTAACACTGCAGTCCACACGAATAGGGAGGAAGTGAACAGACTTGGTTAGTCGATCAACGACCACCCAAATCGCATCATGCTTCCTACGAGTAAGAGGTAAACCTGTCACAAAATCCATGGAAATTTCCTCCCATTTCCACTTCGGAATCTCCAACGGCTGAAGCAACCCACTAGCTCTCTGGTGCTCGATCTTGACCTGCTGGCACGTTAAACACTTAGATACAAACGAAGCCACATCCTGTTTCATGCCACTCCACCAGAAATGTTGCTTAAGGTCCCGGTACATCTTGGTAGAACCAGGATGTATAGTAAAAGGGGAACTATGAGCCTCTGATAGAACAGCCTTCCTAAGCTCAGGATCGTTGGGAACACAGAGACGATCCTCCAACCACACTACACCGGAATCATCAACTCTAAACTCTGACTGTTTGCCTTCCTCAACATTCTGAACTATAGACCACAGCTCACCATCCTCTTTTTGAGCTTCCTTAATTCTCAAGATAAGATTGGACTCCACCGTAAGGCTAGCCCAATAACCACCATGACCTCGAATACAAAACTCCACATCAAGAAGCTCTAAATCGTGCAAAACGCGAGGCTCAAACTCCAAGCTCGCAATCATACCCGACTTTCTACTAAGAGCATCAGCGACTACATTCGCCTTACCAGGATGATACTGAATGTTAACATCATAATCTTTCAGAAGCTCTAACCAACGCCTCTGTCTCATATTCAACTCTTTCTGGGTGAAAATGTATTTAAGACTCTTATGATCAGTGAAAATGTCACAAGTCTCTCCATACAAATAATGGCGCCAAATCTTTAGCGCGAAAACCACAGCTGCTAACTCTAGATCATGCGTCGGATAGTTCACCTCGTAAGGCTTCAGCTGCCTCGAAGCATAGGCGATCACCTTCCCGTGCTGCATCAAGACACATCCTAAACCCTTCTTCGATACATCGCTATATATCTGGAAACCACCGGAACCCGATGGAAGAGTCAAGATAGGTGCCGACACTAAACGTTTCTTCAACTCCTCAAAACTACTCTCTCGCTCATCGGTCCAAATAAACTTTTCCCCTTTTCTCATCAACTGTGTCAATGGCAAAGCAAGACGCGAAAAGCCCTCAACAAATCTCCTATAATACCCAGCGAGACCCAGAAAACTTCTCACTTCCGTCACATTAGTAGGCCTTGGCCATTTTGTGATAGCCTCAACCTTCGCCGGATCCATAGTGATACCGTCTGCAGAAACGATGTGACCCAAGAAAGCTACACGATCCAACCAAAACTCGCACTTCGAAAACTTCGCATACAATTTCTGCTGTGGCAAAATCTCCAGAACAATACCAAGGTGTTGCTCATGTTCCTTCTCGGATTTAGAATATACAAGAATATCGTCGATGAAGACAATCACAAACTTATCGAGGAATTCATGGAATATCCGGTTCATTAGGTCCATAAACACAGCAGGAGCATAGGTCAGACCAAAAGGCATAACCAAGAATTCATAGTGACCGTACCGGGTGCGAAAGGCCGTTTTGGGAACATCCTGCTCCCTCACCCTAAGCTGGTGATATCCCGACCTCAGATCAATTTTAGAGAAATGCCTCGCTCCTTGCAACTGATCGAATAAATCATCAATGCGAGGAAGAGGATAGCGGTTACGAATAGTAATGCGGTTAAGCTCCCGATAATCGATACAAAGACGCATGCTCCCGTCTTTCTTCTTAACAAACAACACGGGAGCACCCCAAGGAGATACGCTCGGACGAATAAAACCGTTTTCCAACAGTTCTTGCAATTGCTCCTTTAATTCCTTTAATTCAATCGGTGCCATGCGGTAAGGAGCTTTAGATATGGGTTCAGCACCCGGAATCAGATCAATGCTAAACTCGACTTCCCTGACAGGAGGAATGCCAGGAAGTTCATCCGGAAATACATCGGCAAAATCGCGCACAATACGAATACTATCAATGCTAGGAACATCAACAGAGGTATCTTTAATAGAAGCAAGAAAACCAAGACAGCCATGCGAAATCAATGTCCGGGCTTTCATAGCCGAAATAATCTTTACAGATTTCAGAGGTTGGGAACCAGAATAAACATAATCAGGATGGTGAAGATCACCAAAGATCACCTTACGAGCATAACAATCAATGGTCGCCTTATGAGCAGCTAACCAGTCCATGCCCAGAATAATGTCAAAATCGACCATATCAATGGGAAGAAGGTTCGCAGAACGAACACGATCATCGAAACGGACAGGGCAATTAACATACTCAACATCAATAATCACATGAGTTTTCATCGGGGTAGCAATGGATATACGGTTCATTAATTTAGTTGGGGTTACGTTTATTTTATTTGTAAGTGATGTGGATATTATTGAATGTATAGCACCCGTGTCAAATAAAACAAACACAATACGATCTCCAATGTGCAGAAAACCCGTAATAGTACCTGAGGTGCTAGCAGCCTGGTCACGTGTCAAAGAATAAACTGAGCCTGAAGCAGGAGCTGCCCTAGCATCGACTTTAGGTTCACCAGCATTCTTCCTAGGACAGTCCTTGATCTTGTGCTGAGAAGATCCACACCAGAAACAACCACCAGAAGCTTTATAACAAGGACCTGGATGAGTCTTCCCACAGGAAGTACATGTAGGAGGAGGAGGTAGAGTCTCAACAGACCCCTTCTGACCAGACGATCCCGACTGCTGATACGGCTGAGAATCCCTACGCCGGTTGTTATTACCCTGCCCCTGACGATCACTACCAGACCTACCAGAATCCCGCCGATCCTGGTTCCTGTAACCCTGCTGCCCATGATTATGACTTCGGTCCGGGCGACCCCGCTGATCATGCCCATGGTCCTGTCGACCCCGAACATCCTGCCTTTGGTCCTGCCGACCTTGGCCCCGAAAATCTACCCGGTTACCATCCCTATCACGCTTATTAGACCCCCTGTCCGCATGTAACAACTCGATGTTACGCGCGGCGTCCTGAACCCCAGCCACATCCTCAAACGGAGTGTTAACAATCCGGTCTAACACCTACCTCTTTAAAGCCCATTTGAAATGACGAGCCTGACGCGTAGCATCTCCAGTGACCTCTGGCCCAACGAAACTGGCCAGACGCAGAAACCGTTGCATAAACTCTCCCGACGACTCCTGATCACCCTGACGAATCGACCCATATTCCCTTTCATACCTTAGCTGTTCTGACATAGGAATATACTGTCTATAAAACACCTCGATGAAATCCGCCCACGAACAGGTCTCAGCAAAATCATCCCCTTTCGCCTGAACAAGAGCAGCCCACCAATTCTGAGCATCACCTTCAAATTTGAATGTGGCCAACCGAGTTTTAAACTCGTCAGCACATCCCAGAACACGAAACAACTTCTCGATATGTGTGATCCAGTCCTCCGCTTCATGGGGAGTAGCAGCGGACCTGAAAGAGAGAGGCTTAAGTTTGTTGAACCTCTCGATCCACACATGGATACCAGCTGGGGGAGCAGCGGGTGGAGCAGTGGGTTGAGCATCACCACCACCACCTCCAGAAGGACCAGCCCCATTCCTGATATTATTGGTGACCTCAGTCACCACTCGCGGAATAGCAGCAGCCACAGCAGCGGCTATCATCTCTTCAAAATTGGGGCCATCATCCCCATTAGTGTACTGAGTAAAGCGTGTGTTCACCATCTGAATGATCATGAAAAGAATTAGCAAAACATAAGGGAAATAAGCACGAAATGGAAGACGAAGCAGAACTTATGCCTACCCAAAACCTCACCAGTCAAATCTTAAACTTAAGGGTCAAATCCTATGGTCCACATGTTTCACAGGCCAAAGCTTATGTACGACAGGTCGCAGCCTGGGGCTTTGATACCATAATTGTAACACCCCAACCCGACAAGGGTAGAGATATCACATTATGGCGACATTTCAAAGCATTCATACATATACACAGCGGAAGCCATAAAACATCATAAATAAATAAGTCAAGTCAACATGACTTGAGTCCAATACAAAAGTCTCACAAGATAACGAAATAATTCAAAGGAAATACATAATAAAATGAATCCATGATCAAAATGTCTAAACAAATGGCAAGACTAGGGTAGGACATCATCTAAGGTAAAAGCATCCAACTAACTCTCATCCCAAGCATAAAATCCATCTCCCAGCTAGATACCTGCCGCACACGAAAAAGAAAACGTGCGGCTGAGCTTACAAAGCCCAGTGAACAGATACATAATACAAACAAAGATAACGAAACTGAAATATACTGAGGCACTGGGAGATATCATAAGGTATAACCAAAGCAAAAGAGTAATAAGGAAATATAGGATAGTTATCTACCACGAGCCCATAACTCAAAGTCAACATCATAGTCTCAAGGTCATAAGCTCACAATCAGAGGGGATACCTCTCAGGCAACCAGATAATATGAGGGGTGTCCTCATGTATCAAAATAGTGGAGTAGCTAGCTCCAGCTAAATGTGAAAGGCGTGTATTGCACACAAGCACCAGTCACCTCAAAGTCAATACTCAAAGTCACAGTTAAATCCACTAAACATACAAATCTAGGATTGCAACCCATACGCCCCCAAACTCAAAGTCATCCCAACATCATAGTAGCCATGGCAGAAAATCATAAAAGGGACGGTGTGAGAAATCACTCCCCCACACGGGAGTCATGCCAGTGGTGCATCACAGACATGGCCAGGTTACATCCCTGGCTAGGTAACATAAATGGCTCGGGTATCAAACTAAGAGTCAGGTCTCAAAATCATAGCACAAGGTCATATATCAAAAGGTGCATCTCATGGTCGTATCAAAAGTAATATCAAGGTTCATTTAAAAGGGAAACATAGCAATGGCTTGGGAAACCTTAACTGAATCATAACTCAAAATCAATGTATAAGAATATAAGAACCCTTACTGAAACAAGGGCAGAGTATCTGTACCTTATGAAGAAAGCACAAATAGAAGTAAAGCACAGAAACAGGGGACAGCTCAAAGTCTCTCCTTCTTCACACCTAAAGGAGTAGAAGGGAATTACAATTCATTCTTAATTACTTGTCTTTCCATTTAAAGTAACTTTCTATTTTTAGCAGGTTTCCATATTTAGAAAGTTTCCATAATTAGAAGGTTTCCTTATTTAGTAAGTTTCCAATTTTAGAAGGTTTCCTTATTTAGTAAGTTTCCAATTTTAGAAGTATGGAGTACATAACTTAGTTAGATCATTACTAACTGGAAATAAGGTATCTTTTATCATATTTACACACTTGATCCTTAGGGTTTCACAATTTACATTTTATACCCTTATATTTCAAAAGTTACACTTTAAACCCTTAATTTATCCATTTTACACAATGATCACTTATTTTATCATATTATACGAATGTATCCCCAAGTATTCATAATTTACACATTAGGTCCCTCTAGTTATCAAAGTTACATATTTAGGTCCTTAAACTTACAATTTCAACCTTTAATTATCAATAATTACATATCAAGCCATTAAGTTATCAAAATGACACATAACCCCCTGAATATAATTAATTACTCAATTCAACCCTAAGTTTCCAGAAATTACATATTTAGTCCCTCTATTTTATTTAATTTCAAAATCAACTTACACTTTATCAAATAAACATTTTAAACCCTTTAGAATACAAAAATTACACATAGCACCCTCAACATATATTTTATTCGAAATGTTCACAGCCCAAAATAAGTTCTAAAAATAACCCTTGAGTTTTAAAAGTTACAAAACCTACCCTAAACATTTTTAAACCACACGTTAACCCTTCTAAAATCATGAAACCAAACCCTATTCTTTCCAAAACAATTTTTAATCATCACTATATCATTAAACACTAATTATCATCATAAGAACAACCCTAAATTTCCAGATTTCAATTCGTACGAAATTATCCCATCTTTTATACACTTTTAAATAAAACCGATTAAACAAAATAATTAGGAAATAATTAGATCTAGGCCATGATAATTCTTAGAACATTTTTCCAGATCATTTAACATTAAAACATACGTGAATAAATTATACATGCAGCCAAATTCATTCATATAGTATTTTTCATAATTTTTATACGTTTTCCATGGTTATAATCTCGTTTAATTCATCTAACGTGCATGGATCCATTTAAGCATTTTATTTGGAGTTCTTAGATCATATAAGGTCTGAGAACAATACCAAAACTAGATTCGAACGTGTATCAAGAGTGGGACGAATTCTTTCTTATGCGTATAGCCAAAATGAACCGAAAATCACCACGACCTCACGAACGACCTTCAAACCTTGAAATCATTTTTCCCAAGGTATATTCGACATAAGGATCATGAGAAAAATAGTAAACGAATTTTATAGAGGTCGTGGAATTTAATAACGAAATTACCTTTGTATGACACGCTCGATAGGAATTAATTCCTCAAAAATAGAAAACGACCAAGAACACCTTCACCACTATTTTTCCTAGGTTGTAAACGTCACAAGGAGTGTTAGAAAAATGAGAAACGAATTTTGTGATGATCGAGTGAATTATAACGAAATATACCTCTTTTATGCTTAGCGACAAGGAAAAAGGATTCACCAAGATCAAATCGGGCTTCAAACAATTTGAAGGCTATTTTTCCTAGGTCCTTTAGATGATGATCAATCACAGAAAAATACTTAGATGATTTGTGGAAGTCGATTGGAGGCTATGGAGGGTTGTTTGTGTTTTGTTTTTGGATCGGCAAACTAGGGTTTGCAAAAAGAGATGTGTTGGTTATTTAAAACAATGAAATGGCCGAGTCTTAGGGGAGCTAATTGACCAAAATCTCGGCAATTTGGGCTGGAAATTAATGGGATTGATTTCCTTATCATTTGCCATATTTAAACCATATTTTATAACATTTAAAATACATATAAAACACATTTAAATACTATTCGGCCTTCATAGGGGTATTTTGGTAATTTCACAACTTGCATAAATGTTAATTGAAGTTCTTAAGATTATTTGGGATCATCACTTGTGCATTGCCAGAAGTTGGAATTTTTGTGATACTTTATAAGCTTTTAATTTGGTTTTTAAATTAGTAAGGGCAATTTGGTAATTTTACATGTTTTCAGATTTTAGTTATTACACCTATATACTACTTGTGCGCTTAAGCCTTGAACTACCCACTCGGCGCGCCACACTACCAGCCTCTTCAAGCTTCCTCAACAGGTCAACATCCTTGGGTGACACCGTTGGCACGCTAACAGGCACCTCATCAGACCTCGGAATATGGGCCGCACCAAGACCACAAAGGATGGCTTTACCCTTAACACCCTTCTTCTTTGCAAGTCTCATCTCATGGGCCTCTAGGGACTTCTTTAGAGGAATTTCCTTCTCAAGCACGAAAGGATTCAGGATATCACGCGGACAAGCAAAGATGGGTACATGCAGCTGCGACACATCGGGCTTCAAAAAATAATCAAGCTGCGACTCAGCGTCATCTGCTGTGTGCCTAGCCAAAGTCAGCCCCTCCATAATCACACTTATGGGATAATCCTGATCGCGCTCTAACTGGGCAATGTGAGGGAGATCAAGTAGTTTCATCTTCTCCATGGCAGCGACAAGCTCATCATAGGAGTTGGCGTTGTAACCCGGTACTTGAGTGGCAGGTACGGTCAACAAATTGCTCTCAGCAAGTTCTTCTATAGCCTGCGCCTGGCCACGTGCTAACGCGCACTCAACAACTTTCCCAAATACCCCCTTCACCTCCTGCGACTCCAAAGTACCCATGGCAGCAAGACGCAAACCATGGCTTATAAGCCACCTGCGCTCAGCAACTGATGACACCAGGTGAGGGTACAGCTCTTCCTCATATTCGATGCTCAGCTTACGCAGCTTCGTTTCCTGTTTCTCCAGCGAATCCTGCACTGCCTTACGAAAGTCATCCAACTGGGAGATGTGCGCGTTCTTGTTCAGCTCCATATATTTCAACACCCAAAGGCAAGCGTTCTGGTATTTTGTGAACGCAGCACGCTCCTGACCCACTTCAGCAAGCAAAGACATCTTCTCTTCAGCGACCTATCGAGCATAAGCATCTGTTGCCCTAACCTCGGCCTGCGCGGCCACCAACTGAGCTTTCAGAGAAGCGATCTCTTCATCTTTCTGCACACTAAGGCTACTCTCACCAGCATACCTTGCCTGTAGCTGCGCAACTAAAGAGGCTTGATGCGCAGAAGCCAGCCCTAACTCCTCTATCAAGCGGTTTATCGGCGCATCCCCAAAAGCCTTCTTCCCCGTCTCTTGGCTCTCCTGTACAATATGATCAGTAGGCGAGGGACCCGCCTTGGGTGGCGAATCTCCAACACGCGCAGCATCCTCACCAGTAGCCTCAACACTGCACGCAGATAACAGAGCTACTTTATATAGTATCATTGCAGAATAAAGAAATGCAGATCTAAAGATACAAGCATAATTACTTACTTGAGGGAAGGAGTTTCAGTTGTACCCTTCTGCGACGCATCCTCTTCTGATGCTGATTGCTCACTAGAGATAAGATGGCGCCTTCTTTTGGACGTACTAGCGCCATCATCCTCAGCAACTGCCTTGCGCTTCACCCCTAGGCCGGCGCTCTCAGACTCACTCACAGAAACTCCCACGCTGTCTGACGAATCAGTCTGCGATAACTCTTCTATATCCATTTGTACCTCAGGAGTGGGAAAACTACGAAGAGGCGTCGCCTCTAAAACAACGGGGGGCGTATCCTCAGATTCTTCCTGCACAATCTCCATCGTGCGCCCCGCAGTAGCCTGTAGAACCGGCTCCTCGCCATCTCTTAATGGGCGCACACCCACAGTAACTTGCTTTGGCTTCTCCAAGCGAACAACGCTGAACAGATCCATCTCTGCGCAACAAACAACAAACAAACACAAAATGAGTTAGATAAGCCACAAAGGGAAGAACGCTTACAACTAATAAGCGAAGAGGAAGGGAGAGACAAGCACCCACCCCGGCTATTCTCGTCCAAAAAAGTTGGCACCTCCTCCGGACTACCGAAGTAATTGCGACTGATGCCCATGTGCACCAAAAACTCCTCTGGATACGCCTTGATCGGTATGCGATTGGCATTAATTGTCTCCGCATCCTCTGCGCTATATGTTCCGGGGATAGGGCGCTCATCTCTCGGCAATGATTCTTGAGTATAGAACTCAAAAATCCATGGGAAAAATGCACTATCAATCCAAAAGAACTTTTCCCTCCAAACCATCAGCGCATCTAATTTCTCCGTATAGCACTGCAGTGACCCTGCGCGCTTGGAGAAAGATACCCACCCGTTTGACCACGACGTGTGGTAAAACGCGCGGAATAGATGGATTGTGGGTTCAATCGCCAACAGGCGACAATTTACCTCAAAATTGGTTATTTTCGCTGCACCTATACAGTGCAGTTGTGAAATATGTAAGCGATAATGGTTTAAAATATCGCACAAAAATAGGGAAATGGGCACACGCTGGTTCGCAAATTCAAGAAGCGCATATAAACTCCCACTTTCCCTTGCGGGAAGTTCGCTATTGATGTTTTCGCCACCGGAACTTCCGGATGCAATGCGAGAGGGATGTAATAATCTGATGTGAACTGAAGAAGTTCGTCCGCAGATAAATCGGAATTAAAATCGGATAACTGAAGCACCATGGTTAGAATTTAAAGCGCACGCGCTATTACCTTAGCTTTCGTTGATTTTTGATTGCTTTTTGAAGGTTTAACAATGGTGGCAAATGACGGTTTTTACTGTGGTAGCCACAGTGACACGACGGCTAACCTTTATATAGGGTTACACATATTCGTGGATGGATGACACATGTATCCCACTTGCCCTAATCGTGTGGCTGGGAGGCAAAAAGGAAACACTTGAAACTTCCCCGCTACGCATCGAGGAATATTTTCGCTACATTTGTTAGTCTAGCATCCGCAGTCGTTACACTACGCATACTAGACTGGGGGGACATGATGACGTATAGTCCGCACTCGGGTTACGAACCCGACCAATGGACGCTACTACCACTCAAGCCCATCACGAATGGGCTCGAGCCCATCACGAATGGGCTATTACGATGACGGTTTGGGCTCACGATGGCCCAAACCCGAAGTTATTTATGGCCTTGATATAGGATATCTCTTATTTATGAGATATGTATCAAGCAACCGACCCATGCGGGATACGCTGAGGAGTGAGGAACACGAAACCAACTAGGGTTTCGTGTGTATATAAAGAGTCTCTCGACTCTCATTAAAGGTACGATCTTCAACCCTAACTCTTCAACTAAACCCTAAAACCGATTACTTACTCTCACGCCGGAGGATAATCGTGGGAGACAATCCCACGATAAGCCTAACGGTGTCTTTTTGTTTTCTTAGTGCGCAGGTCTCAAGCATTAAAATCTAATTGGTACGGAAACAAGGAACGCCCAACTTTTGTATCAACATAGCCCATTTTCTAATTAACCAAGACGCGTTTGATCAAAAGTCAAATGAAACGACATTTAGATATTGTTACAAGGTTTTCAAAAACGTCAAGTATATGTTTTAACACTTAACATACACCATTTTGCGACTAGTTTTGCGAGGCCGTTTGGCCATATTTTTACAAGTTGAGAAAAATAGTAAATTGCGACGAAAAACTATATTTTTCTACAAATCACCAAAAGATGATCGTGGAGTATTGTTTCAACATATTTACTCGAAAAGTAGTCTATAACTTAACGAGACATCAAAAATGTATTTTTCGACGATAAACGTTATTTTCAAATTTCACGAGTGGTATCGTTAACATACGTATTTGCATGTGTAGCATCATTTCATTGCTTACATTAGATACATCATTCATAATAGGTCGCGGTTAGAGACCGAGCCTCATTTCATCATATCCATTGTTATCATTGTTGCTACCGCATCAGGTGAGTTCATGGCCCCTACTCTTTCTTGTTTTGAAATGCTTTTGGGGGAGAATACATGCTTGTCTTCATCTAAATGTATACTTGATTTACTTGATTATGCCACTTGTTTAGCCAAACCCTTACTTACTCTACCTATGAATTTGTTATTCATTCGAATGTATTGTATAATCACTTGTATCATACTTAATTCTTCTTACTCATGGACCTAAGCACTTTAAATGAATATGCATACTTAACCGAATGAACTGGCTCCACCACTATGTACATACATGACAGAATGAATGGGTCACATAACCGGATGTACGGGTAACATGACAGAATGAATGGGTCACATGACAGAATGAACTAGTCACATGACAGAATGAACGGGTCATATAACCAAATGAATTGGTCACGTAACCGAATGTACTGATCTAACTAAATGTATTTTAAATCATGGTCCACATATTACTTTTGTTCACTCAAACCAAATCTTATTTGGCAGTGGGTTGTAAACACACAGGTTGCAAGTCTTGTATGGGCGGGACTTGGGACTGAGTGGATTTACAATGCCTTTGCTGGGAAATCATTTTCAAATGCCTTACATTATACAATAAACTCTATGAACTCACCAACCTCGTGTTGACACTTTTTAGCATGTATTTTCAGGTATAAGCAATAGCACGCTACTAGAGGCTTTTGGCAGGGCATGGCATGGTCATAGAAGACTCTGATATTCATTTGGGGACCGTTTTAATTGTTTTAAAGGGCCTATTTTCGCACTACTTTTAACAATGTAAATTCAACATTTTTGTTAAACAATTTTATTCTAAATGATTGTGGTGAAAACCGTTCTTTGTACTTGAGTTGTGATACCAATTGAGTTGCACCCCAGCGACATGTAAGCTTCCGCTGGACCCGATTCTGGGGGTGTGACACGCCATGCCTGTGAATCTGCGGGGTGACGTAAAACACCATCTGTTATCCTCCTTGTTGTGTGCCATGTTAGATCTTCTGAAATACTTTCTAACTTAAAGAGGCGTTGCAGTCTTGGTATAATTGGAAAGTACCACATTACCTTTGCCGGAATGTTTTCGTACACTTTATGTGTCTTACTATCCACCTTCCATCTTGATGTCCCACAAGTTGGACAAACAGTCAACTCCTTGTTAACCTTCCAGTAAAGAATGCAGTTGTTGCTACATACATGTATCTTTTTGTATCCTGATCCCATCATTCTCACTAGTTTTTTGGCCTGATAAGTTTTTTCAACCATTTCGTTACCAGCAGGTAGCATCTTTTTCAACAATCCTAGTAATTTAGTAAAGAACTTATCAGAAGCTCCATACTTACCCTTCAAGTTGAGTAGTTTAACTATTGCGGACAACTTTGTGAAGTCAGGACATCCTTCGTAAAGTGGCTTCTCCGCGTCTAATAATAGTTGTTGAAACTTGGCAAGGTTATCCTCATCAAAACATTCTTTTGTAGCATTAACCATGTTTACTGTTGCTGGGCCATCTATTGGAATTTCTGGACCAAAATCCATGTCGAAATCCGTGTCGTCAACAAACTCCTCTGTTGTAGCATTAACAGGTATTTGGGCAGTTGTTGCTTGCTCATCATTTTCTCCATGTTTATCCCATTTTGTGTAGCTTTGATTAATCCCGTGGCAGAATAAATGGAACTGCACATCCTCCACTTTCTGCTCTATGCGGTTTAAACATGAGATACACGGACATGGCATCTTTATAAGCTGTTGTTTATTACCTCGTGGGTCGATGTTCCTCATCTTCTGCAAGTTGTGTTCTGCATACTTAATAAACGCTTCTACTCCAGCAATATATTGTTTCTTGGTCCTACTAGTTCTCATCCAAGACTTGTCCATGCTATTGTTGAGGTCAACTGGTAACGTATATATCCTACAAGTCACAAATTAAACCAATATAAGCATCAAATCATTTGTGCATAAGTAAACCAAGTATTTACCACTACTAGTACAAAAGGTACTACTGCTAGTGAAAGTTAGTACTGCTAGTATAAAGTTAGTACTGCTAGTACAAGTCACAAATTAAACCAATATAAAATTGTAAATGTTTGATACGTTTGGGCCCAACTCTAATGTGGGATAAAATGTTTATTTTGAAAATATTAAAACTATACATTAGTAAAATCTAGTATTAATGGTTTTTGTTGCAAATTAAAAATTAAAATAATACTCAGTATAGTATTAAGGGTTTTTGTATTTACTTGCAACTTGCAAGTAAATGGGGAACTATTTCATCATTACACATTATTCACATTGCTAGGCTCGATACATCTTCCTTCCTCTAGGTGTTTCTTGATTGTTAACAAACCAAAATAAAATTTACATCTCTTCTTAACAAACCAAAATAAAATTTAAAAATTACAAAATAAAATTTAAAAATTAGAAAAAATCTCAAAAGTTTTTGTTATCAAAATCATGGAAACTAAACTAGTAATTTGTTTTGAATTGGCAAGAGTTGCAAACTCAAAGCTTGTGAAAGACATGATGCTAGTTTACTATGAGCGACAGGTTGAAGCTACTTCCAAGGAAGTTCATGATTTGAGGGACAAGGTTTCTGAGAAAAGAATGCTGATAAACAATAGGGATAAGATGATCAAGGAGTTAGAGATTTTATATGGTTTTGATTCTGCTCTTGAAAGCATTGCTAATTTAAGGAGGATGCAAGAGGAGGAAATGATGGCATCTGATAGGTTGCTTGTTGATATTGCCCAAAAGCATAAGCGTCTAGGTGATTTGTGCAACTTTATCACGAAGCTTGGATCAATGGACTACTGATGTGGTTGATATGCTAGTTGTCTATGTTTTTATCTTTTGTGTTTTGTGGTTTCATGGTTGATGTTGTTGGTAGTTTTTCTGATTTTTAAGATGGGTGCTTTTTATGATGTCTTTTGGGAAGTAAATCGAATGGTAACGATAGATGTCTGATGTTAAATATTAATGGATCTATGTTAATGTCAATATTATTTTCTAACTTCCTTTTGATTTGTAAGTTTTTTCTTACCACAAATTTAATATGTATAATTTCACTGATTAAGAAAAATGTGGGATTAGTACAAGTTACAATGTCAAGTGTTTAGTACACATATGAAGCTTTAGATTGATGAAGTTACAATGTCAAGTGTTTAATAAGGTTTACTAGAAGAATTGCAACACAATGGAATGTTAATACTTAAGAAAGTCAAAGTCAAAGTAAAACTGTGTTTATTACACCTAAATGCAGGAAGTTACCTGCACATACCAACCAAGCCTTTAATGGCATTTACTTATACATTGAACTATGTGATCCTCTTTACTTTAAATGGCCATTACATAAACACAACATTACACCATCAAAAACCATATATACATCTAATTATCCAACCTAAATACTAAACATAATAAAAACATAAAAACACCATCATCCTAAACTGATTCACTCCATTTCACCCCAACATGTTAAAACCAAAGCTCTCTTCCCTGCTTCCCATCAATTTCTTCCTTTCCTTGAGTCGTTTAAACAAAATTTCAAGATCGCTAATCCTCTTTTCTAGATTATAAGGGTCTTGAAACCCATCTTGCTACTCTCCCTAGTTTTGAGGCACCACCACATTTTGCTGCTCCACCACATTTTGCTGCTGATCCTCTTCATTTTGCTGCACCACATCACTTTGAGCCACCTCCTCCTCTTCACCTTCCTCCTCCTCTTCATCTTCATCATCCCCTTCATCTTCTCACTAAACCTCATCCCAGTAAAAGTCTTGCGCATGCAGCCAGTTCAAAATTGTACTCCTCATCCACGTGTTTACCTGCCTATACGACCCATATTCTGCAACGGGTTCATACCCGAAATGATCAAACACTGCGTCAAACAGCAAATTGTTGTTTAACACCCACTCGTACTCTTCAGCATCATTTTGAAAGTTGCCATTATTTGCTGCCATTGTTGAAGTTTTCTTTGAATTGAAAGGGATATATGTGTTTGTGTGTGTTCTTTGGTATACAATCGATAGGTATAAATAGGCTGGAGAGGTAGATGAATGGTTCCCAAGACTTTAGGTGGGAAAAAGGGACCAATGGCACGTGCCAAAAGTAAACTGTGAATTGAAGTTGTACTAAAAAGTCTCCAATTTCCTTTTACCAAGTATTGACTTTCCATGTACAATGAGTTGATGCAACAACTAGTTGTATCTCATGCTTTGTGAATAATAAACTTCAAAACTCAATATTTCCAACTAGTTGTTTGTGATGTTTGGGATGATTTGGGACCGGGTTCATTATTATTGACCCGAGGGAATAAATGTTTGACCGTGACTCGAAAGGAAATAGTAACTCATTTGTTGCGACTTGATATTGACTCGACTTGGACAAAAATAAAAGAAAGAAATAAAAAAAATTGTTAAATTAAAAGTTGTAGAGATATTTGTTATTAAATTTGGTTAATAACGAAGTAAGGAAATTAGAAGTGTACGTGAGACCATGGTTGTCAGGATCCCGATCCTGATCTTAGGATCTTACGATTTTACGATATTGCAAAGCAAAAACGATCCGAATCTTACAAAGGATATTTAAAAGCTTAAGATGAGTCGATTGGTAATCGTCGGTATTTTCCCATAATCCCGTTTATTAGTACAAGGTATACTCGTTTTATGATTTAAAACAAGTTTGGACTTACGACAAAATTAATCTTTGGAAATAACAAAATTTCGCCATGACCCTTTCATTTATGGAACGTTTCCAAGTCAAAAGACTTTATTGAAAATCAATTTCCCGAGTAATTTATAATATAACGAGTATTTATATAAACCCTAAACCCTAAACTCTAAACCCTAAACGCTAAACCAATCCGTAACTCAAACAATAACCAAACGAATAGTCCAATAAATCCAAATATGCTACCCGTACACTAACATATTTGGATTTATTGGACTATTCGTTTGATTATTGTTTGAGTTACGGATTAGTTTAGCATTTAGGGTTTAGGGTTAGGTTTAGGGTTTATATAAATACTCGTTATATTATAAATTACTCGGGAAATTGATTATCAATAAAGTCTTTTGACTTGGAAACATTCCATAAATGAAAGGGTCATGGCGAAATTTTGTTATTTCCAAAGATTAATTTTGTCGTAAGTCCAAACTTGTTTTAAATCATAAAACGAGTATACCTTGTACTAATAAACGGGATTATGGGAAACTACCGACGATTACCAATCGACTCATCTTATTTGATATGTTTGTTGTTAGTTATCTCTTTGACTTGTTTTCGTCATCTCGTCTCGACTCGAGTTATTGTCAATACTCTTCTCGACTATTCGGTTATTCGTTTTTTTGGAGTGAGTACTCGTGAGTCCGTGTTCTCTACCGTTACACGAATGATGATACCAAACCCTTTTAAAAGGCTAAAACGAGATTATTTTTTGAAATGAGAATGATTAACTTTTGAAACCTCTTGCGCATTTGATTTTTTTGGTGAATATCATGCCGAGTACGTTGCGTTGCGATACGTTGCATTAAATCGTTTGATACGATATTCATTTTCTTTAACTTTTAATTACGGATAACCGATAACCAGCGGAGAAACCCGAAAAACCGATGGATAATATTAATCGGGTATCCGTGGGATATGGGGCGGGTACGGGTATATTATAAACGGGTTCGGGTACGGGTACACTAAAACCCGCCATGAACCCGAACCGTTGCCATCCCTAGTTACCGGCTATAGCCGGTTTTCACCGCCACGTCAACACCATTAGCTTTTTTTTTTTTTTTTTTTTTTTTTTTTTTAATTATTATTATTATTATTATTATATTTACACCTCTTGCCACGTCATAGTTAAACCAAACCACCACTTCAATAGTCATCCGGCAATTAATCCCTTTACGGATCAATTGTAAACACACACAATAATCAATAAACCCTAATCAAAACACACATTCTTCTCGCAAACACAAACACGCAAACAATGAATCCAAATAACAACAAAGGTATGTTTTTTAATGTTTTCACATATCAGTTGATGATTCATTGTACAATAATTAGTAACAGGCTTTTGATCTATAAATGGTGATGTTTGGGGTTGTTACCGATTCTAATGTAAAGCTGTGTGAATTTATTGTTGAATGTAAAGTTGTGTGAATTTTTAATTTATTCAAGTTTATGCTTTTACAGGTTCAAAGGCAAAAAATCCCTAGGTCCAAAATCAAAATCATTTCCAACAAAGTATACTAAAGTTGTTATGTGTTTGTGGCTAAAGTTGTATACCTTTATACCATTAATTAAATTTTTTGAAACACATGGTATGTTGAACTATTAGGAGGTATGGGAAAACACAGATTGGAAGAGAAAGAGCCCTTTCTATTTCTCTAGCGATGAAGAATCTGGTGATACTGACACAAAAGGGGTAATAATGGTCCATTTAATAAGTGTTGTTTCGCTACTTTTATGACATTCTCCAGACTTAATCCATTATACTCGTTCAACTTGTAGGTAAATGACAAAGCTGAATCCTCTCAAGCTACTCCCAAAACTCAATCCTCTCAAAACCAGTTGACAAGGCACACAAAAAGAAATTTACTCAGGATATTGTCTTGGGACTGCCGTGTAAGAAGATGGTTTAGGGGTTTAGGACATCCATTAACAGCTTTTGTGTTTGTGTAAATGGTATTTGGTACTTTAATATGGTAGTAGTAGTTCAGACATTTAATTTGGTTAAATGTAATTATTAATGGTACAATAACTGGTAATTAGTAGTTTAGCTGTATCTATTTTATAACTGTAATGATAGTATTTTGTGTTCTTGATGTGATGATTGCACAGTTAGATTTAATGGTAGCAGTTTCTGTTGTTGATTTGATGATTGCACATATTTTTTTAATGGTAGCAGTTTGTGTTCTTGATTTCATGTTGGTTTATGATTTAATGGTAGCAGTTTGTGTTAAATGGTGTCAGTTTATGTTCATGATCTTGGTGTAATTGTGTAAATTTGAGTTCTTGATTTGATACGCAGTTTGTGTTCATGATCTTTGTTCTAGATCTTGGTTCATGATTTGCGATTAAGATAATGATATATAACATTTGGAGCTAAAATTTTGATTTATTCAAGTTTATGCTTTACTTAACAGGTTCAAATTAAAGGCAACATTTTTAAATAATTCAATTGTTATTTTGAAATTAGAATTTGGAGCCAAAGTTTTCATCCAAAATTTTGAAATCGCCTAATTAGAAGCAGTTACCAAGAATAAGGTACGATTCATATTCTTCCTATACCCTCTTTTCTCTCCTAAAAAAAAGACTGCAAAGAAAACACAAAAATCAAATCTTCTATCACCATTACTCTCAAAGCCAAAATCATTTTCTTGTACCCATTGTTACTCAAGAGTCATGGGAATTCAACCCATTGTTGATAATCATCTTTTGCTTCCTGCTGATAATGAAAATGATGATAACAACATAGACTATGAATCCGAAAAGTATTCTGATGATGAAGATCTAGATGCGCCTGGAACCAACCAATCAGATCGAATACTAGCTAAAAGAGGCATAACCAGGCTATTTAAGTTTCGCATGAAATATGGCAACCCATGTGGAATAAAGCTCAAGGTAACCTTCGATGCATTGAATAGGGTATCAGGGTTACACAGAGCACTGTTTTTGAGTTTTTTAGGAGATCTGGTTCGTGAGCACATAGGTTTGAAGAATCTTTCCTGGAGGAATGTGAATAAAGAATTAAGAGATAAACTATGGACTGAAATTACTGTACATATATACTATTTTTTAACCCAGTACTACATAATTTTATCTATGCAGTTACATTATGTGCAACTAATTAACAACATTGTGTTAATCTTTGCAGCAATATTTTGATGTTGACGTGACATTCAGAAAATTGGTAATGACTCGTCTTGGTAAACTGCTAAGGACTTTCAGAACGAAGCTCAGAGAAGAATACATTTTGCCCCACCTAAATACACCTTCCAAACTGAATGAAGTCCCGGCTAAGTATAGTCGATTTGTGAAATCAGAAGACTGGGTCGAGTTTGTAAACCACACGACCAACGATGCATACAAGGTTTTAATTAGTCATCTTTATTTAAGTCTATATGTCATTTTATAATTTTCAGTTTGCAGCATTACCGCATGTAAACGCCTTATGATTTTGTGTTTTTAGGAGATAGCTGATAAAGCTAAAATGTCGCGTTCCAAAAATATTTATCAGCATAAAATGGGACGAGGTGGATATGTTTATTTGAAAGAGAAAATGGTAAGATTACATGTATATGCATCTTCATATTTTCATTTATCTTGTTTTAACTTTACATGTGTATGCATTTGATGTTTATTAGATCGAAAATAAAGAGATTGAAGCAGATGAAGAACCCCCGCGTGGTATAATGTGGTTGAAAGGAAGGGTAAACAAAGACGGCGAATTTCCAGATGATGAGATTACATCAGTGGGAGATAAACTTGTAAGTTTGACTGCAAATTCTATTATTATGCTTATATAGCAGCAGCATTAACTGTGTACTAACAGTAGTAACTTGTATACTAGTAGTATTAACTGCGTACTAACAGCAGTAACTGTGTACTAGCAGTAGTAAACACTAGCCATATTTTTCATTGAAGTTCATGAGCAGCACTAACTCCAGCTGAGCAGCATTGACACAAATAAGAGCATCAGTTACTCTAACAGCATCAAGAAGACTTTTAATCCCAACATTTCCTATATTTTTTGTGCAGAAAGAATCTGATGACCAGATCAAGAAATTGTCCAATGAGATTACAGAAACAAAGAGAATACTTACTCAACTGATGGCGCAGTTGAGTCAACAAGGGGTGCAGTTAAATTTGTCATCTCAATTGCCAGTAGCCTCAGATGTAAGCCAACAAGGGTCTACAGATTCCCAATCGCAAGGAAATGTGTGTCCAACACAAGGAGTACCAACAGTATGTATTTCAACATGTTTCTTGTTATTCTTTTGTTTATATAATGTAACGTGTTTTATATATACATATAGGAACTTGCTAAAACTGTAGGACCCAAGACAAAGCCTAAGAAGCGACAAAATGGGTCTCCGGATTCCCAATCGCAACAAAATGTGTCTCCAACACAAGCACTGCTAACAGTATGTATTTCAACATGTTTCTTGTTATTCTTTTGTTTAAATAATTTCTGATATATACATGCAAAAATTCTTTTTTTGTAGACATTTAAGTGCAAACTGTGGCACGTAAAGAAAAGAAATATCTTGCTTTGGGTACCGTATACCAGGCTAATGGAAAGAAAATGCTGCATAACCGACCACTCCCAAATGATTGCTACAGAGTGTCAATTGATTCATCGTTAGTTAATGCAGCATGCATACCGGACGTAGCAAATAATGGGTTAAAAACAGTTAAGGAGTGCGTAAGTGGTTTCGTTGCATGTCCAAAGGATCAAGTTATTCTTGAAGAGGAGGTACATACATGTGTTTTTTCAACCTACATATATATAATTCTTCATATTTAATTCAATGTTTGATAGAAGCGTCTTTTGTTTACTACAGGTTACACCAACAAACCCTGTGACTAAATGTGTACCACCGATACCATCGAAGAAACAATATATATCTGTTAACGACTTAAGGCAACACGCTGCTAAGCCGGTGAAGATTCAAAAGTCTTTAGGTTATGGTACTTGAGAATTTGATTAATTAAGTACGACATTACAAATTTACAATTGTATATTCTGTTCAGTTATATACATTCGAGTTTAATTCAATTTGAAATTTCTTGTGGTTTTTAATAATGTTTTAGCAGTAGTAACTCTGCTTCAGCAGGACTAACTTAGTACTAGCAGTAGCAACTCTGCTCCAACAGTACTAACTTAATAATACCAGTAGTAACCCTGTGACTAAAAGATGCAGTCACATAATATGGTCACGCTTATCAACATTATTGGTCACTCTTTGTTTAATTCGATGTGTGACTAAATATTACAAAAGGCCACACAAACTAAAAATTCATGTGACCATTAGATGAACAATAGTCACGCAAAATACACATTTCTTCACTTTAAACAGCATATGGTCACACTTATTAACACTTTTGGCCACTTTATGCTTAATTGTATGTGACTAAATACCCAAAACAAACATGCTTTGTGTGACTAAATATTACAAAAGGCCACACAAACTAAAAATTCATGTGACCATTGGATGATCAATAGTCACACAAAATACACATTTCTTCACTTTAAACAGCATATGGTCATACTTATTAACACTTTTGGCCACTTTATGATTAATTGTATGTGACTAAATACCCAAAACAAACATGCTTTGTGTGACTAAATATTACAAAAGGCCACACAAACTAAAAATTCATGTGACTATTGGATGATCAATAGTCACACAAAATACACATTTATTCACTTTAAACAGCATATGGTCACACTTATTAACACTTTTGGCCACTTTTTGCTTAGTTGTATATGACTAAATACCCAAAACAAACATGCTTTGTGTGACTAAATATTACAAAAGGCCACACAAACAAAAAATTCATGTGACCATTGGATGATCAATAGTCACACAAAATACACATTTCTTCATTTTAAACAGCATATGGTCATACTTATTAACACTTTTGGCCACTTTATGCTTAATTGTATGTGACTAAATACCCAAAACAAACATGCTTTGTGTGACTAAATATTACAAAAGGCCACACAAACTAAAAATTCATGTGACCATTGGATGATCAATAGTCACACAAAATACACATTTCTTCACTTTAAACAGCATATGATCACACTTATTAACACTTTTGGCCACTTTTGCTTAATTGTATGTGACTAAATATCCAAAACAAACATGCTTTGTGTGACTGAATATTACAAAAGGCCACACAAACTAAAAATTCATGTGACCATTGGATGATCAATAGTCACACAAAATACACATTTCTTCACTTTAAACAGCATATGGTCACACTTATTAACACTTTTGGCCACTGTTTTTTAAATTGTATGTGACTAACTCGAAAAAAACAACACACGCTGTGTGACTAAATCATCACAAACGTCACATTTATTATATATTCATGTGGCCATAGGATGGGAAATAGTCACACATACTGATAAATCCAACAAAACTTGTGCCTAATTCGTCACACATATTCGGGTTTTGGTCACTCTTTTTCAATGAAAACGGCCACAAACTAAACAATGTGACCATATGCTACCTACGGTGGCGCGACTTTTCGTCACACACACCCAAAAAAACGTGTGTGACTATATGCATATAGTCATGCATTTTTGGTGTGACGAAAGCCACTTTCTGTACCAATGCAAGCCATTGCTTTATTCTTTTAAAATATTTTCATGAATATTCTTAATGTGTAAAGAAGTGTAAAAATGAAGTCTTTATTAATCATGAGTCCCAAGTGCGGTTCATTGGCGGCCTAATAAACAGGGTATGGTTCTAAAAATTTTAGACAAGGCCATCCACTATAGATACCAAACCAAACCATTTTTTCCAAACCTTGCAAAAAGTGATGACAAATATGAGTACAAAAAAGATTCTCCCGTGTGTGCGTAATGCTGGGATATGTATACTGCCAGTCTACCACCGCCGAACCTACAGGTGGACCCCACTTTTACTGATAGAACTGTGAAGAAGAAACCTGGTTCGACTAGGTTGAGACAGTTGGGGATTTAGGCAATGACCAACCTGAATGAGTAGTTATGATGATTGATCCGTGCTAAATAGATATATAAATATTATGCAGACGACGGATACACGTGAATAAAGACAAATCAACCCTTTAGGAAAAAGGCTAACTTGTAAAAACTCACGTTTGTGATATGTATGATACCAGGTAAGTGATTACCCGGGTCATGTCCCAACGAGGTGTGAATGGACAATCGTTTGAGGTTTGGAATTAGAGTGACTGATGATTGTAATAAGAAATTTTGATTTTTTAATTCTAATTAAATAATGAGTAAACTACAAAATACATCCCTGTGGTTTGGTCAATTTCACACGATACATCCCTCCCAAAAAAATTGCGCCATACACATCCCTCCGTTAGTAAAAGTCAAACACAATACATCCAAAAGGACGAACGGTGCAAAGATTGTCTCGTTAAGTTGGACACGTGTCAGTTAACTCTTTTTAAGCAAGGGTATTTTAGTCTTAACACTCACACCCACTCACCCTTCTTCTTCTACAAATCCAGATCATCCACAAACACAAATCCAAATCCATAAACACAAATCCAAATCCAGAAACACAAAAACGCAAACACAAATCCAGAAACACAAATCCAAAAAAGTATTTATTTTATACTTCACTTTCCCAAAACCTCTCTTATAGCAGTTGACTTTTTATCCCTTCTCATCTTTTCACTTTCCATGATCTATCACCATCTTCTTTTTGCCTATCTTCTCTTTTTCTCAAGCATAGTCACGAAAGGGGAAAACCGATGGTGAGCTTTCACAAAAATCGTCCCTTCACAAGAACCTATGAAGAAAGTATGGTCAAATTTATCTTCCTCTTCCTTTCTTTTATTGATGCCGAATCCACAGAAGATCCCACATCCCCAAATCTCACTTGTAAATTATCACAAGAAAAGTTTTCTTAAGAGTGGTGATAAAGAGTCGGCTGTGGATCTCGATTGGGTTCGGATCGGATTGATTGTACTTGGGTTTCATTGTTTTCTCAATCGACATCTCACCTTGTTAAGGTTTTATTCAAATTGGAACTAATAATGAAAGACATGTTTAATTAGTTCCTGATTAAAAATTCAAGTTGGAACTTATTTGCTAAACTTTTCGTGTGGTAATAATCTTAAAAAGGGTGTTTGGTTTTGCTGTGAAACGGGTCGCGTTAGACCCATTTGGTTCCCAGATTTTTGTTCGGAGTGAATGTTGAAATAGAAGGGCGATTTTGTTGTTGCTGTTGTTGTGTTTGATTTTACTAGAAAAGTCTATTGTCTGGTTACTTTTTTGGGATTGCTTATGGGCTTGCTTGTATAAAAGAATGAGTGGTGACAGATATATACTAGAGGATTTGTGTTTGCGTTTTTGTGTTTCTGGATTAGGATTTGTGTTTATGGATTTGGATTTGTGTTTCTGTTTTTGGATTTGAGGATTTGGATTTGTGTTTGTGTTTGTGGATTTATGTTCTGGATCTGGATTTGTAGAAGAAGAGGGGTGAGTGGGTGTGAGTGTTAAAAGGACTAAAATACCCTTGCTTAAAAAGAGTTAACTGCCACGTGTTTAACTAAACGAGACAATCTTTGCACCGTTCGTCCTCTTGGATGTATTGTGTTTGACTTTTACTAACGGAGGGATGTGTATGGCGAAATTTTTTTGAGAGGGATGTATCGTGTGAAATTGACCAAACCACAGGGATGTATTTTGTAGTTTACTCTTCTAATTAAATAATGAGAAACAAATTCTCTAAATAAAATTAAGATTAACACAATATATATATATAAAAAAAGGCGAAACGGAAATTACAAAAAACGGGATTAAAACCAAAATATTAGAAAACTAATCCTACAAGTGCTAAATTATTTTTCTTAAATCCTAAATAATAAAAGAAAATTTTAGAAAAAAGATTTATATTTTTCTGATTTATATATTTTTTATTATGAATTAAAAACTATTAGAAACTAATTAAAAGGTTTAAAAATAGTAAATGACTTGGGAAAAATTTGAAAAATTTAAGGTAAATCTAAAATATTATTCTTAATCTAGGAAAAATAAAATCAGAAGCTATCTAAACCATAATAAGCAAATGGGCTAATAAGCAGTTGGGAAATAAGCACTAAAATAAGCACTTAAGCACTTAAGCACTAAAAAAAATACCACAAGCTCAAAAATAGTTCAAACAACTTATTTAAGCATAAAACAATTGATTAAGCACAATTAAGCACAAGAAATAAGCAGATAAGCAGTAGTACAGTAGCACTAATTATGCAGAAATGAAAGTTAAAACCACCTACTTACAGATCAAAATAAGCACTTCTAATAAGCTGATAAGTGGAAACTTATGGGGGCAAAAGCTTCCTAGTACTACAAGCTACACTAAAATACAAAAAGCCCTAATTTTAACAACTCAATTGAACTCTAATTTTAACCTAGATCAGATGGTTAAAAACCAAATTTGATGCAGGTTCGAATCAGACCACAAGGGATTTGCAGACCTGAATTAAGCTATGAAATAAGCTCTAAAGTGAAATACCAGATAATATCCTAAAAGCTAGTCATGTAACCTAATTGTAAACCAAAAATCAGGACCTCAGCTTAACTGGCTAAGCTACAAATAAGCTGAGAAGAGGGGCCATTAGGGGTGCTCTGCTCAGTGCATACTGATGCAGTATGATGAATTTGGACCTTAAATTCTTTAATACTCAATGAAATGGCACCAACTTCTGCATACTTACTTTAACCACTAAAAGGGACTTACAAATGCAAAAACTTCTATTCTAAATAAGCTGAGCTTATTGGTAGCTTAATAGGGCAGTATTGGCTCTAGACTTTTACTCATAAGCTCAAATCCTCCAATTACTTTCAAATCTACTTAAATACTACAGAAAACCTCTTATCTAGCCTCAAATAAGCTAGATCAAATCTCAGCTTATGGTAATTGAACAGTACATGGCTCAAATGGCCAAAAATAAGCTTAAACCAAACACCCCTATAAGAGGTTCTGATTTGGTTTTTTAACTGGAACAGATTAAATTAAGCTGAAAACTTACTTCTAGGATGACAACTAGGTATATTAAGCACTAACTAGTAACTATAATTGAAAATTAAGCAGTTCTAATAAGCTATCTTATTTTTGGCTTTTTTAAACTTTTTTAAAGAAAATAGAGCATAGGCTATACTAATTATCAAACTAGGCTACAATTACTTCAAGTAGAACATATAAGCTGAGAAAATGACAATAAGCAATAAAATAAGCACTTGTACAGTAAATTTGACCAGAGTTGACTTTTTGACTTTTTGTTGAATATTGAAATTAACACTGGTTAAACCAAAGGAGATTGACAATAAGCTATGATGAGACTCAAATAAGCTAAAAGAGAACAGAGCAAAGGCTTTTGGAATACTTAAACAACAATAACTAACATGAATTCAAATTAACAATAACCACTGAGTACTTGAAATTTTGATTTAACTTGAAATTGAAACAAAGCTTCTTAAATTAAGTACAAAAGAGCTTAAATGAGTTTACATTAAAGTTGAGAACTGAATTTGAAATTGACAATAGAACAATAATTAAATTGCACTACGAATGGTCTAAACGAATGGTCTAAAGCAAGGACAGGCATCTCTGTGTGTCTTCTTTTCATTAAATAGATATCCCAAATGCTTCTCTGACAATTTCTGAGCAAATCCCACCATTTGAAGGTCGACTTTGATAATTTGAGCACTATCCCGGTCCAAACTTGTAAATTCCGTCCCCGTCCTCGGCTTTTCACAACTTTCCAATCTTGTGCTCGGTTTTGTTTGTTTTTGCCCTGTTTTCGATCCTTTTGTACCTGAAACACATAAAAACACAAACCAAGGATATCTGCAGTATAATATGGTCTATTTGGGTGTTTTTGGTCATTTTTGTGTCTTTAATCTATTATACTTAAAAGTTGAGTACCTTAATTCAATGCTCAAGGGGGGTTGTGCACAAACATAAGTACGGTACAAACATTACTATGCATACCAAAATAACTACAAAAGCTCTCAATTGAATGTAAAATCGGATGTAAATGCAGAATATCAAGTGATGTGGAATATGAATCATTGCTTCGGTTTTGAGTATATGAACCATCTTTGCAATTACAACACATAATGATCTCAATGCTATAAATAAGAAATGCTCTATAAATACCATGCATGTGGAGGTGGAAGCAAAGGTGTGGAAATTTTGTGGTCTTTTTTCTGTATGCTTAAACTTTGCAAACACTGTTGTTTTGGGAATTAATATCTGCTGATGAAGCGAACAAGCATTCATTTTATGCCTTTTTACAAATTTTCTTTTGCTTCTATAACCATACCTTATTAATATTCTGTTAACTTTTCTTTTATTGAAATAATATGTAGGATTCAGGTGCAAAAGTATTGGAGGAGACATGCAGTTATGTAAGAAGGTTACAGAGAGAAGTGGAAGTCTTAAGCCAAAGGCTATCAGAGCTTTTGCAGTCCATGGATACCAACAGTCCTCAAGCAGCCATTATTAGGAACTTACTTATGTCACCTTGATATTTCTATTTATTTTATGCATACCAAAATAACTACAAACTTCGAGTAATTGAATGTACGTATAGGAGCCTTTATTATAGTGTAATAATGCAAGTGAAGATGAAGTGTTTGGTGTTCATCATGCAACTATAAAAAGGCACAACAATGAAGCTTTTGGTGCGCCCATTGTTTGTGATTGGTTTTGCTCTCATTGTAGTTGGATTAAATCTCATTTGCTTGCATGTCTTCTCCAACTAAAGTACCAATACCAGAAGAATTTGTGAGTCATCGTTGTGAATTTCCAATTTATCATACATACACATGCATATATGTTTATATTTACACATGCAATGGCATTGGTTTTGTAATACAGGAGTGGATACCTGCTACATCAACTCCCAAAGTAAGTCTATTATTAATGTACACAATATCATTTTTTTTTTGTATATGAATGAATTAACACATGATGACACTCATTCTATATTACAGGAACGTAGGGAATTCTCAATGTGGGCAATTGCTGCAGCAGTAAATGCAATGGAAGAAGGAGACGATGATGTAAGTCTATTATTAACGTACACATTGTCATCTCTTGGTTGAATTTCATGTATATTCTTTCAAACTTCATTATTACAGTCAATATCATTGAAATATCTAAAACTATCACATGACCAAATAAGTATTTATTACTCCAGTATTATACGTTTGTGGTTTATCAATTCATGGACTTTGTCGCTGCTCATTGATGTCAATTGAGGGACCGGTATTCATTGTTCAATCAATATGTTTCATTCCAGATGGTGACCAATTGCTTCAAGTTATAACTGCAGCATTCTACCACCAATTTGTACTTAGAGCTGGAGCCATTAAAGCACTTGGTTCTTTCAGAAGCAATGCATAAATTGAAAGATGATGAATATGTATGTCCATGCAAAAATAATAAACGAACAGCGCGTCAAAGGTTTCATCTAGAGTCGAGGTTGAGGCGTTAAAATGGTTGGATATACGAGTGTGGAAGTGCTCAATTGTAGATGATTTATGTTCTCTTTTAGCATTGTAATTTCATTTTTATCATTTCGTTTTCATTGTGAATCTTGAGTGTTAAATGTACGTGGTCCTAATCATGTTTTCATCAATCAAATTTAGAATTTCTTCATCTATATCATTTTAACGTTACTTTGGTCGTTTTGATGGAGTATATATAGTATTAACTATCAAGCATATAAAATCTCATATTATAGCAAAAACATGATGGTTTTCTATTGTGAACGGAAATAACTTTGTTATCCATTGATTGAGAATCTATATATTCTAATGTTAATTGGGTAGAGAACCTTCCTTATCGTGTACTTTTTTAATACAAAGATAATGTTAAATATAGTTATTACTTATTACCTTGAAAACAAGTTAATGTCAGACTTTGGATTTGTATATTGACAGTGTGTCGAGTGATGACGATATGATTTGGCAAACACTGATTTGAATTCAAAGTAACAAGTCGTGATATATTTGGCCATAGATGCATTGCATTGTTATCTTTTCATGATACTGAAAGATCTTATTGATTTTATCATGTGAAATATCACCAAGGAGGTGTCGTTAATTCTTTTTATTTAAACAATCGAGGGTCAGTCAATAGGAATTTCATTCTGCTGCTACTTTTGATACTGCTGCTAAGCTTGAACTGTTCCTGCTGGTAGTGCTTCGGTTTCTGCTGGCAGTGTTTCAGTTCCTGCTGGTAACACCATTTCTGCTGGTAGTACGTTTTGTTTCTGCTGCTCTTAAAAAAATATATATATATTATCAAGGAAGAACAAACATATAAAAGTGGCAGCGAATGGAGGAGTGTCAAGTTCGAGTATTTCAGTCACCTCTTTATATATATAAGATGTTGTTCACATCTGGATTATTATAGTTTTTTGTTAAAAACTTTATATGATCTCCTTTGTACCGAAGTTGAATATATCGTATGAAAAAAATTTATTTGTTGTTACGAACAACAATATATAAGGTTTCTTTTTAATGTTATTTCTTTTGTAAAGAATTAAGTGAAATTGTATGAATAAGTGGTTGTTATGATCAACAATAAGCTTTTATATGCTGTCGTGAGCAATAGTAAGGTTTCATTGGTTGTTGTTGAGGCCACACGGATAATTACACATTTTTCTAACCGTATGATTGTATGTTCTTATAATGACTCGCGCAGACACATCTTCGGTTTAACACTTGGTTGTGAGAACATGTTGACTATATGAATTATTATGTATAACTCAATTGAATGTAATGAAATGGAGGTGAATATGAAATGTTCTTGGATTAAAAGTTGGTTATATGAAGTGCAAGGGTTGCAAATAAAGTGTTATCAATGCAACCTCATAAAAATTATACAATCATGAAAGGCGATGAAGTGCAAGGGTCGCCGAAATTGATTATATGGTATTTAATATAGAATTAAAAGTTGGCTAGATGAAGTGCAAGGGTTTCCGGAATTGATCACATGGTATTTAGTATAGAATTAAAAGTTGGTTAGATGAAGTGAAAGGGTTGCAAGAATAATTTATGATGTGAGTTTTGTTCTCATGCATGAATCTGACATGGCATGACATTTGTATGAAAAAAGTTGTTTCGGTTAGATTCGTGGTTAGATTAATTGGAAAAAGGTTGTTTCGGTTGCACTTATTAGTTAACAATAATTAACGAGGTCTTAAATATGCATGTGTGGAAAAAATTTAAAATATCAACTTACAAATGGAACTTGGGCAGTATGAAGATACAAACAACAATACTAAGTACCATGGGCAATACAAATATGAGAACTCAGCAGTACTAATATTTATTGATAGTAGTACTAAGTGATCGTCATATAAGTAGCAATACAAAATGCCTTCGATTCTAAATAAATATACAAGCAGCTGCATCAACGTTACGAAAAACCACTTAATTAATCAACGATTATGACACTGAAGAAGAGAAGGAAGAGAATATGCTTGATCTGGAACTACATAGCATCTCGATATTATTTTTTTCATTCTTTATTTTTAAGCACTATATACATACATGTAACAATTTTTGTTTTGTATTAGGTTTGTTTTTCATTTTTGTATGGTGTTTGCCCATAATAATATGGCTTTTTTTTGTTTTGAACAATATTGATTATTTAAGAACAAGGTTGTGTAAATTATAGCCGAGTACAGTAGAGATATAACAAGGTTTTAGAATTGATGTTGGTCGCGGTTTAATGTGTTCTTTTGATGTATACGATGTGTATATTTTAGTATCTATAACATGATTTTTGGGTTCCTCCATTTCAACTCCAAAATAGGTAGCAATTTTCAATTCGTAAAAAATAAAGTTGTTTCATTCAACATTACTCTTCAAGGATAAAATGAACAGCTATAGGTCAAAAGAAAAGCCAAGAATGTAGAAGCACCTACAAGTTCTTAGTGTTTTGTTGTGGAACTGAGCTTACTGATTGAGGTAAATTCATTTCAGGCCCTGAACGTTGAAGGTACATGCAGTAGAGGAAAGAGACGTATCATCATGAATATTTGCTACAAGTTCATTAGTATCTGATGATGCAAAAACTGTTCATGAGAAGTTGTAACTAAGAGCGTAGTACATTTCACTCATAATAGTGATTATATCTCATTTTAGTTCATCTACATTTTGCTACTAATTTATCGTTTTTGTTTTATTTACATTTGATTGTTCTTTTTTGACTCAACTATTCTTCATCCTCCTTGCTGCAAGTGATGCTATATCTGGTCTCATACGTGATGTTATTAGTTGCTACTGGACCAGTGATACAGGGGTTCATATGAGCCTTACATGGTAACTCAATTAACCAAGGGGGTTTTTGCAATCTCATTTTTGAAATAATTTAGTTAATAATTATAAAAAAAAAACGTCCGAAGAATACATTACGCGCAAAGACCATACTCTGAGTTGCAACACGCAATTACAATATAAAACAACCCCTCCATTCACAATGTATTACCATTAACATTATGAACTTAACGAAAATAATTATAATTTATCATTGAAAATTTTATTGAAAATAAACTAATTCAAATGCAAAAAGTTATTATAAATACCATCACGTGCTACCCCGACCCGACAAAGATAAAGATGCATCAACGTTACGGAAAACAATTTAATTAGTCAGCAAACAAGCCTGTGCAACGCACGGGTTGTATCATGCCTCGTGGGTATAAAATGATGAGTATTTACACACTCATCAATGATTCTGATTATAAATGAAACAATGAAGCGCCATTTACCATACATCCATGAGTGCACGAGCTTCTACGTGGTGATTGTTGATTCACGTATTCTTTTTTGCTAGACAAGGGATAGAGATTATGTCATGTCAAAATGTGTCTTAATCCGATACCATTTTTGCTAGCAATACGAAGGATTAGCTAGGTACTTTTTTTCTTCCCTCTTTAATTTGTTCTAATTTTCTGAATTGTAAATCCACTATACTTTAGGGTTTTTGGTGCTTTATTTTCTTATTTAACAAACGATAGCCAATATGCTTTATTCACAAGGAACATTTGTCTTCTAAACTTGGACAAAATTCTAAAGAATCATATTTTTAAGTGATTGATGGCAAAGAGAATACATCTAATGATGACGAATTTGAAGTAGCGAAGTTTTCAAGGTATTTTCTTTTCTGATTAATGAGAGTTTTTTTTTTTTTTTTTTTTGTCTAAATTATACATGTGCTAATTGATGCAACACATTTAAGTATTGTTGATACATAATCTGGCGCGGGCTGGATTCGACGACTCTTCCTGGGCCATTCGTCGTCTTCTCGAGCCCTGAGTAGACCTGTTCAACAAAGAGAACCCGTTAGGAGTGGACCCGAGGCCGTAGCCCCGGGATCCACCTCCGACGGTTAAGTTAGTATCGATGCGATATAGCCTACAAGAGTTAGGTTTAGAATAACCTGTTCTGTTCTGTTATTATATCTTATCTCTCTCTCCCCGAAGAAGGGGATCCCAGCCATATATTTATAGGGCATGGATTAGGGTTTAGGCGTAGAGTGGGCCGCTGTCTGCCGGGCCTGGCCCATTCCTGGCCCAGTCCAGGCTATACGTCCACAAGCCCCCCAAGTCTAGTGTGACATAGTGCATGGCTATGTTATGCTAGACTTAAGTTCTTGTTCATGGCCGCGTAGGCCCAATCAACCATGACGGCATGGCTCATGTGTGCGCAACTCAGGTGTGCACATGGGTCGGACCATACCGCGCAGCCCAAATGCGACAGTGCGCACTGGGTCCATGTGTGCGCAACTCAGGTGTGCACATGGGACGGACCATACCGCGCAGCCCAAATGCGACAGTGCGCACTGGGTCCATGGCGCAGTCCTGTTTAGCCCATTAGACTATATGCGAATCCGCGACCTTGTAGGCGCGTCCGTGGTGACCATGTTCCATCCTGAGTAACACCCGTTCTTACATGACGGGGAGGGATGCGCATATGCTAGGTTTCCCGCCACAGTGTGACAGTAAAGACCCCGTAAGAAGAACACGTAGTTCTATAGTTGGGGTAACACTGACATTGCGATTGTGAGAGTCTCACAATGGTGAAGGTGGATACCGTATGCCGCATCCTGGGTAAGGGCGTACCTTTTGTACCAGTAGCGATGCAGCATGGTGCGACAGAAGACGTGCTTCTGTGGCAGAGGTGCGCGCTGTGCGCGACAAGGAGGTGCGCGCTGTGCGCAACAAGGAGGTGCTTCCAAATATACCTGCGTGACGCGTACGGAAACAGTGGTATTATATACCCTGGTAGCCCCCCAAGTTTGATGGTGCTACTCATGTAGGAGCATTAAACTTAGTTATTCAAATCCTGAAAAACACTTAATGCAAATATTAAAAGTATATGCCGCGAATCGCAACATATAAAACCTAATGAAGTAAAAGATTAGCGTGAAGCAATATATAGCACATAGCATGTGAAATTAACACATAAGAGAAGTAGCAGTGCGAATTACACCTATCGTGAGGTTTTACAAACTACATAAATAATTAATTGTTTTTTTTTATTATATATTAAAAAAACAATAACCCGGATGGACACACCGTGACCGCGACTAATAGTTGCAATCGCACGCACAGACGCAGATGGATGTATCGTGACCGCATAGACTCGAACGTTTGTGGATGATCGCAGATGAACATAACATGACCACGGCTTTTGTCCAGTGCGCTCATGGCGATTGACTAGCATCGTGGTGCCTGTACTGTTCCCGCTTTTGTCCAGTGCGCTCATGGCGATTGACTAGCTAATCTGCGAAGATGTCCGAACGCACAGCCTAACGCGGGTAGATTTATCGTGACTGCGTTCGAACGTGCAAACAAGCGCGAACAAGCATACCAACCGTAAAAACATTATGTGCGCGAATTAATTCGCGGCTAAAAGATAAAGTAGGTCCGATCGTGCGGACTTAGTGCGACTATAGATAAAATCGTGTTTACCAAGTTAAAAGATTTACATAAAATCTTCTGAATATTTAAAAGATAACATATCTTACCGATTTAAAAGACATGCACAAGATTTTATTACCAATTTAAAAAGATCAAAATACCGGCTTTTGAACTCGATGGTTGCTTTCCGGTGATGTGAGAGCACGAAACTTGTCGGGTCCCACGGATGGCGCCAACTTGTTGATACATAATCTGGCGCGGGCTGGATTCGACGACTCTCCCTGGGCCGTTCGTCGTCTTCTCGAGCCCTGAGTAGACCTGTTCAACAAAGAGAACCCGTTAGGAGTGGACCCGAGGCCGTAGCCCCGGGATCCACCTCCGACGGTCAAGTTAGTATCGATGCGATATAGCCTACAAGAGTTAGGTTTAGAATAACCTGTTCTGTTCTGTTATTATATCTTATCTCTCTCTCCCCGAAGAAGGGGATCCCAACCATATATTCATAGGGCATGGATTAGGGTTTAGGCGTAGAGTGGGCCGCTGTCTGCCGGGCCTGGCCCATTCCTGGCCCAGTCCAGGCTATACGTCCACAAGTATAAAAAAGAAAATGGCCACACTCATTTATAGTTACTATCGCCTACCCAAAACTTCCCGCTGATAAGCAACTAAAATGACAAAATGTATATTCTATTCTTTTATACACTCATAGCCGCACATGAGCCAACTTTGGTATTTTTATACATCTACAACAGTTAGTGTTATCTACATAACAAGACCATATAAATTGTGAATGAAATCAATCTGCAATGGTTTCAATCCTGTACAAAAGCTTACATTAACAACTAAAATAATAAATTGGTTACTAGACCATTCCACATATCAAATTTTATCTTGAAACCAAGCACCATTGCTTCCCTTATGGTCATTACCTTACTACTCACCCAAATACAACACAATCATTGCAAAAACATTCAATATTTCTATAAAACTTAACCTTACTATCATCTTGGACATATCTTGGACTATTTAATAAAATGATTTATGTGATTCAATATAACAGTATCTATATTTGAACTTTGCAAGAACTTTGTAAACAAAAACCTCGGTAATTACTTATTGAGAAATTTAGTTTCTCGCATCAGGTTACGACTTCCATGAGTTGCTTTTATGGTGTTAAGTTGATGTGTGTACGAGGCTACGAGCTGCTGCTACACAAAGACAAGCATATGATTCAGTATATTTTTTGAAATACAAATATATATCCAATTTTAGACATTGTTACTTTATGCTCCTTATTTAGTTGGAAGAAACACATTGATGCGTGGTTTTGCAACCTTACAACAGGTTTTACCTCTCGAGGGATCTCAAGAGGCTTACAACCCTACCAGGCAGTGTACCTGACCGATGTAGTATAGTGTAGTGGTAAGTACGGGGGATTGATCGTTCTCCACAGGGAATAGTGTTCGTTAGGTATGAAAAACTACTCTAATAGGTCTAAGGGTGAGAGAAGATTCTTTTTTGTGTTTTTATAATTTTATGAAAGCAAGTAAAATCTCGGGTTTGAAAGAGTGGGTGGAATTAGTTGCTAGTCAACTAACCCAAGTTACTACGAATGCAAATAAAATAAAATAACAGAAAATGAAAAGGTTGGTAAAACTTATTTAGAGAGAAATGTGTTTACTTAGATTTCCTTACTCCCTAACTATCTTTTACCGGTTGATTAGTGTGTATTAGTCGCGTGGATGACGGGTGTATTCCTTAATACCATTCGTGGGGTGGCGTACGTACTTCCCCAACTCTACAAGCTCCTACTTCACTCCTATGTCGAGCCGGCTAGGAAGCTCCTAACATGGGATCACTAGAATTCGCTTGTGCATTAAATACAACCATAAAAACCTTTAGTACGCATTGGTTCATGTTTCTTAAGACGTTCAAGCAAGTTACCGAATAGGAAGTTAGCCAGTTTTCTTAAGCCTAACATAGATGAACAATCATCCAATACAACTAATAACACACTAATAACCAATAATCAATAGCTAGGTTTCATTAGATCTAAGCAAACACAAGATAAATCTAGCCTAACATGTTAAACAAAAGACAAGAACAAGATAGAATCAAACAACACATAGACATATTGAATGATTAATTGATAACTTATCTTCAATGTAACATGGAAGATCTCAAGGCAAAAAGCCTTGAAAAAGCTGCCAAATTCGTCCTAGGGTTTTCACACACAAAGTTCCCCAATAAGTTCCACACTAATGACAAAAAATTGCAAAACTATATATAGACTTTCAGATCTGACGGCGTCACGTTATGGAGTGTGACGCCGTCACCTCGCCGCTTTTAGGGTTCCCGGATGACCTTCTTGACGCCGTCCCTCTTTAGCTCTCCAAAATCCGTTCTGGCTTATCAAGGCTTGACGCCGTCAGGATTATGCGTGACGCCGTCCCTCTCTAAATTAAGCCGTGACGACCTTGATCATATTAAAGCGTGACGCCGTCAGAATTTCATGCAAATTTCACTGGCTTATCATGAGTAATTTTCACATCCACCATTTTATTGCCAAGCCGTGACGCCGTCTGGAGAGGATCCTGATGCCGTCAAAGGTAACTTTTAGCCGATTTTGAGACTTTGTCGTTTTCTTCACTTTAATGCTCCAAAAACGTCCAAAATGCTTCCTTTTCCAGATTTCTTCTCAAAAGTACCTAAAATGACAAAAGGAACGATTTAGGGCAATATTTGATCAAATAAATACGATTTAGGGCTTAAATGACCCCTTAAAAGCGGTACACTTTTCGCTTCATCAAATACCCTTACACTTGAGATTTGCTTGTCCTCAAGCAAATGTGCTTTTATTCTAATCAAAATACAAGTTATGGGTCATTTAATGCTAACATAAAAGTAATTACAACAAATATTCGTTCCACTTTAATCATAATAAGCACGGAGATTACAAACTAGCACCTCACAAGTAGTGTTTAGATACTCACATCTCTCAAGTGTCATCAAAATAAATCTCAAAAAATGAAAACGGATAATATCTCTCACTACCTGTCATAGCAAATAGATTACCATAGGCTTGGGAAAGGATCGAAAACCTCCTCCACTAGGCGTAAGCACCTAAGATAAACTATCAAAGAGGGCTTTTAAATGGGTTATAACGTTAGGTGTAGGGAAAAGGAAAACACGGTTTTGTTGGATAAAGGATATTTTACTGGTGGCGAGTTAAAGATCTTGATCAATTACATGTACTATACAATGTTGCTAAGCCAAGACTCGACTCAATCTTAAGCTAATGAAAGAAATAACAAAATAACAGAAACATAAAATAAACATAAAATGAAACGGGATGGTAGTCCGTATGTTTTTTTTTTTTTTTTTTTTTTTTTTTTTTTTCATACACTTTTGCCCTACCATCCAAAATAATACATCATAGGGGCATTGCATTCCCTTACACTTGAACTTTTACATAACTTTACAAATAATTAATCTAATGACTCGAATTAAGATAATTGAAACACTTGGAGTACTTTTAAAATATTTAGCACATATGGGGGTAATAAATGATGTTCTTCCCCATTACTCCATTACACTAGTACTTTACCCATGAGTCCCAATCGTCCCAAAACAATATGTACAAGGATATGACTCGACTTAGCAACCATGTAATCAACTAGATAATTAACTTGGGTTTAAACAAATGTTGTAACAATAATGCACTAAAAATGAGTGCATACAAGGTAGGCTAAGGCGATTTGGGTGTACATTTAAGTGGGGTGTAAACAAATTCTTCCTTTAAGTAAAATGCTTAAAGGTCGAAACGAAAAGATAGGCTCTGAGGGGTGTACTAGGGGTATCGTGTACTAAAAATGAGTACAACGCAAAGGGTGTGGGAGAATTACTTGACCAATGTAGCCAAAGTAATTATAACAAAAACACAGGTGTAAAACAATGGGTTAATCCTAATGCCTCTTATCATGTAGTAAATCTAACTACACGAATGTAGTCTCACTTGTGGCCTCGGAATGGTCCTAACGCAAGTTCTAGAATCTAAGTGCTACCGGTACACACATCATAGCATAAATGCTTTTCCTACCAATTCTAGGGGCGAACCTCACATATTTGGGGTGGAAAATTTTTTAGTGGTACGGTTTTTGTGCTAGTCATATAACTCCTATCCGTGAGACGCTTATTAAGATCAAAGTTTCACTCCTATATGTTGTAAAAAATTTTAAATTTGGCACTAAAATTGCCCTAACAGGTATTTATCTCAGTTTTATTACACATCTACTATTAAACAAACAAAAATCAAGCGTAATAGCATTCTCTAATCGTACTTTTACCCCCCTTACACTTAAGATGAACATTGTCCCCAATGTTCAAATAACAAATGTAAAAGCATAAAGTAAAAGAATGAAATCAAATACTCCCCTGATTCGCTCGGTGGATAATGAAGTAACATGGTTAGATCTTCTTCCAAAGAGAATGTAAAAGCTTCTTGACTAATGCATCGCCAAAAGCTTGATCCAAAACATTTCCTTGTCCAAAATAACCTGTTAAACCTGAGAAAACAAACACGAAAACCTGCATAACATCGGCGGGATAAACTCTATATATAAGGATATAATGCTTGTGGAATGATAATTTTGCAGATTCCTGGAGATTATAAGTTAGAGATTTAATAAAAACTTTTTATGATTCCGGTAGAAAAACAAAACTTTCAAAAATTTCAGAAAATTAAAACCTGACGCCGTCAGGTTGTAAGGCCTGACGCCGTCAGAAATGATCTGACAGAATTCTCATGTTAAGTTTCCGGAAAATTTCTGGAAAAACCTATACCTTACTTCCTGGAATTCCTGCAAAACTTCATTATGACTCGATACAAGCATTTGACTCAAACAAATACTAATATGCATGCTTATATCTCATTGTTATCGTTCATGTTCAATCTTGTTCTTTAAAACAGATTTAGTTCTTTAAAACAGATTTAAATTTCCCTTACACTTATCTTTTGCAAAATACCTTTATATGTAGTTAAGACGAAGTTAAAAACAAAATAAAGCATTTTCACAATTTATATTTGAGACATGAACAGTAAACAAAAAGAATAAGAAATGCATACGGAAACAAATAAAATTAAATAAACAAACAATCAAACAAATAAAGCAAATAAAGCTTGGGTTGCCTCCCAATAAGCGCTTGTTTTTGTTCGAGTCACGAGCCTGACTCTACCCTTATTTAACAAAAATAGGGGAGGTTTTCCCTACACTTAGGATTAAGTGCGGGTGAAAGTAGCGATATACACCCTTAGGGTGTGAATATGCCACGTGAGGTGAAGGGGGTGAGTGAATGGCTTCCTTCATCCTAAAACTACCCGGATAATAAGGGTTGATGGGTGGGTCGGTTCCTCTTTTGTCTCCTAGATGTAAATCTAAGGATGGAAAGTTGTGTAAAGGTTGAGGTTCCGTTTCATCAACACTAGGAAATTCCCTAGAACTAAGAGTAAGGTTATCACTAAAAGTTTGCAAACCTATATCCTCTAGTTGTGCTTGGTCCAAGGGTTCTACCTCCATCGGGATTCCTAAAGTCTCTTCTACTTCTTCCGGGTAAGTCACGGGCGGTGTGGGTGCCTCAAATGATGGTTGAGTATTTTGTGGGCTTATGGTGTTTACCTCATTATTCCACGTGTCAAGATCACCTATATCCTCGTCAATTGTTTTCTTAGGTAGTGATAATAACAAACCTAGTGCTTCATCCAACTTATGATTTATTGATACGGCTCTATCCACAATTCCTTGGCAAACTAGGTCGCTTTTCCTATTAGCCTCACTAAAACAAGATCCTAAACATGGAGGTTGTTCATAAGAATCTATCCTAGGTGAAGGCTCATATGATTCATAAGTGTCTCTAAATGAGGTATTTTGAACTTCTTGGTGTTCTAGCCACTCAACCATATCTTGCAATCTTAGAAATCTAAGTGAAAAGTCCATTTGAAGCAAATTACAAACAAAATCACAAAGAAAAGATAGACTACGAGAAAGCTACAAAATAAAAAGAAAATATCTCACTTGATAGGAATCTTGTGAGTAGACCTAATAAAAATAAAATTTCAACCTAAGCAATAACTACTCCCCGGCAGCGGCGCCAAAAACTTGATGCGTGGTTTTGCAACCTTACAACAGGTTTTACCTCTCGAGGGATCTCAAGAGGCTTACAACCCCACCAGGCAGTGTACCTGACCGATGTAGTATAGTGTAGTGGTAAGTACGGGGGATTGATCGTTCTCCACAGGGAATAGTGTTCGTTAGGTATGAAAAACTACTCTAATAGGTCTAAGGGTGAGAGAAGATTCTTTTTTGTGTTTTTATAATTTTATGAAAGCAAGTAAAATCTCGGGTTTGAAAGAGTGGGCGGAATTAGTTGCTAGTCAACTAACCCAAGTTACTACGAATGCAAATAAAATAAAATAACAGAAAATGAAAAGGTTGGTAAAACTTATGTAGAGAGAAATGTGTTTACTTAGATTTCCTTACTCCCTAACTATCTTTTACCGGTTGATTAGTGTGTATTAGTCGCGTGGATGACGGGTGTATTCCTTAATACCATTCGTGGGGTGGCGTACGTACTTCCCCAACTCTACAAGCTCCTACTTCACTCCTATGTCGAGCCGGCTAGGAAGCTTCTAACATGGGATCACTAGAATTCGCTTGTGCATTAAATATAACCATAAAAACCTTTAGTACGCATTGGTTCATGTTTCTTAAGACGTTCAAGCAAGTTACCGAATAGGAAGTTAGCCAGTTTTCTTAAGCCTAACATAGATGAACAATCATCCAATACAACTAATAACACACTAATAACCAATAATCAATAGCTAGGTTTCATTAGATCTAAGCAAACACAAGATAAATCTAGCCTAACATGTTAAACAAAAGACAAGAACAAGATAGAATCAAACAACACATAGACATATTGAATGATTAATTGATAACTTATCTTCAATGTAACATGGAAGATCTCAAGGCAAAAAGCCTTGAAAAAGCTGCCAAATTCGTCCTAGGGTTTTCACACACAAAGTTCCCCAATAAGTTCCACACTAATGACAAAAAATTGCAAAACTATATATAGACTTTCAGATCTGACGGCGTCACGTTATGGAGTGTGACGCCGTCACCTCGCCGCTTTTAGGGTTCCCGGATGACCTTCTTGACGCCGTCCCTCTTTAGCTCTCCAAAATCCGTTCTGGCTTATCAAGGCTTGACGCCGTCAGGATTATGCGTGACGCCGTCCCTCTCTAAATTAAGCCGTGACGACCTTGATCATATTAAAGCGTGACGCCGTCAGAATTTCATGCAAATTTCACTGGCTTATCATGAGTAATTTTCACATCCACCATTTTATTGCCAAGCCGTGACGCCGTCTGGAGAGGATCCTGACGCCGTCAAAGGTAACTTTTAGCCGATTTTGAGACTTTGTCGTTTTCTTCACTTTAATGCTCCAAAAACGTCCAAAATGCTTCCTTTTCCAGATTTCTTCTCAAAAGTACCTAAAATGACAAAATGAACGATTTAGGGCAATATTTGATCAAATAAATACGATTTAGGGCTTAAATGACCCCTTAAAAGCGGTACACTTTTCGCTTCATCACACATTTAAAGAAATTGAATATCATTGAGCCATGAATTCAATATGCTACAATTATTTTTATGGATAATTTAGGTTTGCTGTTTACATCCATGGCAAAGCATATTGTCCTCTATGAAATAAACACCCTTTATATGCTCCAAAGGTTTATGCCATATCTCATGCGTCGATACGCGCCTATATCTTTATCATCCAATGATTAAATTCGATAATAACAAGAAAAACTTCCAAAACTAGGGTTGTGTTCCAAGTCATTGCAATTCAAAAATCCTAATCCCTTACAAAACATATCTGCAACATCTAAACCAATTTAAACAAGTTTTCCCGTGCATGGATAAGCATGTTAAGTGTGAATCAGATCTCAAATCTTGCATTTATATTGCAGTTAGTGATATTCGTTACCGCTAAATTATTTGAGGACCTGAAAAAACATGAAATATGTTTGAGTGGTTACTTATCTACGTCTTATTGTAAAGACAGACAAATGCATTGTGCTTTTCGCTTTGGTAGTGATTTTGCATCTTGGTATGACGACCTATAAGGCAACATCAATCTTTCCATCCCCCTACTTATTGTGTATATAAAACACACCACGTTATGGAAGGTCACATCCACCCATTAACTTATGAATGGACTATTTTAGGTTGTGTTTTAGCTTAAACCCGTTTTTCTTATTACACAACCCTCCCAACCCACTCATCTAGCGACCTCTACATGGAAGGTTCACATCTGTGCCTCAACTTATTTGTTGACACTTTGTCTTTATTCAATACATTTGTACATCTTGGTTTTGAATTAAGTGCGAACTGGACATCATGTTCGGACCGGAGAACGCTCACTTCATGCTCGAGGAAATGGTAACGAATAGGTGTATTGTTGAAACAACCAAGACTAATATACTAACGCCGACAAAGCATCTTAACTGGATTAAGCCATTTTAATGTCTGTGATAACATGTGTTTAGATAAAGAAATTTAAAACGTGTTTGAACAAGCTTTGAATAGTTATAAGGTTTTGTTTTTATGATGTTAACTCTAATTATTTAGCGCAATAAGGTTCTGCATTTTTTCTTCTAATTTTATCTTAACTACCATTTAAATGTTGATTTTGCCCAACCTTTTTACATCGGTATGGTAAGGAAAATTGGTGCGGCGGAGAGGTTAGGAACGTGTCGGGTTGTATTGATCTCAAGCACCTTTTTACCAAGAAAGCCTTTAACAGAAAATAGTATATGCTTCTAATGCAAAAAGCATTACTGTGTCATTTGGTTTACCGTCACAAGTGCCTATAGATATAAAATTGATAGTTTACAGGATTGTGTATGGGTTTCATTATGTGAGATGTTTGGGAACCACCTTAGGTAAGTATCATCAACTTGATTCTTTTTAAACTAATTAATTCGTTTAACTAATTGTTTTGTTATTCTTCCTGTTGTTAGGTCTAATCATTCATAGCAATCTTCTCATGGCGATAGATTTTTTTGACTCCAACAAGGATTGAGATTTTTTTTAACTCCAACAAGGATTGTTTCTTTGATATTGCATTGCTTTCAAATGTCGAGTTGTTACTTTTTTTACTAGCAGGAGAATTTTTGGGTCAAATTCTGATTATGTATTTGAACTTTAGGTTGGCAAAACCAATAGGTTTTAAGATCGAGTCTAAAACTATAAAAAAAGAGTTAATGTTAAAGTTAGTTCAAGACCCAAATTTTGATGTTTCTCATTCTTTTAGATAGATTAGTTATTTCCACTCAACTTCCATTCATATCATCTGCATAGTTTGTATTTAAATAAAAAATTGTTTGAAGCTTATAAGTAGACCAACACCAAATTTTTTATTTGAGTAAAAAAAAAAAATAAAAAAATACACAGCATATCAAGAACCCCATGAGTTTAGAATCTAAAGAAGTGTTTGTGTGTTAATTGTACGTATAAGTCATCATGTTTAATATTTTTACGTTTTTATCTTTGTTTATGCTAATGAAGAGATAGAAAGTAAAATATAAGAAAACTATTATAGGTTACCAGGTTCAATATTGTTGTAAGCATGAAAAAAAGACACTAGGTTGCTAACTTGCTATTATGGGACACATTGTGCTATAAATGGATAAATGATATAGTCAATATGCTTGATCAACATAACAGAAGACCACCACACCAGATACATTATCTTATCATAAGTTGAAGAAAATAACAATGTAGGATAAATAAACCTTGACACTATTGAAGAAAAAAAATCATTTGATTGATCATTGTGGGCAAAATTGTTGCTACTGATATATGTTTTCTTTGTTTTTTAATGTGGTCTATTTGATCTTTATGCAGAAGAATTGCAACATAGGGCAGAAGTTACATGCATATTTGCGAAGGGTTTAAAAATTGCAACATTTCAATGATTCTACATGTTGTTGGCTTGATCTAAACGACTGGGCACATGTTTAACATGAATTGGCAGTTTGAGGCACTCAAGCCACTATGAGATTACGTGCCAAAATTCAGATTGTGAAGAGTTAAGAAGTTTGACTTCCTAGAACAACTCAACAAAGTATCAAAATATGTTTTTTACAATCTCCTTTATAATTGCATAGTCAATTTTTAGACCGTAAACTCTACATTACGTCTTACCATATGTTGTTTATATTAGTCTATGTTACGAGTGACAAGAACTAAACGAGGTGGCTACTAGATTAGTGGTTGTTTGGGCTCATGATTTGGGAGATCATATGTTGAGGCAAACGAGAAGTTCTCTTTTACTGGTCATGGTTAAAACATACAATTTTTTGGTAGGAATCTATAACCATGTCCTTTGATAATTCAATATGAATTTAAGTGGTTGTTTTTCAAACCAAAAGGTGTTATGTATTTATTAAACCATGCAACTCATTGTTGTTATAGAGAATTGAAAACTAGAAGGAAAAAAAACTATGCAATTAATGCTCTTTTGAAAGATTGTATTAGAAGTGGTTATGTATACTTAATACAATAGATTTGAAACTTCAAAATAATTATAAGGTGTTTGGATAAAAAAAATCACAAGAAAATATGAGATAAAAACCTTATAAATCAATTCTTATAAATACACAATGTATATCTTATAACTAGTAATCATATATAAAACATTTAAACTCTTAAAAAATATATCATACAATTACATGTTTTTAAGAATTATTCAAACAAAAAATGAAACTAGCCTATCCATCGGAAGAGCTTGGTATCTAGTTAATATATAATAAAAAGTTGTGTTTTGCTAACAACAACCCTAAAGGTTGTGGTTAACAAGATGTATTTTATGACATAGTCAATATTGAATAATTATGATTGATTGACAATTCCAAAAAAGATGCTCGAAAAACATGATAACACAACAAACAATTAATTGTGATTGAATGATTCAAGTTATTAATCAACTTGTTAACTACAACCGTAATGCCTATTGCAAAACCAAACACTCAGGCATGCTTGGTCGGAGGTATTGGAGCGTGGGGAATAAGAAAGGTAATCATTAATTATGTTTGGTTTATCATTATGCAATGTATCATTATCCTAAATAAGGTAATAGAATATTACCATACAAATTGGGGGTTATGCAATTTATTACTCATGTAATGTAACTGCCAAATCCTCCTCCAATGATAATTTTTTTTTCCAAAATTTGTTTCTATCAAATTTTTTGTTCCAACATTATTTTTTTTCCAGAAATTATGTCGTTGTATTCATCTAAGTTTTCGATTGCCACAAAATTAAATACAAGTTAGAAAACTATAGACGATGAATATATACATTGGAATTAAAATATATAGGTAATTAGCGGTTTTGATTACAAAATATACCTTTTTGTTGTTTGTACATATTCTTATTAAAAAACGAGCAAAAATTTAGTAGGATCTTAATTTAATCAGGATCGGTCTAGGATCGTAGGATCGCACGCAGGATCGTAGGATCGTCAACGATCCGATCCTACTATAAGCCCATGTTTTTATCTCAAGTGGAGCAAGATCGGTGTAAGATCGTAGGATCGCACACAGGATCGTAGGATCGTAAACGATCCGATTCTACTAGAAGTTCATGTTTCTTATTGTTTTTGCTTTTATCATCCATTTAGATTCGTTTAACATATAAAATATTATATAGAAATATAAAACTACAACACTTATACAAAAATATATACATTTTCATAGGATCTTACGATCCCGATCCGATTCTACGATTGCGATCTTGTGAATCCAAAAACGATCCTAGGTAGGATCCCGATCCTGAAAACCTTGATTACGGGTATAATTTTTTGTAAAATAAAAAATAATATTTCTAATTAATTAATTGATACCAATGTTTTTAAATATTACCCGTTGTTTCTTTTGATATGTCATGTATGATTTTTTTTTGCATGTTGTGGAATCAAGCGAAATCAATGACTAATGTAATATTCATTGCATTCCTTAATATTTTTTTTTTTTTTTACCTTTCCTATTCCAATTCCTAACCAAGCCCTACTAACATTTTATAACAAAAAAAGTTAGGGTCCGTTTGGTTTGTAGAAGGGTTTAGGATTTGAATTTGTATTTGATTTAGGAAAGAGAAAATATATTATAAAAAGATAAATTATTATTTTATAAATTTATATATAAATTTTATATTAGATTAATTATATTAAGATGTAAAAAGTAGAGAGAGATAGAGAGAAAAAAAAATACGGCCCTATAATCCACTCAAATCCCAAGTACCCGAGGATTTGAGGATGGTTGATTTTGAGGGTGTCAACCCCAATTTTAAAACCTCTATTCCCGGTTTTAAAGTATTTATGAGTCTAACATTGTGTTCTCGAGTTGAGTAAAAAGGAGGAAGTAAAGTGAAAGTGAGAAAGTTTGTGTTCTCCAGTTTTTTTTAGAAAGTAAAGTGAGGTAAAGTGAAGTAAAGTGGTTATATTTTAGTTATAAAACTTTCACTCCACTTTTGGAATGAAAGTCATCATCTCTCTTACTTTACTTCCTCTTTCTTTCTTTCTTTCACTTTAATTCATTTTTTTTCTCTAGAACCGTACATAACCCACCTAAACCCCCAACCAAACTTGCCCTCTATATAAAACACAGAATTATAGCTAGGTAAATTGCATAAATCGTCCCTAAAGTTTGGCCAAATTGCATGTTTCGTCCCTAATGTTACGAAAGTGCAAGGATCGTCCCTGTGGGAAAAAACTTTGGTGCAAATATCGTCCTTTTTGGGAAAACTTTAGTGCAAGTACGTCCCTGTGGGGACGATACTTGCACCAAAGTTTCCTCACAGGGACGATCCTTGCACTTTCGTAACATTAGGGACGAAACATGCAACTTGGCCAAACTTTAGGACGATTTATGCAATTACTCAGAATTATAGCTATTTAAAGTTTTGATAAAAAAGAAAAAGTTAAACCAAACACTCACTAACTTTATAGAGTATCAAGAAACTATCAACCACCCAGAAATTAATACTATTTAATTTCGATATTCAACAACACGCTCATATCGCTTCTATGGTTTAACAGGCAAGAATTATATATGCATGTTGATGATTGTATTGTATTTCATCTTGATTATATTTAATAATGCTTTTTTTGTTGTGTGATCATACTGAATTGTGGTTCTTTTTAGTTTTCAAAAAAAAAATAAATAAATAAATAAAAAAAAAACCTTAAAATTCAGTTTTGAGGTATTGTTTATTGATTATAATGACAGTTTTATCAGGGGTTTGAAGTGGGTTTATTTAATTATAATATATGCTTTTTCATTCTTCCTTTGATTAGGTTTGGTGGGTCATTTTATATAATTTTTTAAATTTCTATATATTAATTTTTAAATTTTCTATAAAATTCTGACATTTTTATGTAATTTTCTTTTATAAAAAGTCTTTAGTGTATAAAATTCTGACTTTTGTTATGTAAATTCTACACTTTTATATAAATATAATATATATTTTTTTTTAATTTTTTTTATTTTTGTATATAAAATTAATTTTTTTTATATCTAATTCTACACAAATGGTTTTTATTACAAGTTTATGAAAAATTATCATTTTTGAAAAGGGGTTTTTTTTTTTTTGTATTACAAAATGACCCAAACAGGACAAAAAAGTAGTTTGATATATATATATATATATATATATATATATATATATATATATATATATATATATATATAGTGGGACTTTCATTTCAGAACCATCTTATCTGCGAGAACTGACAGAACCACTAAAAACATACATGCACGCCTTTTAAAATAAAATAAAATACATGCAAATCATCAATAATCATAAGTATCCACCTATGTTCTTCAATATCATCATGAACTCATCATCTTTTTTCACAAAAACCTTACACACGGCCGCAATATTGTCATTGCACGCCTTATAAGAACATACATGCACACCTTCAAAGAAAATTTTTGTATTTCCAATTTCTTATCAAATTCTTTAGAACAACCATGTTTTTTTTTAAAACATATATGTTGTTTTTGGAACATATGTGCAAAAATACAATTATTGAAGGCGTGCATGTATGTTTTTGGTGGTTCTGTCAGTTCTCGCAGATAAGATGGTTCTGAAATGAAAGTGCCCCTATATATATATATATATATAATATTTTTTTTTGCAGAAAACCCATCAACATGGCTGATGCTAGTTGGGACTTTGAACATGTTTGCTTAATTTTGACATTTGGCAGTTTATAAACTTATGGATCATGTAAATGACTAATTCAAATGGCTTTAAATAGTTGTGCCGAAAACTTGTAATTAAATAATGCTGTTAGAAGAGTATCAAATATTTTATTTTTAGTTTATCTTTAGTCTTTTTGTACGTAATGGTTTGGATAGTTAAATAAGTGGCGTTTTAATGTTTAGATTATATATTTGGAATATGTGTGAAACAGACAACCAATCAGCCAAAACTGAAATATAAGGAACGAAAAATTTGCTAGAGAGAACACCAATTATGTTTGCACAGAGCATGTCGTCTGTCATGTCGTCCCCTTCATCACAGAAACCACGTTTGTGGGTTGTTGGTAGTTGTAAAGATCAACACAAACCATCGGCGGTTCACACAGGTAAGAAAAGTTCGTGAGCCTCTGCTTCAAGTACCTAATTTTAGTACTTAATATTCTTAAGCGTTTAATTCACTGTTTGAGCAGCTTCTTCAGATGCTGGACTAGCTAATCCTAGTTTTATGGTATTACTGGACGCATTCACTTCTTTGTTTTTATTGATGTACAAGTACTTCGAATAATAAATTGGCATATTTGCAACATTTATGCAGTCTCTTGATATGACAAAAGAACGAATCAGAAAATTGTTCACAAATGTGGAATTATCTGTTTCGTCATATGACACAGCCTGGGTAGCCATGGTCCCGTCACCAAACTCACCCACGTCTCCTTATTTCCCTAAATGTCTCAACTGGTTAATGAATAACCAACTTAATGATGGTTCATGGGGTCTTCCTAATTCCGACCGTCCGTTACTTAAGGATACTCTCTCTTCAACATTAGCTTGCATTGTTGCATTAAAACGATGGAATGTTGGAGAAGACCAAATCAATAAGGGTATGTGGTTGTCTTATGTTGTTCTTCTATCTGTCTATCAATGTTTTCTTTTTAGATAAATAGTGAACTCTTTGTTGCAGGTCTATGTTTTATTGAGTCAAATTTTGCTGTGGCTACTGATAAGAATCAACAATCGCCGTTTGGCTTTGACATCATATTTCCTGGTATGCTTGAGTATGCGAAAGAGTTAAATATAAAGCTCCCTTTAAAACAAACAGATTTGAGTTTGATGCTACATGAGAGAGAATTGCAGCTGAGAAGGTATGTTTTTGTTGATTGGTTATTTTTATAGAATACTGTCATACTTTTTCATTTTCTCCCTGCTTAGTTAGTGTGTTAATTTTTGTACATCTTTTTGTAACAAAAAATCCTTGCAAACTGGCTTTCATCAAATGTAAGGTGATGTTTGTTTATTAAGAGGCTTTCAATCTGAATGTGATTTGCACATATGAATCTGAATGTGAGGCGTATGAATCTGAATAAAAATAATATTTTTTGTTTTTTTGTAAAAAAATGTCCGAATGATATAAATATAGAGCAATTTGATTCTTACGATACATAAACGTTTATAAACATTAAATAGACCAACTCAGTCATAAAACTAACACAGACCGGCAACGTGGAAATAAAATGTGTTAAAACAAGACATTCAAGAACATCGTGTCGCAATTTGATATCGTAATATTGTTGATATGTTATACTCTCGTGCTGTTAAACATCTTCACCATTTTGTAAACTAACATTATTAATTAATTTACGATGATAAGATTGCGAAAAAAAAGTAAAATAGTTTATAATATACTTAACATTGTCATTTAATAATTAATAATTGTTTCAAAGAAAGAAAAATTCAAGTTCATGATCAAAATACGCATGCCACCATTGGATTTCACAAACTAGTTATATTTATTATTGTTGGATGGATAAAAAAGGTGTAGATTGGCGGGGACGCCTCAACCATGTGTACCATAATGGCACCCATCAACTATGTGTTATATTTATTATTGTTTGAAAGACTCTTGTGTTTGAGCATTTTCGTCATCATCATATTATCATATTATCATCTTTAACATTTTTTATTTAAAAAAAAATAACGACGTAATTCTCTATAAACGTATTATCAATACTAAAGAAAATGTCGAGAAACTATATAGGGTTAATGACTTGAAAATGTATCATACTTGCCACCTTTTGTTATTGTGTGTACCGAACTTTTTTTTCTTCTTATTGTGTGTACTAAACTTTCAAATTTCGATTATTGTGTGTATTTTGTGACTATTCAACCATGTAAAATGACCATTTTACCTTTTGAAATTTGGAAAAAGTAAGGGTAAAATGGTCACAAAAAACACACAATAATCGAAATTTGAAAGTTCAGTACACACGAAAAAAAAAGTTCAGTACACACAATAACAAAAAGTGGCAAGTATGATACATTTTCAAGTCATTAACCCAAATATATATTACAAAATGAAAAATAGAACCAAAGAAAAAAAACTAATGTAAATACACAATAACAAAAAGTGGCAAGTATGATACATTTTCAAGACATTAACCCAAAATATATATTACAAAATGAAAAAAAGAACCAAAGAAAAAAAACTAATGTAAATACACAATAACAAAAAGGGGCAAGTATGATACATTTTCAAGTCATTAACCCAAATACATATTACAAAATGAAAAAAAGAACCAAAGAAAAAAAACTAATGTAAAAAAGTAAAAAAAGAAAAGAAAAGAAAAAAGACAAAAAAAAAAAAAAAAAGACATTATAAGAGGTAGTAAGACATCCCCTCCGGCCCTTCGCATCTTGTTGGGTAAGAGGAAAAAAAAACCTGAGAGGTCTCACGTTCAGTTCCTGCTAGGTGCAAACAACCCTAAAGTGGCCAGGCCAACCTCCTTAAAAGGGAGGGCATTACTGGGCTTAAGTATGTGTGGCAATGGGTTCAAACCCCGTGGACTAGTCGGCTAAAAGCTCGAAAACCATGGTTACCCAAAAAAAAATGACCTCAATTTGATTATAAAATTTCAATTTTTTTTAAGTATGTGAGTTCTCACCTCAACGGAAATATAAAATAATTATTTGTTATTATAACTTAGATGTCATTCAGATGAGAGGCAAGCGTACTTGGCGTATGTTTCAGAAGGACTCGGTAATTTGTATGACTGGAACATGGTGATGAAATATCAGATGAAGAATGGATCTGTTCTCAACTCACCCTCAGCAACAGCAGCTGCTCTTGTTCGTTATCAAAATACTGGTTGTCTTCATTATTTAACCTCACTTTTGGACAAGTTTGGTAATGCAGGTCAGTTTTACATACTTTGGCGTATTATATGCATGAGTCCTACGTTTTGATATAAGAAGTTGTTGACTTGTGTGTGCTGAATCTCAGTCCCGACAGTTTACCCTCTTGATTTATATGCCCGGCTTTCGATTGTGGATACACTTGAAAGATTAGGAATCGCACGGCATTTCAGAGTGGAAATTCAAAATGTCTTAGATGAAACATACAAGTAATGTTCATGTTTATAACAATAATCCATTCAAAATAAAGTTTCATCATTTGGAAATATGACATTGGTCACCAAATCAGATGCTGGTTGCAGAGGGATGAGCAAATATTCACGGACATTGTCACATGTGCTCTAGCCTTTCGGGTATTAAGAATCAACGGGTATGAAGTGTCCTCAGGTATTTTCGTCAAACAAAAGTAACATACAGAAATTTGATACCTCTAAATTCTCTTATACTTTTAGTGTCATCGTTTGGCTTGTGGTGTAGATTCACTGGATGAAATTATGACAGAGCCTTTCAGAGACGTATATACAGCTCTTGAAGTGTACCGAGCATCACAAACTATATATCAAGAGGAATCAGCTTTTGAAGAACAAAGTTTGAGGTCGGCTGATTTCCTCAAACGGAAAATATCCCTTGCTTCAAACCATCTATCAAAATACATTCACAAAGAGGTGTTCTATTATTGACTTTGACTTCTAGTTATCTCCTTTTTAAGTGTAATATCTGTCTGAATTGATTATATAATCAGGTGGAAAATGCTCTAAAGTTCCCATTCTATGCCAGTTTAGAACGCATATACACTAGAAGAAATATAGAGCATTACGATGTAGACGATACAAGGAATTTGAAAACTACATATCGGTGATATTTTAATTTTCAAGCCTGACTAAATAATTTTGAAATTAAGTTCATGATTGTGAATATTCTTCTTTATTAATGACAGTTCATCAAACATTAGCAACGAGGATTACCTAAAGTTGGCAGTGGATGACTATAACACATGCCAATCTATATATCGTGAAGAATTAAAAAGTCTTGAAAGGTGTGTTTGTGTATATCTTTACTTGATGGATTTGTGTTTTTGTTTACAAAGGTGATGATGTCACTAACGTGTCGACAGGTGGGTGGTAGAGAACAAATTGGACCAACTCAAATTTGCTAGGCAGAAGACAGCATATTGTTACTTTTCTGTTGCTGCAACACTCTCATCTCCTGAACTATCTGATGCTCGTATTTCATGGGCCAAAAGTAGCATCCTCACGACCGTGATTGATGATTTTTTCGATGTTGGAGGATCTATGGATGAATTAGCGAACCTTATTCAGTGTGTAGAGAAGTATATCATCTTCAGATAATCTTAATATATGCTTGAGTAAATTGCAAATTTTGTCCTTGTGGTTTGGTCAAAAATTGCAAAGTTCAGTCCTTATCCTTTTGAAAGTGCACTCGACGTCCCTGAGGGGAACTTACAAGTGCACTGTTGGTCCCTGGCCAAAATTAAATGACTAAAATACCCTCACTGGGACCAAAGTGAATGGGAAGAGAAAGAGGGTATTTTAGTAATTTAACTTTAGCCAGGGACCAAATGTGCACTTATAAGCTCCTCACAGTGACGATGAATGCACTTTTGAAAGAATAGGATTGAACTTGCATTTTGGCCATACCACATGAACTATTTTTGCAATTAACTCGATATACTTATAACTCATACTCTATGCTGAGTGATTTATATTCTTAATTTATCATCAAATGCAGATGGGATGTGAATGTTGATACTGATTGCTGTTCAGAGGAAGTTCGTGTTGTATTTTTAGCACTAAAAGACGCCATCTGTTGGATTGGAGACACAGCTTTTAAATGGCAAGGACGAGATGTAACAAGACATGTTATTGAACTTGTAAGATAAACTTCTTCCACATATCTAATCTGTTTTGTAATCACATAATGTCACAAAAAGTATGTCGAAAAGTACATTTGGGAATCCAACTTATAATTATTTTTAGCTTTTCTGAGAAACATTATATACTTTCGGGAAAATTGCACAAAAGGGTATCAAACATATGTCCAATTAAGCTGTGGTATCCAACTTATATTTTTGATTGAAAAGGGTTTTTCTGACTTCTATAGCAATACTGTAACAGCTCTTATTTTAATTACCTGTAAATCTGCTAAAATTTTCTTATGTTAGATACCCTTAAAAATAGTTTGATGAGATAAGTTGAATATCCTTTTGTGTGCACCATCTCATAGAATTTGTCTACATGGCATGCCACGTGCTGTAACATGCTGACTAGTATAGCAACTGGAAACCTACTTAAATCCTTGTTTTAATCGTATTTTGATTTGGGTACCCTTATCAGCAAAGTTTTCTTATTCTTTTGTGTTTTTCCAGTGGTTGGATTTGATGAATAGCATGATGAGAGAAGCTATATGGACGAGAGACAGTTGCGTGCCAGCAATAAACGAGTATATGGAAAATGCTTATGTATCATTTGCGTTAGGCCCAATTGTGCTCCCAGCTCTTTACTTTATAGGGCCAAAATTGTCCGAGGAGGTTGTTCAAAGCTCAGAATATCACTATCTATTTAAGCTAATGAGCACTCAGGGTCGACTTCTTAACGATATTCAAGGATTCAAGGTAGATTCTTGTCTTTCGTTAACCTTCTATAGATGTAAAAAAGCTACTGATAATGGGTCATTTTATGTTAATGCAGAGAGAATTTAAGGAAGGTAAACTGAATGCTGTAACATTGCACATGACTCACGAAAAGAGTGGGATTGTGAATGACGAGGTCATAAAGGAGATGAAGATATTGGTAAAAAATCAGAGGATAGAAATGATGAAGTTAGTTCTGGAAGCGAGAGGAAGCATTGTCCCGAGAGCTTGTAAAGATGCATTTTGGAACATGTGCAACATTTTGAATCTCTTTTATTCTACAGATGATGGGTTCACTGGAAATGCGATGTTTGATATTGTGAAGGGTGTCATTCATGAGCCCGTATCCAACCCGTTGATGCTTGTGAATGGAACCAAAGAACACACATAATCGTGTGCCGATGTGGTATATTGTTACTGTTGTCTAAGGAAACGAGTGGTATATTGTTACTGATGTCTCAGGTAAAGTTTAAATTTACCCAGTGATTTACATTTTTTTGGTGCATTTAGATTGGGAGCTGTTTTATAAATTTTTTTTTTTTTTTTTTCATATTTATACAAAGTTTAAGGAAGTTTCATTTTTGTCTGGATATTATACATGTGCCGATGTATCACTTTTTTTTTTTTTTTTTTTTATTGGTATACGGTGAACTAAATTAAAATAAAAATTAATGTAAAAGTGATAACAATGGACTTTTCCTCAAAAAAAAAGTCGCTAGCCTATATAGATCGCCTATCCTCTCAGGTTGTGTATATATCCTAAACCCAAATATCCAAAAGACTTTTTTGGTTGTAGGATCTGGTCTTCGATACAATCTTTCCAATTGAGAAGTTATTCATATACGTAGTATATAAATAAAGAACATGAACTATGTTTACATAAGATACGTATTGGGGGTTGGGTGATAGTAATCGTACGTTTGGTTTCCCACGTTCGGTAAAGACCCCAAGCTATGACCGGTGTCAAGTGTCGGAGTAATACTCACGCGACGACTACAAGGTGTGTGTAGTGTGTGTGTGAAGATGGATTAGGTTCACAGAAAATGAGTTGGTCCATTCTGTGAGAATGAACCTTGCATTTAGGGTTTTGTGCCACCCATGAATGCAATCGAATGGCTAAGGATGGTCCACGTGGTGGTCATCCAAAAAATGAGACAAAAATGACACGTGGCGTGATATTCTTGGCTATGCCAGGTGCGTGGAATATTCCATGTACGTATTAGCGAGATGTTCGTAGCATTACCTCTAAGCCAATGAGGTAGTGACACGTATTGTCTATTGTAACGGCCTTTTGGGGATAAGATCCTAGTCAAGCCATTGCCTGGAGGTATAATCCAAGCTAGGTTTGATTGTCATTAGGCCTGAGAACTTGCTTCCCAGGTGAAGCCTGTTGGTTATGGGCTTGTTATGGGCCCGTTTTGAGTGCATAGGTTCTAGCTATTCGGGTTAGAACTCCCATGTGCTATCAAGTCTCTTGTTGTTCCCTTTACATAGTTAGTGTTAACTATAAAGTTATGCTAATTGCGTTCCATAGAAGTAATATAAATATATTCTTTGACAGTTATAAGAAAGAAACGTAAAAGTAAATAGATAGTAGTTTATCAACATTTAAATTCTTATTAGAAATTAATCAAAAAATCTATACCTAAGTGTTTGCGGAATAACACTTGGGATTGAAATGACAAGTGTGATTTTCTCCTCTCTAAACTTAAGTTATGCTTAAGTACAACTATGCTAACCAACTGAGCTACCTCGGGGACTTAGTTGCTTTGGAGGAGTAGAAAGGATTGTGAATGTTAAGCTTTTTACACACAAACTTGTCAACCTTTCTACTCCAACTTCTGATCTTATTTATACTAGTACGAGGATGCTGCTGGAGAGGTTAGGTAGGTGCGTGTCATGATTCTAATGGATGAGGTACAAAGAGGTACATCTTCCATTGAATGCATCAATATTGGAAAACGCTCTTTCTTTGCTTTTGTGAACAGTGCAGGCAACTGTTCACTACCTTTATCACCAACTCGTACTTGATTTGACTTGTCACTAAAGTTTACTTTATCCCGCTCAAACGTATTAGTGAAAAGTTCCGCCTAAATCTTCAGTCTAAAGACTTTGATCTTTAGATCTTGGTCTTCATATAGGAGGAGGAGATTTGGGAATCAGAGAGCTATTGTCATCACTCCCTGAATCCATCATCTTCTTCTTTGGCTCAGGTATCATTCACTGAGTTCCGCCTCACTGAATGGAAAGTCCTTCTTTCTTTAGATTTGTCCTGAGCATCCTGAAGATGACTCACTGAGTGACTATTCACTCAGTGACTTGATTGTGTTTAAGGATTAGCAACACTTCAGATATTTTCTATTCAAATCCTAGACTAGGGTGTGTTTGGGTAACGATGGACCCAACAATCTCCCCCTATTTGGATATAAATATATCCTAAGTGTTTTGATCAGTGTAAGTGAGCAAAGGGCTTATTCTTACACTGATAATTCTATAAAGCAGCTAAGGAACACTGATTAACATAAAATACTTTGTTTATTTATTGATTACATGGTTCCTAACATAGCCACTAGAAAACATGATCATGGATTCCTCAGTCCAGGTAGTATCCCAACTTCTCCAGTTTTATCTTCTTTGATTTGAGCTTTTCTTGATCAGGATGTTCTTTGATCTTTTTCCTCAGATCTAGACAGAACTTTACATTTTCAAGGGTCTCGATCTTTGCAGCCATCATTAAGTAACCCACCGTAGCCTCGATCCTAGCATGATCAATATCACTCCATCTTTGAAAAGCTTCATTTCCAAACTCATCAGTGAAGAAGATACCGTATTCAGGAACTTCAATGACCATTTTGTTGACAAAAGGGACACCTTCAGGAAGACTCCTATTGCATTCTAGTCCTGGGATTCTGACTTCAGGTTCAGCTTCAATGTTTTTCCTCTTTCTTCTTGAGTATTGAGCCTGATACTGTTGAACAGTTGGAGCAGGTAGAGCAGACTGAATTCCAAGTTCTCCTACCATCTTCCTTAGTTTGTCATACATGTGGCTCAGAGATTTCATCAGGTCCTTAACAATGACATTCTTCTTCTTTTCAATGATTGGACCCAATTCATCCAGCTCAGTGATCCCAAAGTCAGTGAAGGTGAAAGGATCATGAACTTCAAAGTTCCTTTTGTCAGCTCCTCTATACACATTGAGAGCTACAGGCTTGGTATTTGCTTGAATTTTCACATCAGTGATTGGCTCAGGCCTGAGTCTCTGAGTCATGTACCACTGATATTGTTCAATTTTCTGCTTTCTTCTTTCAGCCATTTTCTGTTGATTTAGCTTGAGGGTCTTTGATAACGCTCAAATCTAACATATTTTTAGTAGCGTTATTTGTACTTTTATGCATATATATTGATCACTTTAATGAACTTATGGTACTTAATGAAGTATAATTTCTATTTTAGGTTCATGGAAGCTCACGACAAAGAAAACGAAGAAAAAGACGAAAAAATGATCAATAAACTAAGATTTCTGCATGTACGAAGAATTCCCGACAAATGAAAGTCTCTTGGAGTATATTCGAAAAGATAAATTCATGAAGTTATTGGTCCAAAGACTCAAGAATAAAGCACAAGAGGGAAAACGAGAAAAGAAATGAAGAAAATAAGCTCAAACGAAGAAATAATGGAAGACTCGTTGTTCCCGACACACCTTCACCATTTTGGCCATAACTTGAGCATACGAACTTGGATTTAGTTGATTCAAGCGGCCACGGAAAGCTAAGAGAAAGAGCTACAACTTTGGTCTTTATCATTTCTGGCCAAAAGGCTCCATCCGATCGGTAGGAGCCCGCATCCGATTCGGATGGAGCCAACTTGACTTCTCCAAGTAATTTTTAATGTGTAATTAAGTGCCATCAAGTCCCATGTCCGATCATGTTCCTCCATTTACTCATTTCCCTGGATCTTTATGACCCTTGGTCACCAAGTTGGGAATTTATTACCCCAAGGCTTTGAGGGTAGTATAATAGAACCATTTGGCTAGAGTTTTCACACACAACCTAATCCCAACTTGGGAGAAAACCTCTCCTATCACCACTACTCTCTCTCAATAGCCAAAATTCGTCCATAGAGTCCTTGGAAACTTTGGAGGTTCAAGAAATCATCAATTGGAGGTCAAAACATCAAGAAATCATCACCAAACTTTGAGGCATCAATACTTCATCATTTGTAATCTTATTTACATCATTGTAAGACCTTTTAATTATGTTTTCTAATGCTAAAGTTTATGAGTTTATGTCTTTGATTGACATGAGTGGTTAGTTTTATTTATACTTGTTTGGAATCATGTGAATATTGATATGGAGTGTTTGGTATTTTGCAATATAGAATTATGGCTTTGCTTATGAGTTTGTTTGAATTGTAACATGTCTAAATAACTTGTTGATAAATCATAACCGGATTTATAAGGTCGAAAGAACTTCTTGTTATGATTTGTTCCAAATGTTAATGCGCATATATGTTTGGTATTTCATAATTGACAACTATGAATAAACATGTTAAATGGACTTGTTTAGGTCGAAAGGGTTCTTATGAACAAATTGGTAAAACTAATATTTCTAACAAATGGTTTATAATGAATTGGTTTATAATAACATTAAAAAGGCCGAAAGGAAGTGTTAGTCTAAACCATGGTGTATGCAATTTCATGATATCACCCATTGAATTGGAATTGTATGAACTTTGATTTTGTTTGCTATTGCTTGATACTCCATACACTCCATTGAAATAGATACTAGTTCCAAACAAGTATTGTTTTTAATCTTATTGAATTCACATAATCATCATTCTTAGTGTTACTTGTTACTTACATGGTATTTTGGGACGTGACAACCAATTACCACCTTTTTATTGCTTATTGTTACATAGATTCTTCACAATTGAAAACACCCAAATCCTAGTGAACGAACTCGGCTTACCAACCAAAACTAGCTACATACGAAAGGGTCATACTTGCCCGTGTGTTCTTAGCTTTATCCGGTAATTCGTGTTATAAATTTAAAACTAGTAGTCGCGAGACACATCAAGTTTTTGGCGCCGTTGCCGGGGATTTGTTTGTGTTTTTGTGTGCTTTGAATCTGTGTTTTAATCATTCCCTAGTTGTGCCGCCTTTGCTTGCGGAAAAAAAATCCGAGCCTTCTATCCGATCGGTTTCTCATCTAACCGATCGGTTGTCCCGAAATCATTTTTACCGACCTGTCTATCCGATCGGTAGTCCATCTTTCCGATCGGTTGTTCAAATCCAAATTTTACCGAGCCAACCAACCGATCGACTGGAACACCCAACCGATCGGCCAGACTCACTTCCCAAATCAAATCGATCTAACCGATCGGTATGAGCCCGTATCCGATTCGGCTAGACCGTTTTCGCCCAACAAAAATCCTCCAACCGATCGGATGGAATCCTAAGCCGATCGGCTGAACCGCCTTGTTCAAAAACCAACAATTTTTTTCCTTGCTTTCTAGTTTTATTTCTTTTTTCCGTAGATTTTTTTATAAATTTTATTTAGTTATATTTGTTTAAACATCTTTGAAATAAAAATTAAAAAAAAAAAAAGAGTTTTAGAGTTAGTTAGTTAATCGGGAAAAAAAAAGTGTTTATATTATCATTGTCTACTTATTTTTGTTTTCATTTTGAAACATGTCATAAAAAAGAAGAAGTCATAACTAGTTTATTTTTCAAAATTTTCTCGTAGTAATAATAATAAATAATAATAGCAATATTTTTCTTATTGTCGTTAAGTTATTTTTCTTTTACGTTATATATACATAAAAAAATACAAAAAGATTTTTCTTAATTTTTGTTTTCATTATGTTTTTATTTTTGCTTTTTGAGATATTTTGTGAATCGATCCGGGTTTGGATAAACCCACACTCTTGGGGTAAACAACTTGTTAGTCCACTTTACGAGCTTAAACGTAAAATCAAACAGAGGACTCGTAAACCCGATAAGACACCAATCTTACCCTTAGAGATCGAATCACCCGAACTATATCCGAAACCACCATTCATCGAGGAACTTTTTGTCGTAATCGACATATTCGAAGAGAAAGTCAAAACTCCGCCTGATTCCCCAACCATAATCGTCATTGATCCCGATGACCAACCCATGTGGTCAAGCACTAGGACCGTTGCACCAACACCTAGTTCCGCTATTATTCAATGCCCTCTTTCCAACAATTTCCATATCAAGGGTACCCACATACAAATGATTCGCGAGAATCAATTTGATGGGAGAATCCGGTCCAATCCTCACCAACACGTCACTGATTTTCTTGAGATTAGTAACCTATTCCAATATGGTGAAAATCAAGAGGAAACGGTTAAATTGAGGACTTTTCCTTTCTCATTAACCGAAGAAGCCAAGATTTGGTTGAACGAATTAAATGAAGGAACAATTACTACATGGGAAGAGATGAGAAAAGCTTTTATTAGCCGATACTTTTCTCCCGCAAAGTTTAAACGTCTCCTGAATGAAATTCACAACTTTCACCAACTCGATCATGAAACTCTCGTTGATGCATGGCTCCGAATGAAAAATATGTTTCGCACTTGTTATGGACACGGTCTAACCAAAGGAGCGATAATTCAAACATTCTATCATGGTTTAGACGATCCAACTCAAGGAATTCTCGACGCTGGAGGAATCTTCCTCTACAATACTCCCAACGAAGCATTCAAACTCCTCGAGGACAAGGTCCAACTCAAGCTCGATTTCTCAGAAAATTCTCTAATCGTGCCCAAATAAAAAACCGTTGTTTCCGCCGGTGGAAGCAACATCAATGCCGATCATTCCTTATTGATGGAGAAATTGGAAGCTCTCTCCAGACATATTGACGATGAATTCAAGAACATAAGGGAAGAGCTGAAGGAAATACGAGATGATCGTAGAGACAACAAAGGACACCACGCTTCACAGGATGACACGCCGATGTGTGAACCTCATGAAGCCAGTTACATCCAAGTATATCACGGAGGGTATCAAGACCGAAATTCCAGAAATTCGTACTCCTATCCAAACCACAACCCAAACCGTTCCCATCCTCACTTCCGACCCCGAGATGAAATGCCACATCCATCACAATATTCCAAAACCTCACCGGAGGACATGATGAATGAGTTGATGGCTAGGCAGATGGAAGCGAATGAAGATATGAAGAATCAGGTGGTTGAATTGGAACATCAAATTGATCAGGGAAAAAGAAACCACCAAGCGATTATCCAGGACTTGGAGAGGAAGTTGAAATATTTTCATGAGAAAGAAATCCAGTGTACCACATTCCTTCCTCACGCCACAAAAACCAAGTCTAGATACGAAGTTGCCGGAGGAATATTCAAATCACCACCAATTCGAAATGAACATGATAAGGGTGATGTTGAAGTTATCGAGGAGGATGAAACTGAACCCATTCCAACTATGCATATCCAAGACACTGAATGTCTAGTGGAAGAGAAGACGTTTACACATGATGAATTGTCAAATCATGTTGGTAATGAGGAACTCAATGCAACTGGAGACGTTGAAAATGAAGTCTTGAAAGAAAAAGAGATTAAGAAGCAGGAGAAGGGAGTGTCAAAGATACCCAACAGGAATGGAGAATTGGAAAGAAAGCTAGACGAGTGGTCTAATCCACAAAATCCAGTTTCTTCAAAACAAAACGGTAGGACTGACCCACCTCCTCCAGCTCATATTGAAAACGTGAATTACGCATTCACGAGGAGTGGAAAGTCTGATGACCCTCTAAAAAATCAAAAAGATTCGCCACCTGTCTTCGTTTTTAATAAAATCGATCAAGCGTTCAAGATAACGACAAGGGATTATCACATGGTCAAATCAAAAGAATCCCTGTCACTTGTGAAGTACATACCAAATATCCCATACCCTAAACGTTTAAGAGCTGAAATTCCCCATTTGAACCGTATCGTCAAAGAATCCTAATCCGGGGAAGAATCTAGCTAATGACTCAGTAATAAATTAAGCGCTTCTCGGGAGGCAACCCGAGCTTTTACTTGTTTGTTTGCTTATTTCTGTTTTAAATAAACATGTACACCCTTTTTGCAGAATTTCTTTTCAAAACTTGGAAAATCTTAAGTGTGGGGGTGTTACATGCTAATATATTATTGTGTGTATTTTGTTTGCTTGTTTGTTTTGTTTTTGTTTGAATAATTGCAGCAGGTGATGAAGGAAGATGTTTGGATCAGAAATAGATTGTTCTCACAAGCTTATGCTAGCATTTGCTTAGCACCTTATCATATGGAGTTCGATCGCTATTTCTTAGCCCGGGAAGTTTCGTTTCTCTTGGATTATTTATTTACTCATTTATTTTCCCAATTTTACATGCTTTGAAGTTTATTTTTCACAATGAGTATAATGCTTAACTTAAGTGTGGGGGAAAGTTAGATAGTAGAAAACGAAACTACTTTTCAAATTTATAATTTTTGGGGCCAATTTAATTTTTTTGTATACTTGTTTGCCCTTGTGATCTAATTGTTTTCACGCTTTTAGGATAATATATTAGAATAACTGGATCATCCCACTGGTGAAATCTGTAATTTTGAAAAATTGAGATGTGTCCCGATTAATATTGCAATCCATTCTGGGATCGATAACATTTGCTAGCACATATTATAGCCCTTTCCACTAAATTATGAGGATTTGAGCCTGTTCTGTATTCAGCATACATCTTTTATGCTTTGATCTTTTGTTATGAGTGTGCCGGTGATCTTATTTATTCTAGAACTTGTACTTGTAAATCTTTACCAGACCGCAGTAAGATCGCATTCGTGTAATATAAGTGTATTCGTGTGATAAAGAGGCATCCTTAGGAATAAAACCAAATGGCCTTCCATTTTACATCTAATGATATATTAGCTAGCTACATCGGTTAGTTAACCACCAATTTGGAACCCATTTGTTAGCGTTTATCTTTAGCGCTAGATACCCCTAGTTAAACCCTCCGAGCAATCCTTTTCATTTTTATTAAATCCAAAAAAATACAAAAATATTTTACACTTCAAACCAAACCCCTTGTCAAATACTAAACGGTGGGTTGCTAGTTGCTTGGTATGTTGGATTGTTTTTGATGATTATTAGTTAGCCACACTTTGTCATTCGTGTGTGCCATTCCGACGAAGATGGAGAGGGCCCGCTTCATATTTTGTATTTTTGTGGTGTATGCTTATGCGAAGTGTGGGGGAGATGTGATGTATGAAAGAAAGGTTGAAAAAAAAAGTGAAAAAAAAAAATGAATGAATAAGTCATCGAAAAAAAAAGGAAAAAAATATATGTGATGACAATTATAGCCAATGTGCTATACTATTATTATGAAGATGAAGGAAGATGAAGTATGTTTGAAATATCGATTAGCAAATGTGCTAAGACGTGATATACATATATATTTGGTGATCGATATGTGAAGAGGAGAAGTTGTTAACTATAATCATTTACGGGTTTGCGGTTTGTTCGGTAACTAGCAACAATGGGACTTAGACTTGACTTTATTTTTCTTTTAAAACCAATTTCATAAATACTCCCATGCCTTATCCCTACCCTTACCAAATTACTTTATTCGTTGTTAGCTTTCGAGCATCCGGATACAGTGATGGCTTTGTGAAAATATGTAGTGCATTAATATTGTAGTGACCATCCGGTTTTTGAATAGTTGAAAAATGCGCCAGCGATCTAGTGCGTATTTAGGCGACCATCCGTTATGAAAATAACGTCGCCAGCGAACCTAGGTACAATCTAGTGACCATCCGTTGCTTAGCTAGTCAAGAATTCGTTGCTAGCGATCTATTATATTTTTGTATGAAATATTTGCACATTAGCCAGGTACCTTTAACCTTAAACCCGAATAAAAGACCTCTTTAGATGTTTACACTTGGTGCTTACGCCACGTCGGTGGAGTTTTGTTTCTTGTACAAGCCTATGGTAATAAACGGATCATGACTGAGCAATGAGTGTGATTTCTCTTATATATACTCCACTACCTAAATAAATGAGTGATTGAGTGAATTATACTTCGTTTCTTTTTCGTGAGGTGTTTAGGAATGTTACTCAAGCAAGAAAATCCATGGTCATACATCTCGGTTTTTCACCATAACGCTTAAAAACGATGAATCTTATCTTGTACTTGTACTTGGTAGATTTGAATCATAATTTTTATAATCATTTTTCATGCACCATGTGGGATCTATTTTTCTTAATATTTGCTTGAGGGCAAGCAAACCCTTAAGTGTGGGGGAGTTTGCGCTCATTTTCTCTTTTTGCGCTCATTTTCTCTTTTATTAAAAAAAAAAAGAAGTTTTAACGAGCTGTTCAACCGATCGGATGTGCGAGCATCCGATTCGGTTGGAAAGTTGCATGTTTTTACGATTTGTCTATCCGATCGGATGGAGTTGAAAACCGATCGGATGGATGCCTTGTTAAAGTTTTCAAAAATTTTAAAATTTTTTCTTTTTGTTTTGTTATTTAGATATAAATTTCAAATTTTCTTTTTCTAGATTTGCTTGAGGGCAAGCAAAGTTCAAGTGTGGGGGATTTGATAACGCTCAAATCTAACATGTTTTTAGTAGCGTTATTTGTACTCTTATGCATATATATTGATCACTTTTATGAACTTATGGTACTTAATGAAGTATAATTTCTATTTTAGGTTCATGGAAGCTTACGACAAAGAAAACGAAGAAAAAGACGAAAAAATGATCAATAAACGAAGATTTCTGCATGTACGAAGAATTCCTGACAAATGAAAGTCTCTTGGAGTATATTCGAAAAGATAAAGTCATGAAGTTATTGGTCCAAAGACTCAAGAATAAAGCACAAGAGGGAAAACGATAAAAGATGTAAGGAATTAAATATTCCATAGATTTGATGATCACAAACAAGAAGAATGAAACATATTGTATACTGAAATGATAAGCAAAATACGCTAAAGTGAAGGTACTGCTAGTGTATTTTATGGTACTGATGGTCCAAAGAGCAAGGTACTGCTAGTTCAAGAACAAGGTACTGCTAGACCATGAAGGTACTGCTGATTCAAGAGCAAAGTTCTGTTCCTGCTGAGAACTCTGCTGATTAGCCAGAGCACTCTGCTGATAAACCAGAACACTCTGCTGATAGTGAAAAAACCTCATTCCTGCTGATAGTGTATTGTTTCTGCTGATTAGTGTTCCTGCTGATAGTATTACAATCCTGCTGATAGTTCAAATGAAGTAACTGCTGAATCAATGAGTCACTCTGCTGCTACAAGGATAAGAACGAAGAAGATATTTATTTTGTATGAGTCATGTTTATACAAAATATAATATCTAGATATCTTATCAAGTCATCAAGTTGAACACTCAACTTGACACATGTTAAAGCAAGTGGATGACTAAGAGCTTATCAATTTGTAAATGATCTCCTTATGTTATAAAAGGAAGATCATACCCCTTAGATAAAGGTGTGGGTCACTGTGGACAGTGAGTGTGTCACTGTGAGATTAGTGATCAACCAAAGTGCTTCGTACTCTCAAAGTACAACAACACAAAGTTGTGTTAAAATGTAAGAGCACTTAAAGAGTGTGTGTGGGAACATTAGACATGAGGTCTAATGTTGTTTAGTTTGTTTAGCCTCAAGGATCATTGATCCCTGTTAGAGTGTAACCGTATTACTAATGATCAAGTAGTATTGGGGCTGAGTTTAATAACAAAGAGAAAGTTTGGCAAAACCTTGTTGTGATAGTATTGTATTCGTTCATTGAATATTCCGCTAATATTATCATCATGCTTTTCATAGTAAATCCTAGATCAAAGGTGTAACAACCTAGAGTCCATAAACGATCAGAAAACTTATTTAAGATAGTAGTTTCTTGTTTCTTTAAAGTTTTCAACAAAAGAAATGAAGAAAATAAGCTCAAACGAAGAAATAATGGAAGACTCGTTGTTCCCGACACACCTTCACCATTTTGGCCATAACTTGAGCATACGAACTTGGATTTAGTTGATTCAAGCGGCCACGGAAAGCTAAGAGAAAGAGCTACAACTTTGGTCTTTATCATTTCTGGCCAGAAGGCTCCATCCGATCGGAAGGAGCCCGCATCCGATTCGGATGGAGCCAACTTGACTTCTCCAAGTTATTTTTAATGTGTAATTAAGTGCCATCAAGTCCCATGTCCGATCATGTGCCTCCATTTACTCATTTCCCTGGATCTTTATGACCCTTGGTCACCAAGTTGAGAATTTATTACCCCAAGGCTTTGAGGGTAGTATAATAGAACCATTTGGCTAGAGTTTTCACACACAACTTAATCCCAACTTGGGAGAAAACCTCTCCTATCACCACTACTCTCTCTCAATAGCCAAAATTCGTCCATAGAGTCCTTGGAAACTTTGGAGGTTCAAGAAATCATCAATTGGAGGTCAAAACATCAAGAAATCATCACCAAACTTTGAGGCATCAATACTTCATCATTTGTAATCTTATTTACATCATTGTAAGACCTTTTAATTATGTTTTCTAATGCTAAAGTTTATGAGTTTATGTCTTTGATTGACATGAGTGGTTAGTTTTATTTATACTTGTTTGGAATCATGTGAATATTGATATGGAGTGTTTGGTATTTTGCAATATAGAATTATGGCTTTGCTTATGAGTTTGTTTGAATTGTAACATGTCTAAATAACTTGTTGATAAATCATAACCGGATTTATAAGGTCGAAAGAACTTCTTGTTATGATTTGTTCCAAATGTTAATGCGCATATATGTTTGGTATTTCATAATTGACAACTATGAATAAACATGTTAAATGGACTTGTTTAGGTCGAAAGGGTTCTTATGAACAAATTGGTAAAACTAATATTTCTAACAAATGGTTTATAATGAATTGGTTTATAATAACATTAAAAAGGCCGAAAGGAAGTGTTAGTCTAAACCATGGTGTATGCAATTTCATGATATCACCCATTGAATTGGAATTGTATGAACTTTGATTTTGTTTGCTATTGCTTGATACTCCATACACTCCATTGAAATAGATACTAGTTCCAAACAAGTATTGTTTTTAATCTTATTGAATTCACATAATCATCATTCTTAGTGTTACTTGTTACTTACATGGTATTTTGGGACGTGATAACCAATTACCACCTTTTTATTGCTTATTGTTACATAGATTCTTCACAATTGAAAACACCCAAATCCTAGTGAACGACCTCGGCTTACCAACCAAAACTAGCTACATACGAAAGGGTCATACTTGCCCGTGTGTTCTTAGCTTTATCCGGTAATTCGTGTTATAAATTTAAAACTAGTAGTCGCGAGACACATCAGTCTTTAACACTTCTATCTGAGCCTTTTTGTATGTTTCCCCAGCTTTATCAAACGTGACTTTCTTAGGATCTATACCTAGCAGTGGTGCATTTTCCTTAACAATCTTGGTGACTTCCAAGTTTGTCAGGGCCAGTCTTCTTGCTTCTTCAACTGCCTTCTTTATTCGTTCCTCCTTTTCCATGTGAGCATCCAGTTCTTCTTGGGTTAGAAAGTGCAACATTCCATGTATCATGTAAGGAACCCTTTCAGGCTCATCCGGATCCTTACGAACTTCTTTGGATGCTGGCACCAATTTTGGTTGTTCAGGCTCAGTGTCAGTAAGGATACTTTTGCCTTTGTTCTTTTGAGCTGATGAAGATGATTGTTCGTTGTGTGGAGCTTCAATGGAGGGTGATCTGTAAGATTGAAAGGGTACTGCAGCTGTGATTGTTAGAGGAGTTGTTGTTGAGATTACTATGGTAGTTGTGGTAGTGGCATGCTCCCCCTTAGATTGAGGAGGAGAGATGTCTTGTGAGGATCTAGCTGCCTGAAGAGTTGCTGGGTTGGTGTCAGGACTGCCTTTGTTGTTGAGGTGTTCTCCCCCTCAACAGTTGCGTGAGCGAATGTGGGAGCAGCTGTTGATGTTGGCAGACTGACCGAGGGGGCGGAAGAGATGTTGTTGGCAGCCTGAAGGAATTCCTTCTTCATGTTTTTGATTTCGGAGGTATCATGTTTGATGACGGATACCTCAGAGCAGATGGTAGCCTAGGAGCTTTCAACGGCAGTCAGTCTAGACCCGAGATTCTAGGCCATAGAGCTTGAGGATTGGGCCAAGCTTTCCAGGTGAGAAGTCTGAGTAGTGAGGGAGGGGATGAGTCCCTGCAAGGAGGAGCTGAGGCCTTGAAGGTCAAGGCGGTTGAGCAGAGAGATGAGCTCAGAAAGAGATGTAGAATTCTTGAGATAGGTCTCTGATGCTTCAAGAATCTTCTTGTTAAGAGCAGGATCATCTTTGACAGCTTCCTTGATAGTGTTCAGACTGGCGGTAACATCAGCGAAGGAGTTGAGAAACTTGATCAAATATTGATTTAGATTTGTCAGATTGTTGGTGAAGAGATTCTCAGTCCTTTCTTGGTGATCAACCCGTTCAACAGAAAAGACTTCAATTGTAGCCTTGAGATCAGCATAACTGGCAGCAGCTTCAGTGTGTTTTTCCCATTGTCAGCCAGTGATTTTCTTGAACAAGGAGCTTGCAGTTTGTTGTAGATTGATGAAGCGAAAAGTGTACCGCTTTTAAGGGTCATTTAAGCCCTAAATCGTATTTATTTGATCAAATATTGCCCTAAATCGTTCCTTTTGTCATTTTAGGTACTTTTGAGGAGAAATCTGGAAAAGGAGGCATTTTGGACGTTTTTGGAGCATAAAAGTGAAGAAAACGGCAAAGTCTCAAAAATCGGCTGAAAGTTACCTTTGACGGCGTCACAATTAACTCTGGACGGCGTCATGCTTTGGCAAGAAAAAGTGGACGTGAAATTTACTCATGATAAGCCAGTGAAAATAGCATGTAAATTCTGACGGCGTCACGCTTTAACTTGATCAAGGGCGTCACGGCTTAAATCATAAGGGGACGGCGTCACGTTCACGAGCTGACGGCGTCAAGCCTTGATAAGCCAGAATGGATTTTTGAAGAGCTAAAGAGGGACGGCGTCAAGAAGGTCATCCGGGAACCCTAGAAGCGGCGAGGTGACGGCGTCACACTCCATAAGGTGACGCCGTCAGATCCAAAAGTCTATATATAGTTTTCTAATTTTTTGTCATTAGAGAGGGCTTAGTGTGTGGAATTTTGGGAGAAAACCCTAAGACGATTTTAGCTACTTTTTCAAGGCTTTTTGCCTTGAGATCTTCCATGTTACATTGAAGATAAGTTATCAATTAATCATTCAATATGTCTATGTGTTGTTTGATTTTATCTTATTCTTGTCTTTTGATTAACATGTTAGGCTAAATTTATCTTGTGTTTGCTTAGATCTAATGAAACCTAGCTATTGATTATTGGTTGTTAGTGTGTTATTAGTTGTATCGGATGATTGTTTATCTATGTTAGGCTTAAGAAAACTGGCTAACTTCCTATTCGGTAACTTGCTTGAACGTCTTAAGAAACATGAACCAAATGCGTACTAAAGGTTTTTATGGTTGTATTTAATGCACAAGCGAATTCTAGTGATCCCATGTTAGGAGCTTTCTAGCCGGCTCGACATAGGAGTGAAGTAGGAGCTTGTAGAGTTGGGGAAGTAAGTACGCCACCCCACGATTGGTATTAAGGAATACACCCGTCATCCACGTGACTAATACACACTAATTAACCGGTAAAAGATAGTTAGGGAGTAAGGAAATCTAAGTAAACACATTTCTCTACACATAAGTTTCTCTCCACATTTTCATTTTTGTTATTTACTTTATTTGCATTTGTAGTTATTTGGGTTAGTTGACTAGCAACTAATTCCGCCCACTCTTTCAAACCCGAGATTTTACTTGCTTTCATAAAAATTATAAAAACATAAAAAGAATCTTCCTCAACCCTTAGACCTAATTAGAGTAGTCTTTCACACCTAACGAACACTATTCCCTGTGGAGAACGATCAATCCCCCGTACTTACCACTACACTATACTACATCGGTCAGGTACACTGCCTGGTGGGGTTGTAAGCCTCTTGAGATCCCTCGAGAGGTAAAACCTGTTGTAAGGTTGCAAAACCCACGCATCAAGTTTTTGGCGCCGCTGCCGGGGAATAGTTATTGTTTAGGTTGAATTTTTATTTCTATTAGGTCTACTCACTAGATTCCTTTCTAGTGAGATTTTTATTTTATTTTTCTAGGTTTTCTTTAGTCTATCTTATTTCTTTGTACTTTTGTTTGTGATACCTTCCACTTACCTCATGAGTAACATTGGTCATTTGATCCCTGTTATTCGTGTTTTTCGCCGTGCAAATTTTCAACTACCCGTTCCCGCCCCCATAGTAGCAAACAACAACCTTTCACCCAACCACCACTTTGGTATTAATTCTGAGATGGAGGAGTCTGACCATGAGAATGACTATGTTAGTCCATTTTACTATTCAGACTCCGATGTGGATGCTGATGATGGAGAAGTAGTTAACGAGGAATGGGGAAAAGAGGAAATTGATCCCTTTAAGTATGTTGACCCTAAGACTAAGATCGAAAAGGCTAGCCTCTTTAACATGCAATTTCCGTGTAAGATTGGTTATCATGATTTTTATGCTTATCTTAACTCATCTTTGCCTATGAACATTATCTCTCGCGCTAATTATAATAAAATCATGGTAGATGAGCTAGAATATCAAGGAGATAACATTGTTGCTAGGATTAAGCCACTACACGTATTCGTTGGAAGTTTTGTGTATTTGGTGGATTTTATGGTTATGGAGAACTTAGGAGAATTCATTGATAACAAATTAACCCAAGTCATTTTTGGAGAACCCTTCAAAAGGTTGACCAACCTTGACGAAAAACTTGTGGACGGGTTAATTACATTCTCGGATGGGGATGAAGATTTTGTTTACCAAATGCCCCGATCACATCCTAGGTTTAAGAACTACTCCATTGAATCTTGCAATAGACTTATGCCTATTGACTTGTTAAGTGAGAATGATAAAAGAAAGGGGCTCAAATATCCACATGAGAAAAATAAAAGATATTATCATGGATGTCTGGAGCTGAATGATGAGTACAAGAAAGATGAGGCAACAATTAGATGGCTCACACTCGGATACGTGAGCATAAGCGACACTAGATGAGCCTTACTTTGAGTCTAGCTACAAGACTCGTTAATAAAGAAAAGCGCTTCTTGGGAGGCAACCCAAGCTTTATTTGTTTTATTTGCTTTGTGTGTTTATTTATTTGTTTGTTTGATTTTATTTTCCGTATGTGTGTTTAATTTTTATTCTTATTGATTCATGTTCAAAAGTAAATTGTGAAAATGCTTTATGTTGTTTTTAACTTCGTCTTAACTACATATAAAGGTATTTTGCAAAAGATAAGTGTAAGGGAAATCTAAATCGGTTTATTAGAACACAAATTAACATGAATCGTAATAATAATAAATTAACATACATATTAGTGTTTGTTTGAGTCAAATGCTTGTATCGAGTCATCATGATGTTTTGCAGGATTTCCAGGAAGTAAGGTAAAGGTTTTTTCCAGAAATTTTCCGGAAACTTAAAATGAAAATTTTTGTCAGGTCATTTCTGACGGCGTCAGGGTTCATAACCTGACGGCGTCAGATTTAATTTTCAGAAATTTTTGAAAGTTTTGTTTTTAGAAAAGTTTTTATTAAAATCTCCAACTTATAATCTCCAGGAATCTGCAAAGTTATCATTCCACAAGCATTATATCCTTATATATAGATTTTATCCCGCCGATGTTATGCAGGTTTTCGTGTTTGTTTTCTCAGGTTTAACAGGTTATTTTGGACAAGGAAATGTTTTGAATCAAGCTTGTGGCGATGCATTAGTCATGGAGCTTCTACATTACTTTGGAGGAAGATCTAACCGTGTAATTTCACTATCCACCGAGCGAATCAGGGGAGTATTTGATTTCATTCTTTTACTTTTTGCTTTTACATCTTGTTATTTGAACATTGGGGACAATGTTCATCTTAAGTGTAAGGGGGGGGGGGGGGGTAAAAGTACGATTTTAGAGAATGCTATTGCGCTTGATTTTTGTTTGTTTAATAGTAGACGTGTAATAAAACTGAGAGAAATACTTGTTAGGGTAATTTTAGTGCCAAATTTAAAATTTTTTACAACATATAGGAGTGAAACTTTGATCTTAATGAGCGTCTCACGGATAGGAGTTATATGACTAGCACAAAAACCGTACCACTAAAAAATTTTCCACCCCCAAATATGTGAGGTTCGCCCCTAGAATTGGTAGGAAAAGCATTTATGCTATGATGTGTGTACCGGTAGCACTTAGATTCTAGAACTTGCGTTAGGACCATTCCAAGGCCACAAGTGAGACTACATTCGTGTAGTTAGATTTACTACATGATAAGAGGCATTAGGAATAACCCATTGTTTTACACCTGTGTTTTTGTTATAATTACTTTGGCTACATTGGTCAAGTAATTCTCCCACACCCTTTGCGTTGTACTCATTTTTAGTACACGATACCCCTAGTACACCCCTCAGAGCCTATCTTTTCGTTTCGACCTTTAAGCATTTTACTTAAAGGAAGAATTTGTTACACCCCACTAAAATGTACACCCAAATCGCCTTAGCCTACCTTGTATGCACTCATTTTTAGTGCATTATTGTTACAACATTTGTTTAAACCCAAGTTAATTATCTAGTTGATTACATGGTTGCTAAGTCGAGTCATATCCTTGTACATATTGTTTTGGGACGATGGGGACTCATGGGTAAAGTACTAGTGTAATGGAGTAATGGGGAAGAACAACATTATTACCCCCATATGTGCTAAATGTTTTAAAAAGTACTCCAAGTTTTTCAATTATCTTAATTCGAGTCGTTAGATTAGTATTTGTAAAGTTATGTAAAAGTTCAAGTGTAAGGGGAATGCAATGCCCCTATGATGTATTATTTTGGATGGTAGGGCAAAAGTGTATGCAAAAAAAAAAAAAAAAAAAAAAAAAAAAAAAAAAAAATCGAAAAAATCAAGAAAAATACAAAAAAAATGAGAAAAAGAAAAATAGAAAAAACATACGGACTACCATCCCGTTTCATTTTACGTTTGTTTTATGTTTGTTTTTGTTTTTGTTATTTCGTTTCTAGCTTAAGATCGAGTCTAGTCTTGGCTTAGCAACATTGTATAGTACATGTAATTGATCAAGATCTTTAACTCGCCACCAGTAAAATATCCCTTATCCAACAAAACCGTGTTTTCCTTTTCCCTACACCTAACGTTATAACCCATTTAAAAGCCCTCTTTGATAGTTTATCTTAGGTGCTTACGCCTAGTGGAGGAGGTTTTCGATCCTTTCCCAAGCCTATGGTAATCTATTTGCTATGACAGGTAGTGAGCAGCTGTTGATGTTGGCAAACTGACCGAGGGGGCGGAAGAGATGTTGTTGGCAGCCTGAAGGAATTCCTTCTTCATGTTTTTGATTTCGGAGGTATCATGTTTGATGACGGATACCTCAGAGCAGATGGTAGCCTAGGAGCTTTCAACGGCAGTCAGTCTAGACCCGAGATTCTAGGCCATAGAGCTTGAGGATTGGGCCAAGCTTTCCAGGTGAGAAGTCTGAGTAGTGAGGGAGGGGATGAGTCCCTGCAAGGAGGAGCTGAGGCCTTGAAGGTCAAGGCGGTTGAGCAGAGAGATGAGCTCAGAAAGAGATGTAGAATTCTTGAGATAGGTCTCTGATGCTTCAAGAATCTTCTTGTTAAGAGCAGGATCATCTTTGACAGCTTCCTTGATAGTGTTCAGACTGGCGGTAACATCAGCGAAGGAGTTGAGAAACTTGATCAAATATTGATTTAGATTTGTCAGATTGTTGGTGAAGAGATTCTCAGTCCTTTCTTGGTGATCAACCCGTTCAACAGAAAAGACTTCAATTGTAGCCTTGAGATCAGCATAACTGGCAGCAGCTTCAGTGTGTTTTTCCCATTGTCAGCCAGTGATTTTCTTGAACAAGGAGCTTGCAGTTTGTTGTAGATTGATGAAGCGAAAAGTGTACCGCTTTTAAGGGGTCATTTAAGCCCTAAATCGTATTTATTTGATCAATATTGCCCTAAATCGTTCCTTTTGTCATTTTAGGTACTTTTGAGGAGAAATCTGGAAAAGGAGGCATTTTGGACGTTTTTGGAGCATAAAAGTGAAGAAAACGGCAAAGTCTCAAAAATCGGCTGAAAGTTACCTTTGACGGCGTCACAATTAACTCTGGACGGCGTCATGCTTTGGCAAGAAAAAGTGGACGTGAAATTTACTCATGATAAGCCAGTGAAAATAGCATGTAAATTCTGACGGCGTCACGCTTTAACTTGATCAAGGGCGTCACGGCTTAAATCATAAGGGGACGGCGTCACGTTCACGAGCTGACGGCGTCAAGCCTTGATAAGCCAGAATGGATTTTTGAAGAGCTAAAGAGGGACGGCGTCAAGAAGGTCATCCGGGAACCCTAGAAGCGGCGAGGTGACGGCGTCACACTCCATAAGGTGACGCCGTCAGATCCAAAAGTCTATATATAGTTTTCTAATTTTTTGTCATTAGAGAGGGCTTAGTGTGTGGAATTTTGGGAGAAAACCCTAAGACGATTTTAGCTACTTTTTCAAGGCTTTTTGCCTTGAGATCTTCCATGTTACATTGAAGATAAGTTATCAATTAATCATTCAATATGTCTATGTGTTGTTTGATTTTATCTTATTCTTGTCTTTTGATTAACATGTTAGGCTAAATTTATCTTGTGTTTGCTTAGATCTAATGAAACCTAGCTATTGATTATTGGTTGTTAGTGTGTTATTAGTTGTATCGGATGATTGTTTATCTATGTTAGGCTTAAGAAAACTGGCTAACTTCCTATTCGGTAACTTGCTTGAACGTCTTAAGAAACATGAACCAAATGCGTACTAAAGGTTTTTATGGTTGTATTTAATGTACAAGCGAATTCTAGTGATCCCATGTTAGGAGCTTCCTAGCCGGCTCGACATAGGAGTGAAGTAGGAGCTTGTAGAGTTGGGGAAGTAAGTACGCCACCCCACGATTGGTATTAAGGAATACACCCGTCATCCACGCGACTAATACACACTAATTAACCGGTAAAAGATAGTTAGGGAGTAAGGAAATCTAAGTAAACACATTTCTCTACACATAAGTTTCTCTCCACATTTTCATTTTTGTTATTTACTTTATTTACATTTGTAGTTATTTGGGTTAGTTGACTAGCAACTAATTCCGCCCACTCTTTCAAACCCGAGATTTTACTTGCTTTCATAAAAATTATAAAAACATAAAAAGAATCTTCCTCAACCCTTAGACCTAATTAGAGTAGTCTTTCACACCTAACGAACACTATTCCCTGTGGAGAACGATCAATCCCCCGTACTTACCACTACACTATACTACATCGGTCAGGTACACTGCCTGGTGGGGTTGTAAGCCTCTTGAGATCCCTCGAGAGGTAAAACCTGTTGTAAGGTTGCAAAACCAACGCATCATAGATACTGAACTAGTTTTCTTTCAGTGGGAGGGAGTGTATTGTCAAACTCCTTGAAGGCAGATGAACTTGAGGACTTCGATCCTGAGGATTCATCATGTAGAAAAGGTGATTGTTCAGGCTTGGGAGAAGGAGAGGGCTGGTGTTCTTGGTCAGGTTCCTCATGATCATTGTCAAGGTCATCACCAGCTTCAAACACTTCTTCATCACTTTCGCTGTCAAGCTCTTCATCAGAGAGAAGAGCAGCCTGAATATCTGCCATTGACTCAAGCTGTAAAAGTGGGTTAACCAGCTCCTCTTCATTGGAAGATTTGTCTTGGTTGTGGTCAGGTCCTGACCCCTCTAATCTAGCAGAGTGGGATTGCTCTTCCTGGTCCTTAGGGCCAGTTCCTAAGGATTGCGCTTCAGCATGAGGGGGTGATGGTTCCATATCAGCGGGTGGTTTGTTTCCCCTGAGTCTTTGTCCCTATTTGGTCCTTCAGGCACAGGAGGGTTTTGGCCAGTGCCATCCTGAGGAGCCATGGAAGGTGATCCCATATCAGTAGGCTGTATGTGTCCCTCTGATTCTTCGAGATGAGGAGTGGTGCCCTCAGACAAAAGCCGTGATATTCGAATGTCCTCATCAGGCAAGATGAAAGGTGTCTCCCTACCAGCGGGTTGTATGGTTCCCTCTGGGTCTTGGGGAGTAGTAGGTGGGACCAAGGACACTGAGTGGGATGTGTCAGTGCTCTTTGTTGCCTCCGGGGGTGATTGTTCTCATCAGGCAAGATGAAAGGTGTCTCCCTACCAGCGGGTTGTATGGTTCCCTCTGGGTCTTGGGGAGTAGTAGGTGGGACCAAGGACACTGAGTGGGATGTGTCAGTGCTCTTTGTTGCCTCCGGGGGTGATTGTACTCTGGTCTCATTAGGTGTCTCAGAGGGCTTGGTCTTTCTTCTCCTTGTAGGAGGTAGTGCTCCTGAAGTCTCAGGGCCCTGTGACTTGGGTAGGGGCTTAGTCATAGTGTTAGACTTCCCTCCCATGATCCTCTTCGGAGGGGCAGGAGGAGACACTGATTCTTCATGATTAACAATGGTAATCATGTGATCCGTCAATGCAATAAGGCGAACTTGTGTAGGGTCTCGTTTGAAATTAGACGGACTCAGGATGCTGCAAGGAAAACCAACAGTAAGATCCTGAGTGTAGTCTGAACCTAGCAGGCTCTCAAGGGCACATGAGATAAATCTCGGATAGGACACATATGTGCCTCTGGATTTATTTAGGAGCTTGGTGATGAGATCACTGTAGATGATCTCTCCCATGTCGATTTCAGTCCCGGTCATGAGATAGTAAGCCATCATCAATTGAATGTTGTTAATTTGCTCAGTTGATGAATGGTTTCCACCGAGAACCTGAACCACAAAGGTGAACAAGATTTTCCATGCTACCGGAAAGGAGTTTTTAGTCACCGGAGTTTGATTCAAGTAACTAGGATCGAGAGCTATTTTGGCTAGCTCTTCTTTCACAGTGTTGGGACTGGGAAGAGCGGTGTACTCACCCTGTTTGTAGTTCAACCCAGTAGATGAACAGAAGGTGGTGAAGTCGAGGGTAAGTAGCCTTTGGCCGCTGAGGAGATTTTTGTAAAGCATAGGGGGGGCATTTAGTAAAAGCTATTTTTAGAGGGCAGTTGTACAGGAATTTGATGATTTCATGGTAGACGGTGACGTCTGTTGGGTAGCAAAAGTTGCCTATGACATTATTGGTTTGAAACTTGACATCTGCTAAAGTCTTACCTTCCCATTGAGGTGCAAGTACAATCCTGAGTTCTTCAGTCATTTAGCGTTTTGTGAAGAGATTGATTTGTTGACCGGAGGTTGATGCGGAGATGTAGTTGGGAAGGAAAAGAGGTGAACACAACTTTGAGAGAGAATTTTTTGCAAATTCTTAGTCAAAGATTTGTGCGTGTGTTTTTTGTTGGAAAGGCTTATAAGGAATGATGGGGAGTTAATTCGGAATGTCAAGGGTTTTATTTTTGAAACCAATTTTGGAATAACCGTCTGACATCCGCATTTAATGCCACCACTCCACTCACTCGCGTTTTTCGTAACAGTCGAGGTGAGCAGTTAGACAGTCTTGAAAACAGATTTTTTGCCATTTTGATGTCATGTCTCAAATCATCACAGTGTTTTGTATGTGAGAAGGCATTTAATGCCAAGTAAGCTTTGGATGGGACCCAAGACATGGATGCCAGAAAGGCAAAGAAAACAAATATTCTAATTATTTAATATGTTCAGTTACCAACCTAGGACATTTACTAACTAGATACTTGGAGCATTTAGTTCTACATTTAATGTCAGTGTCTTGAATCCCTAAATGAGTTTTCATTCAAAGCTGATGATAGGAGCCTGGTAACTATACTGAGGATTAGGTATCATTTTTGTTTAAGGAGTTGAGAATGTTCTTCTAATCAGTGACCTGACTATCGATATCCAACATACCCAATTCTGCTTTCAGTCTAGTGAATGTAGGTTCATCCAAGGGCTTTGTGAATATGTCAGCTAGTTGATATTCAGTGGGGATGAAATGTATCTCAATATCTCCTTTCATGATGTGGTCCCTGATAAAATGATATCTAATATCAATGTGTTTGGTTCTTTGATGGAGAAGAGGGTTGTTTGAGATGGCAATGGCACTTGTGTTATCACAAAAGATGGGGACCATTTTGTAAAGGACATCATAGTCGCTGAGTTGACTTTTGATCCATAGCACATTTGCACAGCATCCCGCAGCAGCAACATACTCAGCCTCAGCTGATGACATAGCCACTGATTGTTGTTTCTTGGAGCTCCAACAAACTAATTTGCCTCCGAGAAATTGACAAGATCCTGAAGTGCCTTTTCTGTCCATATTGTATCCAACATAGTCTGAGTCAGAATATCCTTTGAGATCGAAGCATGAGCATTTTGGATAATACAGACCAAGATTTAGAGTACCCTTCAGATATCTGATGATTCTTTTAATGGCAGTGAGATGTGATTCTCTTGAATCAGACTGATATCTTGCACATAGACAGACAGCAAATTGTATATCAGGTCTTGAGGCAGTTAGATACATCAGTGACCCTATCATTCCTCTGAATAGGGTTTGATTTACTAGTTTCCCTGAGAGGTCTGGACCAAGGTTATTGGGAGGAACCATTGGAGTTTTTACTGAAGAGCAATCAGAGAACTCATACTTTTTCAGTAAGTTCATGGCATATTTTTCTTGACTGATGGAGGTTCCTTTATCAGTTTGTTTGATTTGAAGTCCAAGGAAATACGTCAGTTCTCCCATCATACTCATTTCAAATTTCTTTGTCATCAGTTTCTCAAACTGTTTACAAAGTTTGTAATTTGATGAGCCAAATATGATGTCATCAACATATACTTGAACCAATATGACATCTCTTTTTGTCCTATAGATAAAAAGTGTGTTATCTATCTTTCCTCTGACAAATTTGTTTTGAATGAGGAAGGCTAAGAGAGTTTCATACCATGCCCTTGGAGCTTGTTTTAGTCCATAAAGGGCTTTGTCAAGCTTACAGACGTGATCAGGGAACTCACTGCTTTCAAATCCAAGGGGTTGTTGAACGTAAACTTCTTCTTTAAGTTTTCCATTCAGGAATGCACTTTTGAAATCCATTGGATAAACTTTGAAGTTCATGTACGTTGCATATGCAAGGAAGATTCTGATGGCTTCCAGTCTTGCAACGGGAGCAAAAGTTTCCTCATAGTCAATCCCTTCTTGTTGGTTATAACCTTTAGCAACAAGCCTGGCCTTATTCTTTATGACTATGCCACTTTCATCTGTTTTATTTCTGAAAACCCATTTCATTCCAATGACACATGCGTCTTGGGGACGTTTGACAAGAGTCATAACTTTGTTTCTGTCAAATTGCTCAAGTTCATCTTGCATAGCCTGAACCCAACTTGGATGTTTCAGTGCCTCTGAGATATTTTTAGGTTCGATTGTAGACAGGAAGTCAACAAATAGGCATTCATTGGCTGAGGCAGCTGTTAATTTAGTAGCCATGCTTCTAGTAAGCATACCTTTAGTGGGTTCACCAATAATATTAACAAGTTTAGTATCCTGAGATTTTGACCATCTTTCCTGAGGTCTAGGATAAGAGTTGGAACTTGTAGATGCCTGATTAGGAGGTGGAGCGGGTTCAAGGACATGTGTTTGAGGTTCATTGGTGTCTGGGATTTCAGTATCTTCATCTCGAACTCTCTGGTCTCCAGGTTCCTGATCATCAAGATCAGGTTGAGTGTTTGAGTTTGCGATTTGTTGATCATCAATGAATTCACTGATAGTTGGTTGGGGAAGGTTATGAGGAATAATATAGTAAGAGATATCAGCATCAGCTTGATATTTGGTAGAGGGATGACTCTCAAAATGATATTTATCAGGAGGATATTGAGGCGAGTCATTAATTCCAATCTCTTATATACTGGTATTTGAGAACCTGATGAAGTCAATGCTTTCATCAAAGGTGACATGGAAGGTTTCTTCAGACTTTTGTCGTCGTGTGTTGAACACCCTGAATGCTTTAGAAACAAGTGAGTATCCCAGAAAGTATCCATCATCAGCTTTTGCATCAAATTTGCCTAAGTGATCCTTGGGATTATGAATAAACACAGGGCATCCAAATACATGAAAGTAGCTGATGTCAGGAATTCTTCCTTTGAAGATCTCATAGGGTGTTTCACTGTGCCTTTTAAGAATTATGGACCTGTTTTGTGTGTACCAGGCAGTTTTTACTGCTTCAGTCCAAAAGTGTTTGGAGAGGACTGATCCATTTAACATTGTTCTCGCGGCCTCAATGAGTGTTCTATTCTTTCTTTCAGCAACTCCATTTTGTTCAGGAGTATAAGGAGAAGAGAAGTTATGAGAGATTCCTTTCTCATCACAGAAGCACTCAAGATCAAGGTTTTTAAACATAGTGCCATTGTCAGTCCTGATTTGTTTGACTTTGATGTCATTTTGATTTTCAATGTTCCTGACAAAGGACATGATTGTATCAGCTGCCTGACTCTTCTTAATGAGAAAATATACAAAAGTGTATCTTGAATATTCGTAGCAACCTGTAAAATTCCCCAGTAATTTGTAAATGTTAATCAAGTATTAATCTATCATTACAGTTCATCTAACCATTTTTACGAGCAAAATTTTAAAATTTTGTTTATTATATTACAATGAATAAAAAACGTTGTTACGTGATTCACACTACTTTGGAACGAGCTCACACACGCACCACGACAATCCATTATACGAATAAAAACCAAATGGATCCATTTTACATAGTTCTCGGCCCAACAGGCTATGCAAGCCCACAACTATTCTAGCCCAATATTCATTTTTTCTCTTATTCCATTCGAGCCAACACTCGATTACTTGGCCTCGATATCTTGATAATTCGACACACAAGCCATACCACATTTTACATGATTCAATTCCCCACTCTTCAAAGATTCAGGAATGACAATTCCCATTGTTTGATTCGAACGTTTGCCATTTTAACAAACCTCAAAACTAGCTCCACTCGAACCATGTGCAAATTCATCCGAGTATTAACCAACTCGACTAAACATATTTTTACCGAAGTCCTTGTGTGTTTCCTTGTGTGTTTTCTAAACCTTTTGGTCACATATACAAGTCGTATGGACTTGTAATGTGTCGAATACAATAATGACCATGCCACTTGACCATAAGCCAAAGCACCCTCACTCCCACCTCTCTTAATGTCCAATATACTCGAGTACCTATGCTAGGATTATTCCCCTAATCCTCTCGGCATCCAATCATATCAACTTGGTGTTTAAAATACTATATACAAGTCCTATGCATGTATACATATACGTATACAAACTAACTCACACATACTCATTCATTCAAACACATATCACACACATATTTTCCTAAGTTTTCTCCCTAGACGAGTCACTCGAAGAGCAAGGGCCAAGTTCTAGTCATTCAATCCATTTTCCAAACGTACAAGATAGTGATCTCGATTCTTTTGTGTTCATTCTAACGAGTACGTGCAAAAACCTTCGATCCCTAGTTCATTTCAACGTTTTCTCACCACCCTTGTTGGTGTAGTAAGTCTTTCGAACACATCTCTATACATACTTATGATTTTCCTTAGTTCATGCACTCTTTTATTTCATTTGTATCATTACAAGCTTTCCATTTAATATTTCGATCTCTCGTTATTTATTTTTCGTATATAAATGACCTCCTAATTCTATGGATGGCTAGAAATAAAATACTATACTCATTCGTACCTTATATCATCATTTAAAAAGTTATCGAGACCTATTTTGAACACAGGTTGAATATCGAAAGCTATATATCTCATATAATCATATTGGACCAGTTGGTTGTGTCGACTAGAATACGCTCCATAAAATCATTTCTAATCGAATGACCTATCGAACAAACTACTCAACCTATTTCTCTATAAGCTAAATTAATAAGCAGTAACAATAAGCTTCCTTGATAAGCTCGTATAACACCTTTTCTAATCTACAAGCTTAACACACTCGAAACAGTCCTAAACTATACATATTTATCGAGTGGGCCTTAAAGCCCACTAAGCTCTTAATAGGCAATTCCGAAAAAGCAGTCCCATAAGCAGTTTTGATAAGTTAATAAGACTATATTATAAGCCCAAAATCAAGCCCAAATCGATTTGAAACCCAATGGATCGTAAAACCTTAACGGGCCTGTTTTAAAACCCTTAAGGCCCAATAAGCTAAAAATAAACTCTTTTTATGAAATAAGCTGTTTTATAAACTTAAATAAGCTGTTTGAGGCTTATGAAATTCTCGGAAAAGTTAATCTATAAGTTTTGTGATTTTTGGACTAAAAATGCAAAATATTATGCTAATCGGGTTAAATGTGTAACTTACACATAATTTAGTGTCAAACTGCCATTTTGATAAGTTAAGGGTAGAAAATGAATATCCAGTAACCAGGAGTGTTAAAATGTCATAATTGGATATTTTGGACTAAAAATGTAAATACAATCTAACCAAGGACTAACGGTGTAAAAGTTTCACCGTTAGGGTTAAAAGTGTAAATTTCATATAACTTTAAGGACCATTCAGTAACTATATTATATACATATTCACATAAAATGTTTTATACATTTTTGTCCTAAAAAGCCTGTTGTACATTTCGTGGGATGTATATATATATATATATATATATATATATATATATATATATATATATATATATATATATATATATATATATATATATATATATATATATATATATATAACGGATTTCTAACGAATAACATACCGTGTCGTCCACCAACTTTTGAGGAGACGATATTTACGGATTCAATAAACATAAAAACAAGATAATATTATATATAATATTATTTTTGAACTTTAAGCATTTTAAGCATATCATCCATTCTCATCACGAACCAATTCGTTATCCGATACTTTTTCCACAATCATTATTCGTATTAAACCAAACTTAAACTATCAAAATCTCAAACTTCCCTATTATTCAGGTCGTGTGTTGGAGTCGTTCCCATATTACATTTGACTTCACATTATGTTTTTCAACTACATCTGAGGTGAGCTCATAGTCCCACTTTTATCTTTTATATATTTTCAACTCGTGGGGAGATACATGCTACAAAACAGAACACAAGTATTTTCTGTATGCTATACCTGATTGATATTGCCTAAGTTACCACTACTATTGCCATTATTACAAGTCCCTCCCATCATGAGCCATTAATCACTTGCGAGTGAACGCGAATATAGTGAACAGATCTGTTGGAGGCTGACTGCCTATTTGAACTAGCCAGAAGATGGCCTTAGTTGCTAGCTGGATTAGTCAAATGCACTTTATTTGAAGGAAATAGGTAGACGGCAATCTCCTATCCGAGGGCCATAAACTCACACCATTAATTTGGTCTGTTCATACCGTTTCGGCGGTAATCGTTAAGGTTTGAGTGTCATGAGACTTAGGGCAATATATCGAACTGCAATATTACAATTTCTACTTTGATTGTATTTCTATGCAATTGTACAACTTGAGACTTGTGTTCAAACTGATTACAATTACAAACACTATAGATTCACTAAACAATTTTGTTGACTTTTAGCATGTTTATCTCAGAAAATTAACGGAGCATTCAAGGCACGGAGTGGGCAAATAAACTGATGGTTTTTGGTGTCAAATAAATTCTATCATTCATTTGAAACTATCATATCTTTTGTGAGATATTAAACATTTAAATTTCCTTTTGTATCCGAATTATTAAATGAATGATAATAACTTTCAAAACGCCTCTTTTGAGTCGTTTTCTATAATTATGACTGTGATCCTTCCAGTAATACCCCGATTAGTCTTTCTCTGTTAACTTGAAATTTAGGGGGTGTTACAGATTGGCATCAGAGACATGGTTATAGAGAACCAAGTGTATTTTAAACATTGGACTATAACTATGCTTTCAAAATGGACCACTTTACACCATACCACCTTACGCCCTCCGTGCCTACATATTTCACAACACCATGTATAGAGTGTTACTTAACAGATCATTTCATATCAACTTTTATATACTTGATTTTATATTGATGACTTACATTTACTACTTTCGGGGTTATTACAGTACCATGTCTTCAGTGTCTCACCTTAGCACCTTACCATCTGACGTGGAGTCCGAGGATACTCTATCGTCCATCACCTCACCGGTATTTCCTAGCACCTTGACTGCTACAGTGTCGAATGTCGCACCTGGCAACCCAAACTCACCCCTGTCAGAGGACCCGTACGTACAAGCTAGACGGGCATATATTTCACCACCCCACCCGGAGAACCATCCAGCTTCTCCTACCTACACTCCACTATCATATGATCAGTATATGCAGTCGCTACCTGCATCTGACGCAGAGACCCTTTTACCTACATCACCACCCCTACCTGCACCGGTATTCCGGCGCAGACGAGTCAGAATCCTACAGCCGTATGAGCCTGAGCCTTTTATGAGACCATTCAGGAGTCATCCAAATGGTCCCATCAGGATGCACACACCTCGCAAGAGGGTACGATTACCAGTAGTTCTGATTATACCACCATCACCACCTCTATCCCCTACATCACCATTAGATATGATCAGGCTGACACCACCATTATCTCCTGAGCATACCTTACCACCACTACTATCATCACCCCCTCCATCGTCGGTCAGACCCGACTACCTGTTTAACCTACTTACCCTGTCATACACGTTCGCACCTCACCAACGTGAGCCTACTCCTGAGGAGGATTTATCCCCTCAGAACTGGGCCCGCATAGCAGATCCTAGCGATTCATCTTCCTCATCATTGCTATTCCCTCCAAGTTTTACCCCTTCAGCCCAAGTCTTCGAGACTGGAGAGAGCTCCGGGGCAGCAGCTACCCGCACACTTACTCCCTCCACCATCATGACGCGACTGGAGCGTCATGAGGAGCAGATTGACACGCTTTTGAGCATCGTTGACAGGGTATCTCTCGACTACCCCGAGACGGTCGATGGTACTATACATGACCTCGTAACAGAGAGGATGGACCTACAGGATGGTTTGACGAGGATTCAGACAGAGCTGATTGAGACGTGCTCTCATATGACAGTTTTATAGTGGGAGAGACAGAGGCAGATCGAAGAAGTTCTGCAAGCTCGCCGCAGGGCCGCTACATTAGAGAGCCTCATCGAGGACATGCAGGTCTAGCAGCAGACAGATATACAGAGACTTCTGGATCAGATTACAGAGCTCACGGGACACATGGATGAGACTTCCAGTAGTTAGACATATTGTACATCAGTTATAGTTTTGAGGCATATTAGCCTGCCGCATTTGGCATTAATAAAGGACCTTGTATCATTTTGTTATGTAACACAACTGATCAAGTTATTAATATATGTTGTTGGTTATGGATTTACTATATATTGATGTCGATTTATGTTGCTGTGGTTGTTCATGTGTATTGTGATTGTATTCAGACATGTCGTGATATTGTTATTTGTTATGGTTCCTTGTATGTTATAACTGGGCTATAATTACAGACTTTTAATAAAGAAAATTTCGGAAGAAACTTGATGAATGTAGAGAAAGTTGCTGAACTTCAGCTTTTGTAGATGATGAATCAGTTTGTTCCTTAGCAATCCTATACCAAGAGTTTATCATTTATTTACGATAGTACCCAGACATGTCGTGATTTTATGATTCTCAGTTGGTTGTGATTTCACATTGTGACAGTATTGTTAGGACTTGAATGCAATTACCTTGTTACTCGAATTATTCTAACATGGTCATTATGTGGATTCTAAATCTGTGTTTTCTTGTGGTATTAATAAAAGTATGGCTCGCACAAGAAAGGAAACTACAACACCAACACCAGCAATGACTCCAGCAGCTATCCAGACACTGGTAGCCGATAGTGTTGTTGCAGCTCTTGAAACTCAAGCGGCTACAATAGCTCACTCGAGCAGCAACAACAGGGCAACAACTGAAAGCGAGGCATCTGCATCTCGCAGCTGAAAGCGAGGCATCTGCATCTCGCAAGTGTACCTATAAGGATTTTATGAGTTGCAAGCCAACTTACGTTAAGGGTTCAGAAGGAGTGACTGAACTTGCTCAATGGTTTGAGTGTACTGAAATGGTCTTCATGAGAAGCAGTTGTCCTGACAATTGCAAAGTCACCTATGCCACAGGGACTCTTCTGGAAGATGCACTATCATGGTGGAACGCTACTGTCCAAACCATGGGTATTGAGGAAGTATATCAGATTAACTGGGCCAAATTGAAACATAAAATGCTAAAGAAGTACTGGCCACGTACTGAAATCAGGAAGCTGGAGGAGGAATTCCACCAGCTGGTTGTGAAGGGGAACGATATAAAAACTTACAATAGAAGGTTTCAAGAACTGGCTGCACTGTGCCCAACCATGGTGCCGGATCTTGAAAAGATGTTGGAGAAGTACGTCGAGGGACTGCCTTGAAGCATTGAGGGAAATGTCACCTCATCAAAACCACCAACTCTGGAAGAAGCCATCACAATTGCACAACGATTACTAGACCGGGAAATTAAACGGAGTTCTACCTCCGGAAACAATGATCATAAGCGGAAGTTGGATGATCGTGGAACCACTACTCACAACAACAACAACAACAACAAGAACCGTAACCGTAATTATTAGTCAAATCGCAACAACTAACACCACCAACAGAATCGCAGACAGGAAACTACCGGAGCTTATGTTGCTGCACCAACTGACGGAAGAGGTTATACCGGAACACTACCCCAATGTAACCAATGAAGACTGCATCACACTGGGCCTTGTCCTACCAAATGCGGAAAGTGCCAGAAAGTAGGCCACATAACTAATGACTGCAGGGCCATTGGTGTAAATTTACAACCGATAGAAATAGTGTGCCACGGGTGTGGCGAGAAGGGGCACTACAGGAACCACTGCCCAAAACAGAATACCAATCAGAACAACGCTGCTCGTGGGAGAGCATATGTACTAGGTGACGGAAATGCACCACAGGACCCTGGCGTAGTCACGGGTACATTCTTACTTAACCAACAAAGTGCTAAAATATTATTTGATTCTGGAGCTGATAAGAGCTTTGTGTCTACTTCATTTGCTTCTCTGCTTAACATTGCCCCAATAGAACTAGACACTATGTACGAAATTCAAATAGCTAACGGGAACCTAATAGGCACCAATACGGTAATCCAAGGTTGCACCCTAACCTTACTAAACAAACCTTTTCCCATCGATCTCATGCCTATTCAACTTGATAGTTTTGACGTTGTCGTTGACATGGATTGGTTATCCAAGCACCATGCTAGAATCATCTGTGACGAGAAAGTTGTCCAAATTCCACTCAATGGTGAAACTCTTATTGTTCGTGACGATCAAAGTAGAACTCGACTTAGCATTATCTCGTATATCAAGACGGTGAAGTATATGAACAAGGGATGTCACGTGTTTTTGGTTCAAGTGATGGAAAATGAATCGAAAGAGAAACAACTTGAAGAAGTGCCAGTTTTCAAAGATTTTTCTGAAGTATTTCTGGATGATTTGCCCGGTATTCCACCCGTCCGTCAAGTAGAATTTCAGATTGATTTAGTGCCTGGGGCGGCACTAGTTGAAAAGCACCCTATAGGTTAGCACCGTCTAAAATGAAAGAATTATCTGAGCAGTTGAAAGAGCTATCAGATAAGGGATTCATCCGACCGAGTTCATCACCTTGGGGAGCTCTGGTTTTATTCGTCAAGAAGAAAGACAGAACGTTCCGAATGTGTATTGATTATAGAGAGTTGAACAAACTCACCGTAAAGAATCGATATCCATTACCCAGGATCGATGATTTGTTTGATCAGTTGCATGGATCGAGTGTCTACTCGAAAATTGATCTGAGATCGGGATATCATCAGCTGAGAGTCCGAGAAGAAGACATTCCCAAAACAGCTTTCAGAACGCGGTACGGACATTACGAATTTCAGGTAATGCCATTTGGTCTAACCAATGCACCTACAGTGTTCATGGACTTGATGAACCGAGTATGCAAACCTTACTTAGAAAAATTCGTGATCGTCTTCATAGACAATATTCTAATCTACTCCCGCAGCAAGGAAGAACATGCCGAATATTTGAGAACCATCTTAGAGTTACTCAAAGAGGAAAAGTTGTACGCTAAGTTCTCCAAATGTGATTTTTGGATTCCAACGGTACAATTTCTTGGTCATGTTATCAACAGTCAAGGTATCCACGTAGACCCTGCCAAGATTGAGGCGGTTAAAGATTGGGCATCTCTTACAAACCCAACAGAGATTTGCCAATTTTTAGGTCTCGCTGGTTACTACAGAAGATTCATAGAAGATTTTTCAAAGATCGCCAAGCCGTTGACAGAACTGACCCAGAAGAACACGAAGTATAACTGGGAAGAAAAACAAGAGTCAGCTTTCCAACTCCTGAAGCAAAAGCTCTGTGAAGCACCAATCTTAGCGCTACCCGAAGGAAGTGAAGACTTCGTAGTGTATTGTGATGCGTCACACCACGGTTTAGGCGCAGTACTGATGCAAAGGAGCAAAGTAATAGCCTATGCTTCTCGATAACTCAAAAAGAACGAAGAGAACTATACAACTCATGATCTAGAATTAGGAGAAATAGTCTTTGCTCTTAAGATATGGAGACATTACCTGTACAGCACCAAGTGCACGGTTTTCACCGATCACAAAAGTCTTCAACACATCCTGGATCAAAAGGAGTTGAACATGAGACAGCGACGATGGTTAGAGTTGCTCAACGACTATGATTGTGAAATTCGCTATCACCCAGGAAAAGAGAATGTTGTGGCTGATGCCTTGAGCAAAAAGGAACGAATTAAACCTCTCAGTGTCCAATCTCTGGGAATGACCATTTGTTCACCCCTTCCATCACAGATCCTTAAAGCTTAATCAGAAGCTCTCAGAGAAGAGAACAGACCCAATGAAAGAATTCACGGTATGCTAGAGAATGAGAATGGTTTCGTGAAAAGATCAGATGGAATGCTTTGTTTCAAAAAAAGAAGTTAGGTTCCACTCTACGGAGGTATACGTGACCTCATCATGCCTGAATCCCACAAATCTAAGTACTCCATTCACCCGGGTTCTGACATGATGTACCAGGATCTCAAGAAACCCTACTAGTGGCCAAACATGAAGGCCGACATCGCCGAGTATGTTGGGAAATGTTTGACCTGCTCAAGAGTCAAGGCGGAATATCAAAAGCCGTCAGGATTACTTGTACAACCCAAACTTCCAGTATGGAAATGGGAACGAATTACTATGGACTTTATCACCAAATTACCAAGGACGACAACTGGATTGGACACCATCTGGGTCATCATTGATCGTCTCACCAAGTCCGCTCATTTCTTACCGATCAAAGAAACTGACGAGATGAGTACTCTCACCCAGTTTTATTTGAAGGAAATAGTATCCCGACATGGAGTTCCAATATCCATTATCTTAGATAGAGATAGCTGATTTACTTCTAGATTTTGGCAGACTCTGCAGAAAGCTCTTGGTACATGTTTAGATATGAGCACCGCTTATCACCCTCAGACTGATGGGCAGAGTGAAAGGACAATCCAAACCTTAGAAGACATGCTTCGGGCATGTGTAATAGACTTCGAAAAAGGTTGGGACAAACACTTGCCATTGGCAGAATTCTCCTACAACAACAGCTATCACGCCAGCATCAAGGCGGCACCCTTTGAAGCACTTTATGGTCGAAAGTGCAGATCACCTGTTTGTTGGGCTGAAGTGGGAGATGTACAACTCACAGGACCTGAACTGATTCACGAGACAACAGAAAAGATATTTAAGATCAGGCAACGACTGCAAGCCGCACGAGACAGACAAAAGAGCTACGCTGATGTGAGGCGGAAACCGATGGAATTCCAGGTTGGAGACAAAGTTATGTTAAAAGTTTCCCCATGGAAAGGAATGGTACACTTCGGAAAGCATGGAAAGTTAAATCCAAGGTACATTGGACCATTCAAAATCCTGGAAAGGATTGGTCCAGTGGATTATAAACTTGAGCTCCCAGAGGAACTCGGCAGAGTACACAACACATTTCACGTATCGAACTTGAAGAAATGTCTGTCAGATGAAACTCTTGTCATCCCAATGAAAGAAATCCGACTTGATGACAAACTCGTATTTACGGAAGAACCAGTGGAAAGAATGGACAGAGAGGTAAAACAGTTAAAGCAAAACCGTATCCCCATTGTCAAAGTTCGATGGAACTCTAAACGAGGACCAGAATATACATGGGAGCGTAAGGACAAAATTCGCGACAAATACCCACACTTAATTTTATAGACAACCTTTACAACTACCTTAGACTTAAATTCTGGGACGGAATTCTGTTTGACGAGTAGGTACTGTAGCAACCTGTAAAATTCCCCAGTAATTTGTAAATGTTAATCAAGTATTAATCTATCATTACAGTTCATCAAACCATTTTTACGAGGAAAATTTAAAAAATTTGTTTATTATATTACAATGAATCAAAAACGTTGTTACGTGATTCACAATACTTTGGAACAAGCTCACACACGCACCATGACAATCCATTATACAAATAAAAACCAAACGGATCCATTTTACATAGTTCTCGGCCCAACAGGCTATGCAAGCCCACAACTATTCTAGCCCAATATTCATTTTTTCTCTTATTGGCCTCGATATCTTGATAATTCGAAACACAAGTGATACCACATTTTACATGATTCGATTCCCCACTCTTCAAAGATTCAGGAATGACAATTCCCATTGTTTGATTCGAACGTTTTCCATTTTAACAAACCTCAAAGCTAGCTCCACTCGACCCATGTGCAAATTTATCCGAGTATTAACCAACTCGACTAAACATATTTTTACCTAAGTCCTTGTGTGTTTCCTAGTAAAAAATGATTCCACAAGCCTCACACCATGTTTTCTAAACTTTTGGTCACATATATAAGTCGTATGGACTTGTAATGTGTCGAATACAATAATGACCATGCCACTTGACCATAAGCCGAAGCACCCTCACTCCCACCTCTCTTAATGTCCAATGTACTCGAGTACGTATGCTAGGATTATTCCCCTAATCCTCTCTGCATCCAATCATACCAATTTGGTGCTTAAAATACTATATACAAGTCCTATGCATGTATAGATATACGTATACAAACTAACTCACACACACTCATTCATTCAAACTCATATCACACACATATTTTCCTAAGTTTTCTCCCTAGCCAAGTCACTCGAAGAGCAAGGGCCAAGTTCTAGTCATTCAATCCATTTTCCAAACGTACAAGCTAGTGATATCAATTCTTTTGTGTTCATTCTAACGAGTACGTGCAAAAACCTTCGATCCCTAGTTCATTTCAACGTTTTCTCACCACCCTTGTTGGTGTAGTGATGTGTGTCGAGAGTGCAAGTTTTAAATTTATAAACACGATCTACCAATGATTCAAACGAAACATATACGAGCAAGTATACTCGTCCGTGTGTAGCAAGAGGTGATATGGTAAGCCGAGGTCGTTCACAAGGATTTGTTTAGTTTTTATGTAACGTGAGTCTGATTATAACAAAGACTTAGTAATGATTCTAAAGCAAAGCAAATAATGATGATGATGTAGATTCAATATATTAAAAACTACACTTGCCTTGACTAGTTTGCACAATTCCCTTGATATGATTATGACAATGGTTCAAATCGATTATGATCTGTAGCATATTCATAACATTCAAACACACATATGGTGGTGATTTAGCCGGCGGTTTAGAGAGAGAAAGTAAGAGAATGGGAACCTTGAGAGAGAAATTGTAATATGTTAGATTAAGAGAATGAGAAGTTCCAACTCTCTCCCTAGGTGGAGAGGGGTATTTATAGTACATAATATTGTTGCCCCGAGTGGGCTGTGGAGCGAGCTGACAGTGGTTAAAGACCCGACCCACTCCACAAGTTCTATATTAACTAAAGGGTAAATACCATAAAATAACAACCTACTTTCTCCAATTTACCGAGATGAAACACCTACTTTTTTATTAACATTTAAGCCAACGAAACTATCAAGTATTGTTCCGATATCAACAAAAAGTTGTATAAAATAATTAAATAATACTTGAAATGACTATATTACCCTTGTCTTCTTAAACAACTTTTTGTTGATATCGGAACAATACTTGATAGTTGCGTTGGCTTAAATGTTAATAAAAAAGTAGATGTTTCATCTCGGAACAATACTTGATAGTTGCGTTGGCTTAAATTTTGATAAAAAAGTACGTGTTTCATCTCGGTAAAATGGAGAAAGTAAGTTGTTATTTTATGGTCTTTACCCTTAACTAAACTATTACTAATATTACTGATAATCCTAAGAGCTAGTTAATGCTAATCGATACTCGGGGTGACCGAGTCTTCAGATGAATATTTATATTCCTAACAATCTCCCCTAAGGGAGGTCACCCCGGAAATAATATTTTGAATTCTTAGCATTCCATTAGATGAACATGTCTTCCTAGCTCGTAGGTCTTGATTCTTCAAAATCATTGATCTTTGTGCGTTCAGCAGTGAGCTTTTGATGACTGATCTTTTGACTTGGATGATCTTCGAGTGTTCTTTGAGGTTATCATCCAACAACTGTCTTCAAGTCATCTTGCAGCATCGTCTCCTTGTGAAGTTGTGATCTTTGAGTCGACATGCTCACACTTTCTTGAATCATGATTTTCAGCATCAGAGTTGCGGAAGCTATGTTGAAGGTCTTTTGGTTATCATGATTTCTTTGATTATAATGGTGAAGTGTGAGCATGGGGTGATGGATCGGCATCTTTTCGGCAACCAGCTGCAACCGCCAGGTATTCCTGCATACGACAGTTAGCAATAAAACGTCCGGTACTTACAGGTTCGGACTTCGAGATTGTTAACAGCATAGTGTTAAAACTCTCTCTAATCCTTACCAAGGCCGTTCCTAAATCAGAAACCCACAGAGGGCTTACAAGATCTACCGTAGTAAATCAACGATTAGGTGAGTCGCTGGAGTTCACTCCACGACTGTAGACCGTTTGAAACCGCCGCGACCACTAAGCGTAATCCACAAGGAATTACCGAAGTGACATGCTTTCAGGGCTGTTTGATGTTGACCCTGGCAGGAATTTCCATTCAATCACTGAGAATTACATTTGTAAATTCCCTCATAAATGTTCTGGCAGATTGCTAAGATCTGCGTAGGACTCATAAGTTTACAACTGGTGTCCTTAATGTTGAACAACCAGTGTAGAAGTAACACGTGTTCCTATGAGATCTTATAATGCATCTCGTGGCTCTAGACTCGATAAGTGCAATTTTGGTAGTCGGAGACTGGAGCGGTGTCTCCTGTTTCAATATCAACATAACTCGTAATGAGCAGTTAATTGATTATGCAGGGTTCCCCGTGAGAATGAAACAAGTCCTTTTAAGAGAACTTGAGTGGCATAGAAGGTTTAGTGCAGTGCGTCACTGGGTCCATGATGTCTTGTCTTCAATACCGGCGTCACCTTAGTAACAACCAGTAGCATATGAATTGAACCCGGTTTCTGCCCTAAGGTTGAGTAATTTGGAGGGCTATTTCTTTTCACCCTTTCACATTACTTTTCTTTTTAATTCTTCAACCCCTTCTTTCTCCTTTCTCATATTACTCCTTTTTCATAATCATACCTAAGGACTTTCTAATACTAGCTATTTGGTATTGTCCTTGGGAAGATCCCTCCGGCTCTGGCGGATCATAGGATGGTTTTCCTAACCTTAGCCACCTTATAATACCATGACTATCCTATGTTGCCGTAAACCAAAATCCTTGGAAAATCTCTCAAAATGTTCATGATTATGAAACACATTTTGCTAACACTTTGAGAGTTTTATATTTTTCAAATGCTCCCCCTTAACATGTGCTCATATGTTTTAATTTAAAATTTGCACATGTTAGGTAGAGCTTGCACTTTTTGAATTGATCCACTTTCAGTGAACATGACCGATTCGAGACACGCTTACATCACTAGTTAGACTAGCTTGAAATTATTACCCGGCCTGGTCAAATTCACAGAAAGTTTCTCGAAACGGTACACTCTACTTAGACATATCCTCTTCGAGACACGCTTACATCACTGGTTAGACCAGCTTGAAATTATTACCCGGCCAGGATATGTCCTTTCGATTAATGACAGTTTGTGTTTCGTTAATTCATTGGTAAGGTCTGAGTCACATGAGATGTCGCATCCTTTTTGCTGTAGTGCCATTTGCTCCCCCTCAATATGTGCATCGATATACGAAAGAGTTTAGCACATATGGGAGAGCTTACATTTAAGACCAAATAATCACATTTTCATCAGAATTTCATATTTAAATCACATTCTCTCCCCCGATCAAAAATTTCAAACCATTTGAGATTTGTGATCCCAATTGATTTAAATATGTTTAGAAAATTTGGGAGAAAATGTGGTCAGGTTTTAATGTATTCTGATTATGGAGCATACTATGCTCTCCCTTAAACCACGAGAGATTGTCACTGCTGATGTTGCACAATGCTTAAAAAGGTGTCAGAAATTTGAACAGATACTCTCCCCCTCAATTAATGACCCATTTTCTATTTAAAGAGCTGTAGTCATTCAATTGAGTGTGAAGTATTTGTGAAAATTTAAGTCCAGTTACCACCTTGTGAAACACCAAAACTCTCCTGAAGAATCATAGAACAGAAGGAGTTTGTGATGTAAAGAAGACTTCTCTTCTTATACAAGAAATGATGCACTGAAACGTACATCAAATCCGGAAAACATGGATATAAAGTAATCCATGCCCAGGTGAACATCACCCAATTGGAGGAACATCCGTCTTTTTGGCGACATGCTTTCTCCATAGTAATGCACGGGTTGCAGTCTGAAGTAACTGCAAGCCGATAGACATGTTTCAATCGGTTAGTATAATTTCTGCTCGAGCTTCATTTAAAGACTCGTGTCATTATTGAATGACATTTCTAGGACCGTAAATGTTATCGATAAACAGAAGACATGCCTAAAAGAACTATTTTTGGTATTTTCTGTTTTTCTGATTTTTTTTTGGGTTTTTATAGGTTTTATATTTTTCTATTTTCTTTTTGGTTTAAGATATACACAGATATATACAAGGATATGTGAAGTAAATCCTCTACTCCTCCTTTTCTTCTTGATGACACTTGAATGTTTCAGGAGACAAACTCTTCATGCCAAGCCGCGGGAGAATAAATTGAAACCGTTCTCTCGGAAGTTCCTTAGTGAAGATATCAGCCAACTGAAACTCCGTCCTCACGAAGTAGAGTTCAACGATCCCTTTCTCAACCTGTTCCCTTATGAAGTGATGCCTGATGTCGATGTGCTTAGAACGGGAATGTTGGACATTGTTGCAGCAAAGATCGATAGCACTTTTGTTATCGCAATACAGAGGAATCTTGTTATATGCAAATCCATAGTATGATAATTGTGATCGCATCCAAAGAATCTGAGCACAACACACGAACATGGCAATGTATTCAGCCTCTATGGAAGATATTGAAGTACTCATTTGCTTTTTAGAAGACCAGCTGACCAACTTTTCCCCAAGAAACTGAGCACCTCCCGATGTGCTTCGACGAGTATCTTGACACCCTGCATGATCCGCATCTGCATAAGCCGTAAGTTCCATTGCAGTGTCCTTAGGATACTAGAGACCCATGTGAACAGTGCCTTGAAGATATCTGAAGACCCGTTTTACCGCTTCCAGATGCTTCTTGGTGGGCTTGGACTGATATCGAGCACACATACATACGACGAACAACAGATCTGGCCGGCTGGCGGTAAGGTACATTAAGGATCCAATCATGCTTCTAAACTTAGTTTGATCAACTGGGATCCCAGATAGGTCTTCATCAAACTTAGATCTCTCAACCATAGGAGTGTCAACTGCATCACTTGATTCAAATCCAAATTTCTTCAATATTTCATTTGCATATTTGAATTGATTAATAAAGATGCCTCCGGGACTTTTAGATATTTGCAAACCCAAGAAGAACGAAATTTGTCCCATCATAGACATTTGAAACTTAGAACTCATCTCATTAGAAAACCTATCACATTCCCTAGGATCAGAAGAGGCAAAGATGATGTCATCTACATAAATTTGAACAAGAAGGAGATGTTTGCCCGATTTCCTAGTGAATAGTGTAGGATCAACAACACTTTTGGAAAAACCATTACCCAGAAGAAACTTTGATAAAGTATCATACCACACCCTGGGTGCTTGCTTTTGCCCATATAGAGCCTTCTTCAAACGGTAGACTTGAGTAGGATGATCAGGATCCACAAAACCTTCTGGTTGACTGACATAGACTTCTTCCTTCAGATAACCATTTAGAAATGTTGTCTTTACATCCATTTGGTAGACAATCATATTCTGACTGGCAGCATTAGCTAGAAAGATTCTGATGGCTTCAATTCTAGCAACCGAAGCAAATGATTCTTCAAAGTCTATGCCCTCTTCTTGTCGGAAACCCTTCGCAACAAGCCATGCCTTATTCTTTAAAACATCACCGTGCTCATCGAGTTTCACTTTAAAGATCCACTTTAGAGCGATAACCATTGCACACTCTGGAGGAGGCACTAATTCCAAAACTTCAAGTCGATCAAACTCATGAATTTCATCTTGCATAGCAGTATACCAACTATCTTTAGACATGGCTTCTTTGACGTCTTTTGGCTCGACTTTAGAGAGTACAGAATTAAAGAAGCACCACAGTGCATCGGTGGCAAGTTGCTTTCGAGTGGATACCGGACGAGACGGATTACCAATGATGTTGTCAATTGGATGATCATTGGTCCATTTTCTGAGATGATCATGTGGTTGAGGGTTTTGAACTGATGTTGCTGTGTTGTGATCTCCTAAAGATGTATCAGTGGAAGACTCAGGAGCAAATACATTTTCAAATGGAACATCATCAACAGGAGCAAAAGGATTCACATCAAAAGAATTGTTTTCTGCAGAACCTTGCTGTACCGAAGAAGACTGAATATTTGATGATGAGGGCGATTGACTGGCAGGTGGAGCATCTTGACTGATTGATATAGATACAGATGGACCTCTGAGTTCTGTGGAATTTGAGCATCAACAACAGGAGGTACAGGTGGAACTTCTGTTGTGGTATTTACTATTGGTGGCTCAAAATATTCGTCAAACATCGAATCAAATAACTTCTTCAACTCTTCACTGGTGGGAGGTACATAAGGAACTGTAGGCGTGGGATTCTGTACAAGACCTGAACTAATTGGTCCAGGTGTCAATAGATTAGGTGCGGGTCCAGAACTGGTTTGTCCAGGAGCCGTTTGCTCAGTCAGCTCATCGAATGTAACGTGAATAGTTTCCATGATTTTTCGGGTTCTCTTGTTGTAGATTCTATATCCCTTGCGATCTGGTGCATACCCAACGAAGAAACCTACGTCTGCTTTAGCTTTTAGCGTTCCCAAATCTTGACCATCATTTGTCGGATAGCATAAAGCACCGAACACTCGAAGAAAGGAAAGATCTGGTTTCTTCCCATGTAACAGCTCGTAAGGAGTTTTGTTGTGAAGAGTGTGTATCAAGGAACGATTTTGCGTGTAATACGCAATAGCAATTGCTTCTGCCCAAAGAAACATCGGAGCCTTAGAATATATTAGCATAGTTCTTGCAGCTTCCACTAGAGTACGATTTCGTCTTTCAACAACACCGTTTTGCTGAGGAGTGCGTGCAACACTTTTCTGATGAGTTATGCCAATATCTTCATAAAATTGACTGAGTTGTTGGTTAACAAACTCAGTTCCATTGTCCGTCCGGATGATTCTGACAGTTTTGTTCAGCCTTACTTGTAACTGCTTGATTAGTTTAATGATAACCTCTGGAGTTTCATCCTTGGTTCTCAAAAACTTTACCCATGTAAACCGAGAGTAGTCTTCGGCCACCACCAGAACATACTTCTTTCCATTGATACTCTGCACTCTCATTGGTCCGCACAGATCCATGTGAAGGGTGTGAAGAACTTCCATGATGGTATTGATGGTTTTGGGTTTGTGAGTATGTTTCTTGCTTTTGCCCAATTGACATGAAGAACAAAGATGATCTTTCTCAAATTTTAGTCTGGGCATGCCTCGTACAAGATCCTTGCGAGACAAGTCATTTATGGTGCCGAAGTTCAAGTGATTCAAACGACGGTGCCAAAGCCATGATTTAGTCTTCGAGGCCTTTGAAAGCAAGCATATAGGAGAGGACCACATCATTTCTTCAATTGAGATGGTGTATAAATTGGTACCACGACTGCCTTAAAGAAGATCAACACCATCCAACTCTCTGACGAAACAAGTGTGTTTTCTGAAAGCAACTTCAAGATCGGAGTCACAAAATTGACCAACAGAAAACAAGTTATGTCCTAGTCCTTCCACATAGTATACTCGGGAAATTACACTGTCACCAAACACATAATCTTTGTAACCCATAATTGCCCCAAAATGGTCGTTCCCAAATCTAACTGTCCCGATAAACTTTTTCACGAAATTCTTGAGCCGTGAGCGATCCCCAGTCATATGTTTTGAGCAGCCTGAGTCCAAATACCAAAGGACGATTTGTACGACCTGCATTTGAAAACAGACAACGATGGATAACTGAAAAATGTGGATCCCCACGTACAGCTGGGGTCCATTTGGTTAGCACACACAAATTCTGGAACTACAGGTTTCATAGATGCAACTGTATTTACAGTGGAAATTACACTAGAAGAAGCAATTGACCTAGCAGTAGGGCATTGTGTCACTAAAGGCAATATTCGACCAGTTGGTCTCCATTCCTTAACCTTCACTACTTTATGGTTATTCAATTTAGTTAAGGGGAACTGATCTCCTAAAGTGAGCTTCCTTCCAGTGGGTCTCCATTGATACCCGACATTTGCAAACATTTTTCCTGTTGCCTTCCAAACTTTCTTACTTGTTTCAGTTTTCCTAACATTCTTAACATGGGGTAGTACAGGAGACATAAAAAATGACACAACACAATCATCATGATTAGCAGAAATTAAACATTCGTTACATGTTTTACAGACAGCATTAGAATTTGAATTAATTACAGTACTTTTGATACTAGAATCAACACGATTCATTCTACTCATTGCAAACTTATTGTTCCTAATTTGGGCTTCTACTTTTTTCTCTTGACCACTCTTAGCCAGCACAGTCCTATCTTTCCTTGCATTGCCTCTAGGCTTTGACCCGCTAGCTTTGGTGTCACATTTTACTCCTATAGAAGTAATGATGGGAACATTAGTTTGTTTTACTGTCATTTTCTTTCCTGACTTTGATGTGCTGGGTTCTGATGTTCTCAGTGGTAGATCAAAGGTTACTTGCTTGTTTTTAGTCGTAGATGATGATGCAACAAATCTATCTCTTTTGTTATCAATCTTAGGGCCAGTGCCAATGACGTACTCTAAAAATTCCTGAGACCTTTTAGTGAGGAAGCAGGCATCCACAACTGCTTTATCAAGTGGTTTTTCTATCCTATCCTCCTCTACAATCTCACGAAGTATATCCAGGCTATCCTTAAGGTGATTAAGATAAATTTGATGGGCAGACCTATTGTTCCTAAGGGGAATTGGAATAGGCACAACATCAACATCATACTTTCTAACAACAGAAACCTTTGGAGCAACATTATCACAAGTGTCAATTGGCATTTTTCCTTTCACCTGAGTCTTAAGATTCTCAATTTCATTTAACAAAGAAGTTATTTTTTCATTATGACTGTTTCGTGTGACTTTAATTGAGTCATATAACTCTTTGTAATGCTGTTTGATTTTTGAATTTTCAGCTCGAAAACACTCATTTTCACCATGTAACTTATTGATAGTGTCCTGATAGTGAAAATTCTGAGAATCCAAAGACGATGGTTTATTGGTGCCAATTGCTTCACTCTTATTTGACTTTAATTGGGCAATTTGAGCCCTCAACTGTCGAATCGTGTTAGTGTGAGCTTGAATTTTTTCATCACGTTTACTCAATTCAAAATATGTATCAAATTCAGGAGCATCCAGAGATGTCTTGGCATTTGATATTTTACATTTTTCTTCTAAGTGTTGATATTTTAATTGTAAATTAAGATAATCAACTTCTAGTTTTGAAAAACGCTTGACCATGTTATCATGGTCATCATTTTGAATTTTCTCTTGCAGTTTCAAATTCTCCCCCTCAAGCTCAACAACACGATTCTGGGTAACATTCAATGCAATAGAATACTCATGAAATTGACAGGCAGTTAAAGCAGAATCAGTGGCAGTATAAAATATATCTTGTGCAATACATCTAGCAATCAAATTCTCATTGGTGATGAGAATGTTCTTTCTCTCGATCTTACGGCTCTTAAGTTCTATCGCATTTTGAGCTACCTCATTTTCCATATCTTTAAACATTACTTTGATTTAATTTACTTCAGTTTCAAGAGCGTTTTGCAATCCTTCAAACTATTCCTTGAGTAATTTAAAGAATGGAATGACCTCAGTTAAGTAACACCTTTTTGTCTGTTCAAAACCCCTTTCCCCCTCAGTAATTCCGGTTGGTGTAATTCTCTTCTTACATGTTTTATCAAAATCAGCAAATAGTTGACAAAGTACATATATGCTAATTAAGGTTTTACATTTAGTAGGAAGAATCAAAGGAACCAAATGCCTAGGTGTATTGGGAGGATACACCGTCGCAGCTGCAATTTTCCTAAGGGATGGAGTTTTGGCTTCAAGCTCATCGGCCTTTCTCTTTTCCATATCTATAGACCAAAATATTTGTTCAAGCGTTAACTTCTTTTGAGGTGCAAACACAGTCAATCGATTCTCCTCATAATAATCATGGGGTTTGACTATTATTTGATTGGCTATGCATTTGGGATCCTTCATTTTCTCATTCATTCTTTCTCTATTTCTCACATCTATCTCATTACTCTCTTCTAAAGATGAAACATCAGGTGGGGCATGACCAGGCATAATCATCACATTGGCATCATATAAGGCAGGTTGGGTCACTTTAGCTTTCCTAAGGAGAGCTAATTTAGGTTCACCTACATTACTTACACTATGCTTATCACACAACTTTTTGTGCTTTTGAAGCATTTGAACCGTTTGTCTAGATTGGTCTTGCGTGTACAACTTATTTTCAAGCTTATTCTTTAAGTTTTTAAGTCTTGAGAAATCATTTAAGAGTTGTGTTTCTTTTTCCTTGAAATCTTGTTTTAGTGTATTTGCGTGCTCTAGGGCCTCCTATTTTTGTTTAACAGTCTGATCCAGCTGTTTTTGTAAAGAATTCAACTCTTGTTTTAATGTTTCCTCCCTTAAGTTACGCTCAGTTATAAGTGTACGCATTTGACTATCCATTTTCTGCTCACGTTCAGTTAGTTCAAATTTAGCACGTTGTTCATAAATTGCCACCTGATCTTTATATATGTTTAGTCTAGTTGTCAAGGGGTCATCAGGGACAAACTCAGTGTTTTCATGCCACTCACAAGCATTATCTACCACACAGTCATTATCTACAACACAAGCAATATTTTCAACAAAAGATGCACCACCTTGTACATCAGACACGTTTTTGTGATTCACATATTGTTCATATGGAATAATATTACTATTTCCCATGTCAACAGTATCTGAATCAACCCCATTTGTCTGTTGTACTTCGTTGGGAATCTTTTGTTTATCAACCACGTCATATGTGTCATAAAGCTTTAGTACCTCAGAAATCACAGATGTATTGGAGGAACCAGCTTGTTGAGGTAATGAGACAACAGAGGACAGATTAGCCATGAAGATTGTTTGAGCTGTTGGTTCATCATCCACATCAGAGTCAAAAGCATCAAATCATCAGCTTTGAAAATGTTGGGATCATTAAGTGCAAGGTCCTGAACTGGCTGTTCGTCCACATCGGCATCAAAAGTATTTCCCCCATCGCCAGCAAGAAACAACATTTCTTCTTCGTCCAACACAGCTCCATTCTCTTGAGCCTGCATCAACAACATCTTGACCTTGAAATAGTCAGAGTTCTGAGGACGTTTTGGTTGATTGCAGTTTCTGGCAATGTGTCCAAGTCCACCACAGTTATAACACTTAGGCTGTTTCCCCTTCCCCTGATTTGCATTCCCTACTTTGATCTGCACATTACCTCGACCCATGTTCCTTTGATTCAAGTTTTGCCTCCCCTAAACATTTTGAACTACAATTCTTCCATCCTCCACCGTTGCCAGATTGCGTGGGTTTGATGAGGTTCTGAGTTGATTGTTAGTCTGAGGGAGTGTTGCTTTAAATTGTTGAACAAGTAAGGACACTTGGTTGGTAAGGTTGTCAATCATTTTTTTGGTGTGAGTGTAACCTGAATCCAGTTGTGGACTCATAACAGATGGTGATGAATATGGATGGTGATAAGCTTCGTCAGATGACAATTGGTTCATTGGCTGAGCACTTGCAACAAATGACAGTGGATCATTTGATGCAGTTGGATTGAGTTTTTCTCTCAACAGACGATGATAAGCAGCATGTTTCTCATGTTGTTGTAGATAGGCATACAACTGTTCATAGTTTGTTTCTCTCAGACCTTTGTTGAGTTTCACTGCAGTAACAAATCTGTCCCATTCTGGAGTCATGTTGTTTACAAACTTTGAGTTAAGTTGGATGTTGGGCATAGTCATTCTGATGATCCTCATGTCATTTACCAACTTATGAAATCTCACATAGTAGTCTGTAATGTTCTCACCAGGGTTCATCTTAAAATGCTCAAACTCATCATATAGTTGTGACTCATGATCTTCCTTTGTGAGTTCTGATCCAGCCAGCAGCATTTTTACATTGTCCCATATTGCTTTTGCTTCAGTGTTGAAGTTGCTGAGTTTGTAAACATCTTTGGGCAGACCTTGAATGACAATGTTTGAGGCTCTAATATCTTCATCATACCTCTTCTTTTCTTCCTCATTGAGATCATTGTAAGTTCGAGGCCTGTCGATTCCCAAAGTGACAGTTCCGTCATCACCAATAGTAACAACATCTCTGGTGGTGCCCATCTGAAATAGTCCTTCATCAATGGATTTGAGAATATTAAATCCATTTTCTTTGCCCAAGTAGTAAAGCCGTATTCGTTGTGCCCACGACTCATAGTCCGTCCTATCAAGCATAGGAGGACGGGTATCGGACCCAGCTGCTTGAATGTCATCAGATGCAGTGCTTGGTATGGTTGCCATACTGTATACGGGATTTTACAATTCTTGAGATTTAAACCGAGAAATGAGTTCTTTCGCGGGATTTTACAAAATTCAAGAACAAACCGCAATTCCAAAACCGCTGAAGTGCTATTCAAACAGTAAGTATCAAACCGCTAAAACCCTAGGCAAACCGCTAATATCTAACCGCTAAACCTGAAGACCAAACCGCTATATCTAAACCGCTGACACACACAACAAACCGCTAAGTCAAACCCGCTGAAGATTAAACCGCTGAATCCTGAACCGCTACGATCTAAACCGCTGTAGGTTAAACCGCTGCTGCTAAACGACAAACCGCTAGAGACAAGAACTGACAAACCGCAACCGCAAGTGGACAAACCGTCCTTTTCAGTACGTTTTGTCCTTTTCCTAATTTGGTTATAATCCAAACCGCTATCAGAGATTTAGACCAAGCCGCTAACAATAATTACCAAAATACGACAAACCGCTGCAAAGAAATCCTTCACCGAAGGTCAAACCGCTGCGAAGAAAACTCTTCCGATAGTCAAACCGCTGCGAAGAAAAACCTTCAAATCATCCACAAACTAACACAACCACTGTTGTATATTATTAAGGAAGATGTGAAACAACTTTTTGAGCATAAAAGTACAAGTATTACACAAATTGAACCACGAACAAAGATCAAGCTAGGCTTTTTCTACCCTACTTTGTACGAACCAAAAACCACACAAAAACCACACCACGAATCTGAATATGCACTCACACGAACCTAACCTTGGCTCTTGATACCAATTGTAGCATATTCATAACATTCAAACACACATATTGTGGTGATTTAGCTGGCGGTTTTAGAGAGAGAAAGTAAGAGAATGGGAACCTTGAGAGAGAAAGTGTAATATGTTAGATTAAGAGAATGAGAAGTTCCAACCCTCTCCCTAGGTGGAGAGGGGTATTTATAGTACATAATATTGTTGCCCCGAGTGGGCTGTGGAGCGAGCTGACAGTGGGTAAAGACCCGACCCACTCTACAAGTTCTATATTAACTAAACTATTACTAATATTACTGATAATCCTAAGAGCTAGTTAATGCTAATAGATACTCAGGGTGACCGAGTCTTCAGATGAATATTTATATTCCTAACATGATCAATAAATTAGATGGTGCTCTAATTTGATTAGTTGGTGTACTTATCCTCTTGTTTTCAACACTTTCAATCCTCGTCAAGATTTTAAGATGACAAAAACTGTGGGAAACTAGAAGGGGGGTTGAATAGTTTACCGGTTTAAAAAAACTTCTTTTAAAAAATCTTGTTTTAAAAGTTGGTTATTGGAAACTTTGATTCAAACTCTATGTGTAATCAATCAATATCAATATGAACTACCAACTAAGCTACGTAATAATAACAAATAAAAGTAAAGAGTAGAGTTGGAAAGATTAAACCGAGCCAGAGGATTTATAGTGGTTCGGCTACGAAGCTCTTCTTCGCCCTACTCCACTCCCCGAGTACCACACTCGAGAGTTTCAAACACTATATCAACAACCTCCCTTCAGGCGGAGAAAACCGTACACGTCGCTTATCCTATTATCGACACTAAGCTAGATGTCGAGTGCTAATCTTAGCTAGCACCAATCTACCAAGGTCCACGTGACCAAACACTCAAGCCTAATGGCTTCAAGAGATCACCAAGATCTCAACACGATCACAATGATCAACACTCACTTCACTCTACTCAACTAACACTATCCTAATGACCCTTGATCTTCTTGATCAATCACACAAGCCCAATGGCTTCAAGAGATGTTCACTATCTCTATAGATCACACTTGCTCTTCACTCTCACTCACAAAAAGAAAATAAACTTGATGTATGCTAAGATATAACAAGGTTGTAACAAGTGTTACAAAAACCTATCAACTATAACTCTAGTATCTTCTTGATTACTTGAGTTCTTCTCTTGCTAATGAAGAGGGATGACAACACCTTGTATCAACTTGGATACTTGTGTTCTTCTCTTGCTAGTGAAGAGGTATGAAGAGGATCACTTGAAGGATGATTGGATCACTCTTGAAACAAAGAAAAACTAATCTAATTGACCCTAAGAAGTGAAAGGTGTGAGAGGATTTAGTTAAGGGATTTTTCTGTGTGTGAAGGGTGCCTAAAACTGTGAAAGAGGTGGGTATTTATAGGCAAATAAAATCTGAACGTTACAATTCAAAATGGTACGGACGGCTCCATTAAATGACCCACGGCTCCGTTAAATTTAACAGTACTGTGGAGCCGTGGTAGACTAGGACGCTCCAAATTTTGTCTTTTCTGGTGAAAACTTATTTGGGGAAGGTTGGAGCTGATTTTGGGGGGAAAAATAGCTGTTGTGATTTTCAAACTTATTTTTCCATTAAAACATTTCTTAATATTTCAAAAATAATTTGTCATGTGTATTTTTGAAAAAATGTTTTGTCCCATTTAAAATGTGAATTTTCAAAACATGAATTCACTTCTTTGATCACTAGTACAAATTGTAACTTTGTTCAAGAGTGATTTGCGTAGAAATGGGATCTTCCGATTAAAAACTTTTTAACGTTAATTTTAACGTAACGTGAGTTCACATTTTGTCATCCTCAAAACGTGAAGTAATCGAAAGATATAAATAACGTTTTTAGAACATTATTTGCATCAACAATCTCCCCTTTTTTGATGATGACAAAATATAAACTCATTTTAGGTTAAAATTAGTTTTAACAAGTTTTTAATGAGTTTACTCCCATTTCTCCCTTTTTTGTCAAATCAAAAAGGTGGTTAAGGCTCCCCCTTGATGTGTACTCCCCCTCATTTGGAGAACACAAAGGAATCGAGCAATGGATCGTGCTACAAAACAAAGTTAGACGACAAATATACAATATCTAACAAGTAGCACATAGTGACAAATAACCAACCACAATAAAAGAAGTATGGCTAAGTAGCCAAAATGAAAAGCCCATCACATAAATATAAAATAAATGTCATACATAAGTATGACTACAATAGGAAAGCAAATTAAACTAACAAGAAGACACATAAACATCTAAAGTAACATGAGGCTTCTAGATTTGCTTCCAAATTCAAAAGGTTCCTAATCATTTATTGGGAAAAACTAAACATGACTATGTTTAGTTGGTTGGGCTATGTGGTGGTGGAGGTGGTAAAATGATGGGTCCTTGTGGTGGTGTGAGGAGGTGTTCAAGGTAGGAGAATTGAAGACTCAATTCATCTTTAAGGCCCATGATAAGGAGTTGGTTGTGGTGACAACAAGCACAACTCAAGGTGTGTGGTTGTAGGGGATAAAGGATGGGATGACCCATTAAAGGTTGAGGTGATGGTGATAGGGAAGATGATGATGTGTTGGTGGTAAGTTCAAAAGGTGATATGGGTGAAAGGGTGAGGGTGAGAGTTAGAGGTTGTGGTGATGTTGAAAGTGATGAGGGTGTTGTGTTAGTTCCCAATTCAAGGGAAGTTGATGGTGATGAGTTGAGTGTCAAGGCTAAAGGGTGAATGGGACTAGGTGGAGATGAGTGTGTGTTGATTCTTGTTGTGGAGGATGAGGATGTAGGTTTGATAGAGGTTGCCTTGGATGGAGCTTGGGGTGTAGTGAAGGAAGATGATGATTTGGTAGAGGTTATGGGTGTGTGGGTTTCATCTTCATCATCCAAGGTGAGATCAATGAGGGGAGTGTCAATACTCTTGGTCCATTGATCAACTAGAGTAGTTTGGTTGGATGGTTTGATGTTGAATCTAGGTTTCTTGAATACTCTTGATCCCATGATGGTGATATGGTGAGTGTGAAGGTGTAAGGATGGGTGTAAGGATGGCAATGCATAATGTTAGCTTAAATAGCCAAAACATAAGCATGCAAGTTTGAAATGTTGGATTTGGGGATTTGGGTGCATGGGAATCAGGTTTTGTTTGCAGATTTTCTGGAAAAGATAGTCAAAAAGTGGAAGAGAATAGCAGTTTTCGTCTTCCAGAGGCACGGCACCATTAAAGGTGCTACGGCACCACTAAATTTAGTGGAGCCGTGGCCTATTTAATGGAGCCGTGGGCTCTTTTGACCTTCTTTCCAGGTCTGCAGGTTTTAGGCAGCCTAAATGGGGAAATTTCTGGGGAATCCATTGGCTGCAAATCTCAAAGCCTCAAATTACTAAACACATAGAATTCCTAAAGCTAGTTTCAACTAGCAACTAACATGATCATGTGATCATCTATGTATTTAGGCAACTATTAAGCATGCATGAATTCAAGCATTTTTAACATCTAGTGCATGTAATAAAATAAGCTAACATGCATGAGTTAGGCAAGATAAATCAACATTAGGATTAATTAACAAGAAAAATTAACCATGTTGAAGTGTTAAAATGTTAAAAGGAGAACATTCCAAGCAAGTTAATGCCATGTCTTTATTTATAATAGCTTAATAATACTTAAGTTAATAGTACTACTTAAGCTAATCCTAACTAGTCTCGTTTCTTCCCTAACTTCTTTAGCTTGCTCCCGATCCCTTTTAGAGCCTTCCCAATAGACTTGAAACCCCCGACAGTTTGCTCATGCATCTCCACTTGTCTATTGTACATTGTAGTTTGCTCTCTCATCACTTGGGATAGGTTGACCATCCCGTTTTTGGGGTAGGTTGTACGTCGAAATGATGAGGTGTCAAGGTTGTCAAAGTAGACATCGGGAGAAGGAGAACGTGTACAAGACGTTCCTTCTTCGTTCACCTCATCATCATTTGCATGCATAGGTTGAGATGATGATTCATGACCGAAGGAAGAGGATGAGAGAGGAATGTCAGAAGTGGATTTACGACCACGCTTGGACCCTTTGTCCTTACGTTGCTTTGTGCGACGTCGTGGTCCACCAAGAGGTTTCATAACAGAATTAACTAGGACATAGTCGACACTTTGGAGATTAGGAAAATGTTCCATGACCCAATGGAAAAGACGAGTAAGCAGCATACCATATGGCATGAGCTTATCCGAACGACTGTGAATATTGGCCATCCTTTTGACCATATACTATGCGAGGTTATATGGTTCCTCGATACTAAGACAGTAGAGCATATGGGCGAGACTCGCAGAGACATGATCACGGTTGCCCGGAAGGCTTAACACGTTCTCACGAAGAAGGAGTTCCCAACTTCTAAGGTCGGGAAGGAGCTCTTTGAGGTAGATACGGTTTGGGTCAAGGTGGACAATTGAACCATCATGCTTTTGATACGTGTGGACGACTCGAGGTGTTTGGATGACTTGTTTGATGGACTCGAGGTCGGAATTTCAGTGCGATAGGCACCTACATCCTCAAGATTATAAAAGAGAGACTCAAGAGTATGGTCTTCTGTGTATGCACACTGACCATATGCAGGAACACCGAGAATTTGTCCAATCTCGGAGACAGACAGGATGATATTTTGGTTTTGAATCCAAAAATCAAGAAAGACATTACCATCATCATCAGTGAAGGTGCGGACTCGACTATAAAACTCGAGAATGAAACGAGGACAGACTTGATCATTTATTTTGTATAAACAATCGAACTCGATAGAAGGGAAACAGACACGGATGTTGTCTGTCGTGACATAGAGTGCATCGACTACACGCCCTTCGTATATGTATCGATTTTGGACTTTTGCGAAATAAGCTCTTTGCTCATTAGGAATGTTAAGATTTTCAAGAGTACTAAAAATGTATGGTTTGGTATCTTGATAATCATTTCGAGGCATTGTTTGTCTACAAAAAAATATTTTTGTATATGTTAGTTTGTTGCATTTTAATGATTACACTTCTAGTGTGTGTGCCTAAATGCAAACAATGTGGAGGTGCGGCAATCTCGACTCTAAAATTATCCTAAAGAGATTACCCAAACGCTCTTAACTTCACTTTTGCTCAATCAAATATGTCGAACAATACATATCAATTATGTACTTCGAGCCATATTTGAGAGTTCATGTATGCATGCAAAAACATTTTTAATTTGCATCAACATTTTTAATTTGCATCAACAATGCATGAAAAAGGTTTCATGATCCTAGACTTGTGAAGTTTTTTTTTCGAAAAATGATCGAATTGGGGTGTTTGGAAAATGCCTCAACATGGTGCCAACAAGCTTTAAGATTGAAAAGCTTTAATGCAGAACGTTCCTAATCCAATTTTAATCATCCTAAACATGATTCCATTACAAATAATCAATCATAATCCAAATTTAGTGATTAATTTCGGATTAGGTTTTGCAACATAAATGGGTTTTTGGAAATCCTAGGTTTAGGGAATCATGTGAATACTACATTGTCTAATCCTAGTCTTAATTTCACAAGGTTTTAACTAATTTTGAAAATCCCCAATTCGGATTTATACTCAAGAACAAACCCTAGACTCAAATTAAATGAAATTAAGAGTGATTTACTTACAATTAGTGATGTTGTGATTAAGATTTGTTGATTCCAATGCCTCAATCTTGATTTGCAAGAGTTTAGTTGAATTATAGTGTTATGGTTCGATTTTGACAGCAAGTGGAAGTGGTTTTGTGTGTTTGGAAAATTTGTGCAGAAGAAAAGAGTAACTGGGCACGTTTTTCAGATGCACGGCTCCACGGTTCCACTAAACATTAGTGGAGCCGTGGCTCTTTAGTGGAGCCGTATGTCTGATGGTTCAGTTTTTCTTCTGTTTTGACTTTTGGCTGATTAATCTTACTTATTTAGTAAGACTTTTTGACACGAGGAAAAAGTTTATACCTAATAAACTTTTTGACGAAAGATGATTAAATGGGATGACCGGAAATGACCTTAGTATTTTCGAGGAAATTGACTAAGATGTCATTGGATGAGGATTTACTTCTAGTATTTCCCGTGAAATAAATAGAAGTTATGAGTAGTGTTTAGGAGGATGACTATAATATTTCCCATGAAATATTTAATTAGTCGGAGTACGCGACACAAGGAATGACTAGATATTTCCCGTGAAATATTCATGAGTCATGTGACGAGTGAAAGATATGACTTAAAAAGTCATGAGTGATTTGTAGAGAATGACTTCATTGTTTCCCGCGAAACTTTCGAGAGGTCATAGAAGGGATGAAAGGTTATAAGGTATGACGTAACAGATGACTTTAATATTTCCAAAGGAATATTCAAATAGTCATGAGCGGGATGACAGGGATGACTTGAAAAGTCATATGACGAGATACGAGGAATGACGTTAATATTTCCAGTGAAATATTACGAAGTCATGGGATGAGGCTTAGGGAATGACTTGAAATTTCCAATGAAATATTCAAGAGTCATGAGTCGAGAATAAGATGGATGTGTGAGATGACTTCAATATTTCCGGAGAAATATTCAAATAGTCATAAGAAGGGATGAAAGGTTATAAGGTATGACGCGAGGGATGACTTTAATATTTCCATAGAAATATTGAAATAGTCATGAGCGGGATATGAGGAATGACTTGAAAAGTCATATGATGAGACATGAGAGATGACATTAATAATTCCAATGGAGTATTAAGAGGTCATTTGATGAGAATGTAAAGGTTAAGGTGAGAAGAAATACTTTTCAAAGAAAAGATTTCTCTTTCGACGTTATCATGACGGAGGAGATGTCTTTCTGCGGGGAGATGACGTACTTCGACGAGCTTCGTTCATGAGCAAACTATAGGGTTCCCGGACAAGTCTAATGGCATCTTGACTGCTACTCTTCACAGGGAGTTGTTTCATCTATAGTGTTTGTTGTCATGCCTTTCCGGCGCTTGCGTACTTGGTTTCGGTCGTGGTGACAATAAGAGTAGTTTGTTTCTTGGGGAACCAAGATGTTTGTTAATCAACCTATGAAGGTACAAACATTACTCATTATGTTTCAACCCACATTAACTCTCACATTATCAGAGTTGGTATAGAAACATTTTCTACATCAATCTCCTCAAGATATCGTAATCTCAAGTGTATAGTATCTTTAATGTATGGTATGATACATTAAACACTTTGATGTAAGAAGTTTTGGGATACTTCTTACAAGTGGGCACAAAGTCAACACTATTCATGATAATGGACCTACTTGCCGTTAGGTAAACTACTTTACCTATTATGCCCCTAACCTAGTTATATCCGTGCACTCACCTTCTTCGTCTCTTGTGAGTTTTGCATTTGCGGATATGGGCGTTATTGTCAATAAAGACTATTACTTAAACTATGTATCTCATACATATAGTATACATAAGTTTAAAGGGATACTTAATTTAGGCAAGATTAAATATGTGCAAGGAAGAGAACTTGATTCACTCATCAATGCTTAATTCAAACTTGTCACGCATGATCTTCAAGCGATCATCGAACATTTCTGGACAAGATGAATTTGGCATGATGAGATGTGAATAGAGTTTCTGTGTTATAGTGCCTACCATGTTAGATTCTAACTACACTATTTCATGCCAAACATTACTACTAACAATGGGTGTTTTAAGAAAACGTACCTGTGCCTGAGGTGTTAGCTCTTAAAACTAGAAGACTAGGGTACCTTTGTTGAATGTTAAGCATGAAAGACACGACTTGACAATTGTGTCACCGGATATGCTTGATAACGCATCATACTCCTTTTGTTAGACTCCAAAATTTATTTACACTCATGTTTTCCTAGCAAAACAAATGTTCAAACATCTGGTCCCAAATATCTCATGGGTCCAAAGTTGTTAGAGTTAAACATCCTACGCATTTGTTGCGTTAGTTTAGGATGTGAGAATGGAGGACACATTTCCCATGGTAAGTAACTTTGTGGTGGACGATCATTCCAAGTTACGGGAAAGTTACTTGGATGATTTTGTCTTCTAAAGTTACCTCTCGGTAGAGGAGTTCTAGACCGAGGTTTGGGAGAGTTTACCTTTCTAGGTGGAGGAGTAGTTGACCTAGTGTCACGCTTTACAAATCCATGTTCGGGAGATGACAATGGTTTGTTAAAGCCTTTGGTTTCCTCTCTACTTGGAGTAGACACTTTAGTTCTATTTACAACTACTTGACTTGGTTTAGGACTTAAGTTACTTTTCAGAATTGACCCAGTTTTGTCCTCAGCACCACACGGTACCACGGTACCACTAAATTTAGTGGTGCCGTCACCTTCAGACATGGACTTTTCAGGCATTACAAATTTTACTTGTTTAGTACCACTTGTAGAAGCCTGATTTGGGTCAAATCCTAAACCCGAACGGTCATGTTCACTATATCTAATATTTTCAAGTATATCATTAAGCTTTTTAGTTCCTTCATCAAACTTAATGATTCTTAAAGCATTTTCTTTAAGTTTTTCATTTTCTACTTGAAGACTAATACATGACCCGCATCCTACGTCTACTTCCTTGTTTTTCTCAAGTCTCTTGACTTGATCATTTAGTTCTAAGACTTGTAGTTCTAGTTCTTTTAATTTTAATTTTAGCTTTGTGTTTCTACCTAAGATCTTAGTACTAACTACGCATAGTTTGTTGTATTCGTCATGTAATTCACTGTCATCTATTGACGAATTATTATCACTATAATAAGAAGAGTCGGATTATACCTCGTTAGAAGCTTGAGCCATTAAGCACGTTTCATCGTTAGGCTTCTTCTCTTCTTCTTCACCGCTATCACTCCAAGAACCTCCTACAAAGGCTCTTTGGTTGTTGGATTTTGGTGGCTTAGGACATTCTCCTATGAAGTGATTAGGATCTCCGCATCTAAAGCATCTCCTATCACTTGTCCCTTTTCTTTCATCATGATTTCTTTGGGATGACTTCTTCTCATCGTGAGATTGTCTAGGAAATCTACCTTTCCTCCTAAAGAACTTTCTAAAGTTCCTAACGGCTAGTGCGTACTCTTCATCTTCACTACCGGAACTCGAACATTCCTCATCACTTGACTCCTTCTTGGCTTTTAATGCTAGAGATCTAACTCTCTCGCTTTTGCCTTTGACAATGTCGGAATCCTTCTTGATGATCATCTCATGAACTTTCAAGTTTCCTATAAGTTCATCGAGTGACAATGCCGCCAAGTCCTTTGACTCTTCTATGGCGGTGACCTTTGCTCTCCATTTAGGATGTAGAGCTCTAAGAAACTTCCTAACATAGTTCTTACTAGAATAACCTTCATCAAGAGCTTTAAGACTAGTGATAATAGTATTAAATCTAGCAAAAGCATTATCTATTGACTCATCCTCCGAAATGGAGAATTGTTCATATTGTTGAACAAGAAGATCTATCTTGTTCTCTTTGACTTGGTTATTACCTTGGTGAGTGACTAACAAGGTTTTCCAAATATCTTTTGCCGTATTACACATGAAAATTCTTTCAAACTCCTTTTTAGGCAAAGCATTATAAATCATCATTTTAGCCTCATTATTTTTGGCTAATTTCCTTTTTAGTTCATCACTTTGTTTATCATAAGAAACTATTTCATCCTTTTCAGTTTCCGGATTCTTTTGAATAGGTTGAAAGTCACCCTCGGTAATAACATGCCAAAGATCAATGTCTTTTGATTTCACATACGTTTCGAATCTTGTTTTCCAATAAATAAAACAATCGGTTTCGAAAAGTGGTGGTCTTTGCATAGATTGCCCTTCTAGATATTTGTCGGAATCCATTGATCGGTTCAAGCTTTAAAATACAATATACTTTAAAAACTTGACTAACCTGGCTCTGATACCAATTGTGGGAAACTAGAAGGGGGGTTGAATAGTTTACCGGTTTAAAAAAAACTTCTTTTAAAAAATCTTGTTTTAAAAGTTGGTTATTGGAAACTTTGATTCGAACTCTATGTGTAATCAATCAACATCAATATGAACTACAAACTAAGCTACGTAATAATAACAAATAAAAGTAAAGAGTAGAGTTGGAAAGATCAAACCGAGACAGAGGATTTATAGTGGTTCGGCTACGAAGCTCTTCTTCGCCCTACTCCACTCCCCGAGTACCACACTCGAGAGTTTCAAACACTATATCAACAACCTCCCTTCAGGCGGAGAAAACCGTACACGTCGCTTATCCTATTACCGACACTAAGCTAGATGTCGAGTGCTAATCTTAGCTAGCACCAATCTACCAAGGTCCACGTGACCAAACACACAAGCCCAGTGGCTTCAAGAGATCACCAAGATCTCAACACGATCACAATGATCAACACTCACTTCACTCTACTCGACTAACACTAACCTAATGACCCTTGATCTTCTTGATCAATCACACAAGCCCAATGGCTTCAAGAGATGTTCACTATCTCTATAGATCACACTTGATCTTCACTCTCACTCACAAAAAGAAAATAAACTTGATGTATGCTAAGACACAACAAGGTTGTAACAAGTGTTACAAAAACCTATCAACTATAACTCTAGTATCTTCTTGATTACTTGAGTTCTTCTCTTGCTAATGAAGAGGGATGACAACACCTTGTATCAACTTGGATACTTGTGTTCTTCTCTTGCTAGTGAAGAGGTATGAAGAGGATCACTTGAAGGATGATTGGATCACTCTTGAAACAAAGAAAAACTAATCTAATTGACCCTAAGAAGTGAAAGGTGTGAGAGGATTTAGTTAAGGGATTTTTTCTGTGTGTGAAAGGTGCCTAAAACTGTGAAAGAGGTGGGTATTTATAGGCAAAGAAAATCTGAACGTTACAATTCAAAATGGTACGGACAGCTCCATTAAATGACCCGCGGCTCCGTTAAATTTAATGGTACCGTGGAGCCGTGGTAGACTAGGACGCTCCAAATTTTGTCTTTTCTGGTGAAAACTTATTTGGGGAAGGTTGGAGCTGATTTTGGGGGGAAAAATAGCTGTTGTGATTTTCAAACTTATTTTTCCATTAAAACATTTCTTAATATTTCAAAAATAATTTGTCATGTGTATTTTTGAAAAAATGTTTTGTCCCATTCAAAATGTGAATTTTCAAAACATGAATTCACTTCTTTGATCACTAGTACAAGTTGTAAATTTGTTCTAGAGTGATTTGCGTAGAAACGGGATCTTCCGATTAAAAACTTGTTTACGTTAATTTTAACGTAACGTGATTTCACATTTTGTCATCCTCAAAACGTGAAGTAATCGAAAGATATAAATAGCGTTTTTAGAACATTATTTGCATCAACAAAAACAATATTAAGTTTTGATCAAACAAGACTAACACAATTCAATCACTTGATTCGCTATCGTTTCACAAGTAATTGACAACTACACTTTTAGTTTTCTAAGTTTAACCAAGTTACATATGAAATGGTCAATACATAAGGTAACACCTTCATAGACAAAGGTTTACAATTGATTAAATAACAATGTCTCTTTCGACCTATTACACCATTAATAATCAACCAAACTTGATAACTCTTTTGTTTATGAAAACTTTGAAAGCACAATTCGATCTTAGTATTAGCTTTTCATTGAATTAGAACCATATATTCACAATCAATCAACATTCATGTAACAAACATCATCTAGGCAAGTGCACAAGGCACTTAGCCGCTCATGGCAAACAAAGTAATAATCACAGAAATTATATCACTTGAAAACATGATTAAAGAGTCTCACAAACGTTGTAATGATGATTACAAGACTTAGGAACAATTATGAGGTGATCAACAATGATTCCTTTGATGATTACAATGATGGATAATGAATGTAAGTCAACTTCTTCCTGCGTTTTCTTCTTTGTAGCCTTCTTGAGAGAGTATGAGAAATTTAGTATATGAGTATGTTTCCTTTCTCTCTAGCCAATGCTTCTAATTAATAGAAAACTACTCCTTGGCCAACAAGCAAGTTTATTGGGCACCAAGTGTCATAAAATTTTGGACTTGAAGTAAATGAAACATAATGAAAACCCACATGAAGAGTTAGATCATTAAAAGTAGTCATTAAGTGTGGCAAGAGTTGCAGCAACCCAAGGTTGAAGTCTCAACCTGAGGTTCAGATTCCAGCCCAAGGTTTGGAGTAAGGTTGGCATGGCAGTTTTGAACCTTGGTTTGAACTTAAGCCTTAGTTGTATTTTTTGAACCTTTGGTTGAGGAAGCAAGCCATAATTCATAGCAAACTTTGCATGTAACTTCTCTTTCATTTCATCAAAACTTGATCTTTTCTTGAGCTCAGAGATCTTTGTAACTTGATTCTTTATCTTTGATGATCTTCCCGAGGTCTTTATTATGGGTAGAATCTTTCGTTGTGCATAAGCTCTTGATTTAGCAACTTTTCCCCATCTTTCTTGGTATTCCCTTGGACTTGATTGTACCTGAACCTTAATATATCTTTTGTACCTTTTTCGCATAATATGTTCACAAACACAACCAAATACAATGCACAAACATAGAAATAACGCGACTAAAACATGTACGAAATGAGCGTTATCAAATCCCCCCACACTTACACTTTGCTTACCCTCAAGCAAATCTAGCTTTTAAAAATAAATCCACATGATATAAATGAGAATGATTCAAAAAATGAGATGCAAATCCATCTAGTACAAGTACGAGATAAGTGAAAAGTCGAGATGTTTGACAATACCTTAATGATTCTTGATGATGTACCCTCTGAACGGGTTGAAGGACTCCCCTTCGAGCCTGTGTGAAGCCCTCTCTTCGGAGGCCCAGGTTAATCTCCTAAAACGTTTCATTGGCATAAAATCATTCATCTATGAAGTGGTTACCATGTGAGAATCCTCCAATCGAAGCCCTAAGCCCTTCGGGGTATCTCCTTCAAAGAAACTAGAACAGAGAACCACCTTGACCTGGTTACACCCACGTTCCCTCTTCCCTTAGGTTTTCCCACCAAGGATGAGATCGTGGGCCACAAAGCCCTAGCGGTTACCACAAATCATGGGACGCCCCCATGATCTCCGAATCAAGTGCAACTGCCCTCTAAGGCCTATTTCTCCCCTATAAATAGCTTGGAAGGGCAAGAACCATGGTAATGCTAACTGAACTCTCTCAATTTACTACCAACATTATCATAACACATACTTATTCGCACGCCGGAGGTGGTTCGCAGGGCCCAATCCCTGCGCAATCACTTAACGTAGTGTTTTAGTATTTCTTATTTCAGGTTAAAGACAAGCTTGGTGCAACCTCAACACCCCATAAATCCTTTGATCATCATCGAAGGCCTAGTCGTGCAATTTATTGTACAATCAGTGGCGCCATTCGTGGGACCGCTACAATTGGTCTCGTTATTTCCAAGCTTATAACCAACCAACTACTTTCACTATATATCCGGCATGGATCAAGGGAGAGAAGATACTCCCCCACCGGGTTTCTCGACCTTGGCCCCAATACCAATCAATGACTCCAACAACCTTTCCCCAATAACCGTCTCCACGTTCACAACACGTTCTCACCCAGAAGTAATACCCAACCATCATGCTTCGACATTAGCCAATCCGGAGCCTATTATTAGCCCAGCCTTTGTCGAAGCCAACCACGAAGCGTTGGAATCTCTCTTAAGGGCTCGCAAAAGGCAAGTTAGGAATGCTGAGATGCGAAGAGAATTGGAATACTCAAGTGACGAGTATGATGAAGAGATGGAAATGGAGCCTAGGCCTCCGGTCCAAGGAGCAACACTCTCGGCCCTAAGGATTGGGTCACCAGTGGGTCGAAGGCTAAGTAGAAGGTCCGTTGGGTTTGAAGGAGTCCCGAAGAGGGCTCCGACTAGGAGAGAAGGAGCGGTTGTCGAAGGTTCCAACGGGAGGAGCCAACGAAGGGAAGAGACGGGGGTGAATTTGCCTCCATTGTTAGTAGCTCATCTTGGAAGGACCGAAGCAGAGGTTCGTTGTAGCCTTCTCACGCATCAGGCGTAGAAGGCAATCCGCCTACAATTAATATGGGAGGAAATCTTTCTCCTAATGGTATATACCCCTCGTTCCAAACTCAGTCTTATCCTCAAGGCTTATATCCTCCAGTAAATGGGCAGCCTAATAACCCAAGTCTCCCTCAGCCTTATGGGAGCATATCCTTCGGGCATCCTATGGCGTACCCTCTATATGCCATGAGAAATGGTTATCCGTTCGCCATGAACACACCTTGTCAGTCCTACCCAAGCCAAACTCCTATGGGAATACCCCCAAACAATAATCCGTATAATACTGTTCCTATGTATGCACCACCCTATAATTATCTATACTCGGACCCTATGGGTTCGGCTACATCCTTCGTTAGGTGGATAGAAGACTACCCATTGCCTGATGGGTTGAAAATGCCTTCGCATATGGGGACTTATGATGGGAAGGGGGATCCGGACAATTTCCTACATTTGTTTGAAGGGGCAATTAAGATGCAAAAGTGGGTTATGCCTGTGGCCTGTCACATGTTTACGTATACCCTACGGGATTCTGCCCGTATTTGGTGGAATAGACAAAAGCCTGGCAACATTGTCAATCTTGATGATCTCAAGGCTAAGTTCCGATCACACTTTAGTCAGCAAAAGAAGTTTACAAGGACCCATCTGATGGTGCACAACATTAAACAAAAGGAGAATGAAAGCACAAGGGCTTTCGTCACTAGGTACACTGATGAGACTTTGCAGATTTTGGGTCTACATGAAGATCAGCGTATCTCGGGTTTCGTACATGGCCTTCGAAATCAGAGCTTGGTGGAATTCTTATCCACTGACCTTCCGACAACTTGCAAGGGGCGCAAAAGAAAAGTGATCTAGGGTTAGGATTATGAAGGGTTTATGTATATCCTTTGTAGTTTTTATCCTAGCCATCCACGTGCAAACATAGTCCGAGACATACACAGACACCAATTCATTTTTTAAATTTTGAAAAGATCTTTGTGGTTACTAAAATCCTAGCTACTGTAGCCTAGGGTGTGGTAGTTGGATATTTATTAGCCGCATTTATTGCATAGTTTGTTTAAGCACATATCTTTGTTTCGTCTAAATTTGTAACGAAAGGGATAGAGTGTATCATGTTTTTAGAGTCGAATGCAATATAAACTCGTACGTATATATCACTTTTGACTGGGGGGCTTGATGATGTACCCTCCGAACGGGTCGAAGAACTCCCCTTCGAGCCTGTGTGAAGCCCTCTCTTCGGAGGCCCAGGTTAATCTCCTAAAGCATTTCATTGGCGTAAAACCATTCATCTATGAAGTAGTTACCATGTGGAAATCCGCCAATCGAAGCCCTAAGCCCTTCGGGGTATCTCCTTCGAAGGAACTAGAACAGATGTAATACCCCGTAATTTTTCAAATATATTTTTATACGAGATTTTCCCTGTTTTTCATCTACGGATCTTTTCTAAACTCATTTGACCATAAAACGTAAAGTTATCTCGCGAAACATGAAATTTGTACACAACGCGTACTGGCACAACCGACGATTTGTTTTGATCATTTTATTATTCGTGAGAAACGAGGAGTATGAATAGTCATTTTTATTGGAAAAATTATTCTAAACGCGAATATTAATTTATTCGGGAAACGAGAACTAAAGGTACACGTATTTAAAATCAATATTAATGGAAAAGTGATTTTAAAGTTAATGGAATAACTTTCGGGTGCCCGGGAAGTGTTTATAACATGATTTATTGGTCTCGTTGGCGTTTCGTTAAAAATATGAAAAGATTTACATATTCAGTCCCTGAGGGGGCGCTAGGGTTTGTCCTTAGTCCCACCCTCACCCTATAAATATCCCATTATAATCATTCTAGGGTTATAAACCCTCCTCCTCTCTTCCCTGCTTCTTCAGCTGCCCTCACCCATCCCATTTTCCGGCCATTCTCTGGCCATCCTAGCCGCCACCACCGAACACCTCCATACATAGCCACCACCATCATACTCACCTCGATCTTCTCATTAGTTCTATATAGCTCACGCGCCACCATCTCCACCACTTTGTTCTTATCTCTTTCTCGTCATGGTAAAACCGAGAAAACATTTTGCTATATTTATTTTTATTATTTATTTTTGGAACCGATTATTATTATTATTATTTTTCGTGGATAAGAAATTTATTAAAAACATTTTCGGAAAAAGGTTGTGTGGATCGAAATGGATTAAAACCTTTTATGTTTTTGGATTTATGATTCGTGTGGTAAGAATTGTGATGGAGCTGTGTTTGGTTTGAATCGGGTCGAGACCCACTTGTTTGGTTGTGACCTGGTTTGGTCACTGGTCGTGAGATAAAACCCATAAGGGTCCATTTGTTTTGGCAGTTAGATACGTTTTGGGTTGAGACCGAGACCACTAGGGTCTCGGCAATATTGTCGTTGTTAGTATTGTTGATTGTTGAGTATTTTGCTTCGGTTCACAAGTTCACCCACGAGGGTGTTGTTTGGGTTTGGCAGCCATGAGTCAAGGCCGAGACCATTAGGGTCTCGGCAAGGGTTGTTGAATGTTGTGTCTTTGTCGACAAGAGTTGAGCCGAGACCATCCATGGTCTCAACTGGGATTTTGATTTTTGTTTACCAAAACGGGTCTAGTTGTGTTTATGGGTTGAACCGTGTATTCATAGGGTCGCTTGTGGTCTCAGTCTAGCAAGACACCAAGGGGTGTCGAAATAGTGTGATACCTTATTTTGCTTCTCATAATGGTCTTAGTATTTTGGTTTGTCTCGGTATAACTCAAAGGACCACAGAAGTGGTCGACTATGGTCTCACATGGTTAAAAACCATTTAGGGTGCGTTTTGGCTTTTGGTCGTGTGACAGTCCAAATTTATGATGGACTGGAGTTGTGAGTAAAAGTTGTTTGGGCTCAATAGCCCACTTAAGAGTGAGCTCGTTTGGTTTTAATTGTTGTTGGTTGAATATTTTTATCCATTCCAAAAATGAGTGTGTGTTTAGATTATTAAGAGTGTGTTAGTTATAAACTCGTGGCGTAAAAATATAATAAACTAACGAGTTCTTTATTGACTTTGACGGTTGGCAAGTTTCGGATAATACTTGGATTGTGAATTTGATTTGAATGCAGATTTGATTATTTTACTTGGACGTTTGGACCAATGTGGATCGTTATCGGACTTACGATATTAGATAGCGGACTTATTGAACATTTTGACTCGAGACGGTATAATATATTAACTTCAAAATGAACTTAATATATTAAACACGAAACGGACACAAAATCTTCAATAAAACCAAAACTAATATTTACAAGAATAATAGCGAGACATAAACTTATTAAATATTGTAATTTCATATTTGATTTACCCAAGTCTCGACGACTCGAGAAAAACTAATTTTATTAGTTAAACTTATTTTTGTTATAAAGCGTTTGTGTTTTATACAAATTATTTGGGATAACGGGGTAAATGTCTAAACGTACAAACTAAGTTATCTTATTTAAGGTGTTTGTTTGTCGTTAACTTCTAGGTTTGTCCTCTTTGGTTTGAGTCCTCGTCAGTATTCTCTCGAGTTTGTTGATGTCTCTTCTCTTTGGCGTGAGTTGTCTGTCGAGTCTATGTCTTCTTACCACACCACACGAAACGTTGAAACTAAGCTTTTTAATAAGTTTTGAAACCGAGTAATCCACGAAAACTACGACACTCTGTCTTTTATAGACTTTATTATTTTGCGAGACGTATTTTGAGATGATCGTATGCGTATTAGGTTGTGCCGATCCTAGACCGTTGTGTACCGCCGTGCTTGTACCTCTGTGTACCGTCGTGCCGTATGTTTTGAGACCGTTGTGATACACTCTAGATTCCAGTCGTGTCAGTTGTGATCTTGCATTGCTGTGTGATATGTGTCAAATTACACATACCTTTTACCTAATAAAACGGACTTAAAAGACCAAAAACATATAAAAAAAAATACCATATATATGCTTGTTTTGGTGTTTGTACATGTGCAGGTGACGGATATGAGAAAAGCAGAAAAAGAAAGACAAAATAGACAAAAACCGAGCACGGGATTTGGAAAGAGCAATAAATTGCAAGTCTATCGTTAAATTTTATTTGAAGCATCGAACCAAAAGAATGAAAAACTGAAAGAATACATGAAGCCCAAGTATTAAATGCAACAAGATGAAAGATTGAAGCCCATGTTTTTATTGCCCACAAAATATTAAAATGAAGACATTCTCTATTTATACAATATATCCCACATGAAGTCTGCCACTCTTCTCCACCAAGCGCCACGTGGCAAGTTTAGCCGCCTCAAATTTCCTATAAATAGAGATGATCCGTGAAGAAGAAGAGAGTAGTTTTTTTTTTTTTAGTTTTAGAGTAGTTTTTTTTTTCAGTAGTAGTTTTAATTTTTTTTTAAGATAGCTTGTAATTTTCATTCAGTATTTTTATTTTCAGTACACTTTTAAACATTTAATTTTCTGCAACAGTTATTTCTTTTAATTTATATTATGTTTTAATTTTATGTTTAGCATTTAATTTCTGTCTTCTTAAGCATTTAAATTTTGTCTTTTTAATATTTATTAGTTTTAGCTTATTTTTCTTATTATCTCTTCTTTTCTTTACCCTCTAGCTCAATTCAAACACAAAAAGAAATGCATGAGCTTATCAAGCTCGGCTTATTTTTCAAATAAGCCTTGACATTTCTTAAGTTTGAGAGCACTTAAAATTTAGTTTGTCTGTTTATTTTTAGTTTTCTTTTGTTTAGTAATTACTCTAGTTTTAATACTAGTCCGATCTATTCTAGTTTTAATACTAGTCCTAGTAATTTAGCTTTATATATTATTGTTTATTTATTGTCTTATTATTGCTAACCTTTAATAAAGTTCTTGTTTTTCTTTGTTTCTCACCATCCTACATCTAAGGCGTGGAGCTTAAGGGTCTTATAAGCTTAAAAAAATCATTAAAATTGACAACTTTAATAATTTATTTAGTTTATAAGATCGGGTGGTTATTCTCTCGTATAAATCATCGGGTCTTATTCTCTTACCTTTTTATCATTTTTAGCTTAAATACTTAGTTTAATATTTTGTTTACTATTGTAGAATTAATTGTTATTAGTTTAATTATTACTTAGCAAGCATATCTTTTTATTATCTTATTTTCTAGAGTTTATCATTATCTTTGTAGTTTTGCTTAATTAATCTAGTTTTAATCACTTAAAATAGTCTTTAATCTTTTAGTTTAAAATCAGAAAAGAAACCAAAAATACAAAATAGTCTAGCATTTTAATTACAAATCGTTTTTGATTACGTAAGCTTAGATAATCGTTTTTCTTGCTTTATAAGTTATTTTTAATTACTGTTTTATCAATTTTAGTGTTAAAAATCCATAATCCTTTTATTTTCCTAAATTCGTCCCTGAAATTTGCAAAGAGTCAGAAATGAAACGAATCGAAACATAATGGAGACTTACCAGATCAGAATGCAAAATGAGGATAACTAGCTCAAATAGACTCCTCGGTCTCCCAGGTAGCTTCCGCTCTGGGTGGTTCCGCCAAAGAATCTTAACGAAAGGAATGACTTTACGTCTCATAACTCGCTCTTGGCGATCAAGAACAGCTTCCGGCTCCTCCGGAAGAGACATATCTGGCTGAATCTGGTCAAAAGGATAAGACACCACATGTAGAGGATGATAATTGTATCCCCTCAGGAGAGATACATGAAAGACGTCGTGAACATGTGATAACTGCGGAGGAAGAGGCAAACGATACGAAACTTCTCCGATGCGATCCAAAATCTCAAACGGTCCGATGAATCGAGGACTGAGCTTGCCCTTAATTCCAAAACGTTTAACTCCTCGGAACGGCGAAACCTTAAGAAATACCCGATCACCAACACGAAACTCCAAGTCACGCCGATGTTTGTCAGCGTAACTCTTTTGACGAGCCCTAGCTTCCTTCAACTTTTCCCTAGCAACATCCACTTTCTCAGTAGCGATCTGCACTAACTCCGGACCCTCAATAACGCGTTCACCTACCTCGTTCCAACAAACCGGAGCCCTACACTTCCGACCATATAACATCTCGAAAGGAGCCATACGAATACTCGCGTGCCAGCTGTTATTATAAGCAAACTCTACCAAACACAAATAATCGTCCCAGCTGCCAGTCCACTCTAAGGCACATGCCCTCAACATGTCCTCTAAAGTCTGAATGGTCCTCTCCGACTGACCATCCGTCTGAGGGTGAAAAGCTGTACTGAACTTAAGGCGCGTATCCCATGCCTTATGCAATCCCTTCCAGAAGCGAGATGTAAACTGAGGATCCCTATCTGATATAATAGCCGTAGGCATACCATGAAGCCTAACGATTTCCTGCTGAAATATGTCCGCCAATTTACTAACACTGTAGTCCACACGAATAGGGAGGAAGTGAGCAGACTTGGTTAGTCGATCAACGACCACCCAAATCGCATCATGCTTCCTACGAGTAGGAGGTAAACCTGTCACAAAATCCATGGAAATTTCCTCCCATTTCCACTTCGGAATCTCCAACGGCTGAAGCAACCCACTAGCTCTCTGGTGCTCGATCTTGACCTGCTGGCAAGTCAAACACTTAGATACAAACGAAGCCACATCCTGTTTCATGCCACTCCACCAGAAATGTTGCTTAAGGTCCCGGTACATCTTGGTAGAGCCAGGATGTATAGTAAAAGGGGAACTATGAGCCTCTGATAGAACAGCCTCACGAAGCTCAGGATCGTTGGGAACACAGAGACGATCCCCAAACCAAACTACACCGAAATCATCAACCCTGAACTCTGACTGCTTGCCTTCCTCAACATTCTGAACTATAGACCACAGCTCACCATCCTCTTTCTGAGCTTCCTTAACTCGCAAGATAAGATTGGACTCAACCGTAAGGCTAGCCCAATAACCATCATGCCCTCGAACACAAAACTCCACATCAAGAAGCTCTAAATCGTGCAAAACGCGAGGCTCAAACTCCAAACTCGCAATCATACCCGACTTCCTACTAAGAGCATCAGCGACTACATTCGCCTTACCGGGATGATACTGGATGTTAGCATCATAATCTTTCAGAAGCTCTAACCAACGCCTCTGTCTCATATTCAACTCTTTCTGGGTGAAAATGTATTTAAGACTCTTATGATCAGTGAAAATGTCACAAGACTCTCCATACAAATAATGGCGCCAAATCTTTAGCGCGAAAACCACAGCTGCTAACTCTAGATCATGCGTCGGATAGTTCACCTCGTAAAGCTTCAGCTGCCTCGAAGCATAGGCGATCACCTTCCCATGCTGCATCAAAACACATCCCAAACCCTTCTTCGATGCATCGCTATATATCTGGAAACCGCCGGAACCCGATGGAAGAGTTAAAATAGGTGCCGACACTAAACGTTTCTTCAACTCCTCAAAACTACTCTCCCGTTCATCAGTCCAAATAAACTTTTCCCCTTTCCTCATCAACTGTGTCAACGGCAAAGCAAGACGCGAAAAACCCTCAACAAATCTCCGATAATACCCAGCGAGACCCAGAAAACTTCTCACTTCCATCACATTTGTAGGCCTTGGCCATTTTGTGATAGCCTCAACCTTCGCCGGATCCATAGTGATACCGTCTGCAGAAACGATGTGACCCAAGAAAGCTACACGATCCAACCAAAACTCGCACTTCGAAAACTTCGCATACAATTTCTGCTGTCGCAAAATCTCCAGAACAATACCAAGGTGTTGCTCATGTTCCTTCTCGGATTTAGAATATACAAGAATATCGTCGATGAAGACAATCACAAACTTATCGAGGAATTCATGGAATATCCGGTTCATTAGGTCCATAAACACAGCAGGAGCATTGGTCAGACCAAAAGGCATAACCAAGAATTCATAGTGACCGTACCGAGTGCGAAAGGCCGTTTTGGGAACATCCTGCTCCCTCACCCTAAGCTGGTGATATCCAGACCTCAGATCAATTTTAGAGAAATGCCTTGCTCCTTGTAACTGATCAAATAAATCATCAATGCGAGGAAGAGGATAGCGGTTACGAATAGTAATGCGGTTAAGCTCCCGATAATCGATACAAAGACGCATGCTCCCGTCTTTCTTCTTTACAAACAACACCGGAGCACCCCAAGGAGATACGCTCGGACGAATAAAACCGTTTTCCAACAGTTCCTGCAATTGCTCCTTTAATTCCTTTAATTCAATCGGTGCCATGCGGTAAGGAGCTTTAGATATGGGTTCAGCACCCGGAATCAGATCAATGCTAAATTCGACTTCCCTGACAGGAGGAATGCCAGGAAGTTCATCCGGAAATACATCGGCGAAATCGCGCACAATACGAATATTATCAATGCTAGGAACATCAACAGAGTTATCCTTAATAGAAGCAAGAAAACCAAGACAACCATGCGAGATCAATGTCCGGGCTTTCATAGCCGAAATAATCTTTACCGATTTCAGAGGTTGGGAACCGGAATAAACATAATCAGGATGGTGAAGATCACCAAAGATCACTTTACGAGCATAACAATCAATGGTCGCCTTATAAGCAGCTAACCAGTCCATGCCCAGAATAATGTCAAAATCAACCATATCAATGGGAAGAAGGTTCGCAGAACGAACACGATCATCGAAACGGAGAGGGCAATTAACATACTCAACATCAATAATCACATGAGTTTTCATCGGGGTAGCAATGGATATACGGTTCATTAATTTAGTTGGGTTTACGTTTATTTTATTTGCAAGTGATGTGGATATTATAGAATGTGTAGCACCCGTGTCAAATAAAACAAACACAATACGATCTCCAATATGTAGAAAACCCGTAATAGTACCTGAGGTGCTAGCAGCCTGGTCACGTGTCAAAGAATAAACCTGGCCTGAAGCAGGAGTTGCCCTAGCATCGACTTTAGGTTCACCAGCATTCTTCCTAGGACAGTCCTTGATCTTGTGCTGAGAAGATCCACACCAGAAACAACCACCAGAAGCTTTATAACAAGGACCTGGATGCATTTTCCCACATGAATTACATGTAGGAGGAGGAGGTAGAGTCTCAACAGACTTCTTCTGACCCGACGATCCCGACTGCTGATACTGCTGAGAATCCCTACGCCGGTTGTTATTACCCTGCCCCTGACGATCACTACCAGACCTACCAGAATCCCGCCGATCCTGGTTCCTGTAATCCTGCTGCCCATGATTATGACTTCGGTCCTGGCGACCCCGCTGATCATGCCCATGGTCCTGTCGACCCCGAACATCCTGCCTTTGGTCCTGCCGACCTTGGCCCCGAAAATCTACCCGGTTACCATCCCTATCACGCTTATTAGACCCCCTGTCCGCATGTAACAACTCGATGTTACGCGCGGCGTCCTGAACCCCAGCCACATCCTCAAACGGAGTGTTAACAATCCGGTCTAACACCCACCTCTTTAAAGCCCATTTGAAATGACGAGCCTGACGCGTAGCATCTCCAGTGACCTCCGGCCCAACGAAACTGGCCAGACGCAGAAACCGTTGCATAAACTCTCCTGACGACTCCTGATCACCCTGACGAATCGACCCATATTCCCTTTCATACCTTAGCTGCTCCGACATAGGAATATACTGTCTATAAAACACCTCGATGAAATCCGCCCACGAACAGGTCTCAGCAAAATCATCCCCTTTCGCCTGAACAAGAGCAGCCCACCAATTTTGGGCATCACCTTCAAATTTGAATGTGGCCAACCGAGTTTTAAACTCGTCAGCACATCCCAAAACACGAAACAACTTCTCGATATGTGTGATCCAGTCCTCTGCTTTATGGGGAGTAGCAGCGGACCTGAAAGAGAGAGGCTTAAGCTTGTTGAACCTCTCGATCCACACGTGGATACCAGCTGGGGGAGCAGCGGGTGGAGCAGTGGGTTGAGCATCACCACCACCACCTCCAGAAGGACCAGCCCCATTCCTGATATTATTGGTGACCTCAGTCACCACTCGCGGAAAAGCAGCAGCCACAGCAGCGGCTATCATCTCTTCAAAAATGGGGCCATCATCCCCATTAGTGTACTGAGTAAAGCATGTGTTCACCATCTGAATGATCATGAAAAGAATTAGCAAAACATAAGGGAAATAAGCACGAAATGGAAGACGAAGCAGAACTTATGCCTACCCAAAACCTCACCAGTCAAATTTTAAACTTAAGGGTCAAATCCTATGGTCCACATGTTTCACAGGCCAAAGCTTATGTACGACAGGTCGCAACCTGGTCTCTGATACCATAATTGTAACACCCCAACCCGACAAGGGTAGAGATATCACATTATGGCGACATTTCAAAGCATTCATACATATACATAGCGGAAGCCATAAAACATCATAAATAAATAAGCCAAGTCAACAAGACTTGAGTCCAATACAAAAGTCTCACAAGATAACGAAATAATTCAAAGGAAATACATAATAAAATGAATCCATGATCAAAATGTCTAAACAAATGGCAAGACTAGGGTAGGACATCATCTAAGGTAAAAGCATCCAACTAACTCTCATACCAAGCATAAAATCCATCTCCCAGCTAGATACCTGCCGCACACGAAAAAGAAAACGTGCGGCTGAGCTTACAAAGCCCAGTGAACAGATACATAATACAAACAAAGATAACGAAATTGAAATATACTGAGGCACTGGGAGATATCATAAGGTATAATTGATGCGTGGGTTTTGCAACCTTACAACAGGTTTTACCTCTCAAGGGATCTCAAGAGGCTTACAACCCCACCAGGCAGTGTACCTGACCGATGTAGTATAGTGTAGTGGTAAGTACGGGGGATTGATCGTTCTCCACAGGGAATAGTGTTCGTTAGGTATGAAAGGCTACTCTAATTAGGTCTAAGGGTTGAGAAAGATTCTTTTTATGTTTTTATATTTTTATGAAAGCAAGTAAAATCTCGGGTTTTGAAGGAGTGGGCGGAATTAGTTGCTAGTCAACTAACCCAAATTACTACAAATGCAAATAAAATAAAATAACAAAAATGAAAAGTGGTGAGAAACTTATGTGTGGAGAAATGTGTTTACTTAGATTTCCTTACTCCCTAACTATCTTTTACCGGTTAATTAGTGTGTATTAGTCGCGTGGATGACGGGTGTATTCCTTAATACCATTCGTGGGGTGGCGTACTTACTTCCCCAAACTCTACAAGCTCCTACTTCACTCCTATGTCGAGCCGGCTAGGAAGCTCCTAACATGGGATCACTAGAATTCGCTTGTGCATTAAATACAACCATAAAAACCTTTAGTACGCATTTGGTTCATGTTTCTTAAGACGTTCAAGCAAGTTACCGAATAGGAAGTTAGCCAGTTTTCTTAAGCCTAACATAGATAAACAATCATCCAAAACAACTAACAACACACTAACAACCAATAATCAATAGCTAGGTTTCATTAGATCTAAGCAAACACAAGATAAAATTAGCCTAACATGTTAAACAAAAGACAAGCATAAGATAGAATCAAACAACACATAGACATATTGAATGATTAATTGATAACTTATCTTTCAATGAAACATGGAAGATCTCAAGGCAAGAAGCCCTGAAAAAGTAGCTAAAATCGTCTTAGGGTTTTATCCCAAAATTCCACACACTAAGCTCTCCTCTAATGACAAAAAATTAGAAAACTATATATAGACTTTGACATCTGACGGCGTCACCTTATGCATTGTGACGCCGTCACCTCGCCGCTTTTAGGGTTCCCGGGTGACCTTCTTGACGCCGTCCCTCTTTAGCTCTTCAAAAATCCATTCTGGCTTATCAAGGCTTGACGCCGTCGGACCTATAACGTGACGCCGTCCCTCTTTGATTTAAGCCGTGACGCCCTTGATTTAGTTAAAGCGTGACGCCGTCAGAATTCTCATGCAAACTCACTGGCCCGTCATGAGTAAATTTCACATCCAACTTTTCTTGCCAAGGCATGACGCCGTCTGGAGTTAATGTTGACGCCGTCAAAGGTGACTTTCAGCACAATTTTGAGAGTTTGCCGTTTTCTTCACTTTTATGCTCCAAAAACGTCCAAAATGCCTCCTTTTCCAGATTTCTCCTCAAAAGTACCTAAAATGACAAAAGGAACGATTTAGGGCAATATTTGATCAAATAAATACGATTTCGGGCTTAAATGACCCCTTAAAAGCGGTACACTTTTCGCCTCATCAAATACCCTTACACTTGAGATTTGCTTGTCCTCAAGCAAATGCGCTTTTATTCTAATCAAAATACAAGTTAGGGGTCATTTAATGCAAACATAAAAGTAATTACAACAAATAATCGTTCCACTTCAATCATAATAAGCACGGAGATTACATACTAGCACCTCACAAGTAGTGTTTAGATACTCACATCTCTCAAGTGTCATCAAAATAAATCTCATAAATGAAAACGGAAAATATCTCTCACTACCTGTCATAGCAAATAGATTACCATAGGCTTGGGAAAGGATCGAAAACCTCCTCCACTAGGCGTAAGCACCTAAGATAAACTATCAAAGAGGGCTTTTAAATGGGTTATAATGTTAGGTGTAGGGAAAAGGAAAACACGGTTTTGTTGGATACGGGATATTTTACTGGTGGCGAGTTAAAGATCTTGATCAATTACATGTACTATACAATGTTGCTAAGCCAAGACTAGACTCGATCTTAAGCTAATGAAAGAAAATAACAAAACATAAACATAAAATAAACATAAAATAAAACGGGATGGTAGTCCGTATGTTTTTTCTATTTTTCTTTTTCTCATTTTTTTTTGTATTTTTCTTGAAATTTTTTTTTTTTTTTTTTTTTTTTTTTTTTTTTTTTTTTTTTTTTTTTTTTTTTTTTGCATACACTCTTGCCCTACCATCCAAAATAATACATCATAGGAGCATTGCATCCCCTTACACTTGAACTTTTACATAACTTTACAAATAACTATTCTAATGACTCGAATTAAGATAATTGAAAAACTTGGAGTACTTTTAAAACATTTAGCACATATGGGGGTAATAAATGATGTTCTTCCCCATTACTCCATTACACTAGTACTTTACCCATGAGTCCCAATCGTCCCAAAACAATATGTACAAGGATATGACTCGACTTAGCAACCATGTAATCAATTAGATAATTAACTTGGGTTTAAACAAATGTTGTCACAATAATGCACTAAAGATGAGTGCATACAAGGTAGGCTAAGGCGATTTGGGTGTACATTTAAGTGGGGTGTAACAAATTCTTCCTTTAAGTAAAATGCTTAAAGGTCGAAACGAAAAGATAGGCTCTGAGGGGTGTACTAGGGGTATCGTGTACTAAAAATGAGTACAACGCAAAGGGTGTGGGAGAATTACTTGACCAATGTAGCCAATGTAATTATAACAAAAACACAGGTGTAAAACATGGGTTAATCCTAATGCCTCTTATCATGTAGTAAATCTAACTACACGAATGTAGTCTCACTTGTGGCCTCGGAATGGTCCTAACGCAAGTTCTAGAATCTAAGTGCTACCGGTACACACATCATAGCATAAATGCTTTTCCTACCAATTCTAGGGGCGAACCTCACATATTTGGGGGTGGAAAATTTTTTAGTGGTACGGTTTTTGTGCTAGTCATATAACTCCTATCCGTGAGACGCTCATTAAGATCAAAGTTTCACTCCTATATGTTGTAAAAAATTTTAAATTTGGCACTAAAATTACCTTAACAAGTATTTCTCTCAGTTTTATTACACATCTACTATTAAATAAACAAAAATCAAACGCAATTGTATTCTCTAAAATCGTACTTTTACCCTCCCCTTACACTTAAGATGAACATTGTCCCTAATGTTCAAATAACAAGATGTAAAAGAAAAAGTAAAAGAATGAAATCAAATACTCCCCTGATTCGCTCGTTGGATAATGAAATTACACGGTTAAATCTTCCTCCAAAGAGAATGTTGAAGCTTCATGACTAATGCATCGCCATAAGCTTGATTCAAAACATTTCCTTGTCCAAAATAACCTGTTGAACCTGAGAAAACAAACACGAAAACCTGCATAACATCGGCGGGATAAAATCTATATATAAGGATATAATGCTTGTGGAATGATAACTTTGCAGATTCCTGGAGATTATAAGTTGGAGATTTTAATAAAAACTTTTTATGAAAACAAAATTTTCAAAAATTTCTGGAAATTAAATCTGACGCCGTCAGGTTATAACCCCTGACGCCGTCAGAAATGACCTGACAAAAATTTTCGTTTTAAGTTTCCGGAAAATTTCTGGAAAAACCTTTACCTTACTTCCTGGAAATCCTGCAAAACATCATTATGACTCGATACAAGCATTTGACTCAAACACATACGAATATGTATGTTAATTTATTATTATTACGATTCATGTTCATTTGTGTTCTAATAAACCGATTTAGATTTCCCTTACACTTAACTTTTGCAAAATACCTTTATATGTAGTTAAGACGAAGTTAAAAACAAAATAAAGCATTTTCACAAATTAGTTTTTGAACATGAATCAATAAGAATAAAAATTAAACACACATATGGAAACAAATAAAACAAACAAACAAATAAATAAACACACAAAGCAAATAAAACAAATAAAGATTGGGTTGCCTCCCAAGAAGCGCTTTTCTTTATTAACGAGTCTTGTAGCTAGACTCAAAGTCACGTACATTACGTGACTTCTTCATCAAAAGTAATGTCTTCCTCATTGATCATTTCATTACCATTCTCTTGATAATGCTTGACTCGTTGAATGTTCACAGTGAATTCTCTATCCTCGTCGTCAATTAATACAACGGCTCCGGTTTTAGAGGAGCTCCTTACGGTAAAAGGTCCATACCATCTAGATTTAAGTTTCCCAGGAAATAGCCTTAAGCGAGAATTATATAATAAGACCTTGTCTCCTTCTGAAAACTCCTTGGGTCTCTTAATCCGTTGGTCATGCCATCTTTTCGCCCTCTCTTTGTATGTGATGGAAGATTCATAAGCCTCTAATCTCAACTCATCAAGCTCTTGGAGCTGTAAGAATCTATTTGTTCCCGCAACTGTATAATCCAAATTACAAGCCTTAAGTGCCCAATATGCTTTGTGTTCCAGTTCTACTGGGAGGTGGCATGCCTTGCCATATACCATACGGAACGGGGTTGTCCCGATTGGCGTCTTATAGGCGGTTCGAAATGCCCACAAAGCCTCATCGAGCTTAAAAGACCAATCTCTTCTGTTTTGATTAACTGTTTTCTCTAATATTCTTTTTATGGCTCTATTAGTGTTTTCGACTTGACCGTTGGTTTGAGGATGGTAAGCGGTGGAGAATCGGTGAGAGACTCCATATCTTTTCATGACTTTCTCCATTTGTGAATTGCAAAAATGGGTTCCCCTGTCACTAATAAGAGCCTTCGGAATTCCGAACCTAGCGAACAATTTCTTTAAGAAATGAATGACTACCCTAGCGTCGTTAGTCCTAAGGGCTTGTGCTTCCACCCATTTCGAAACATAATCAATGGCCACCAAGATGTATTCATTCCCTCCAGAAGATGGGAATGGTCCCATGAAATCAATTCCCCAGACATCAAAAACCTCACAAACTTGTATATAATTCTGTGGGGCTTCATCCCTCCTAGAGATATTCCCAGCTCTTTGACATGCGTCACACGTTTGTATCATTCCCTTCACATCACGAAATATTGTGGGCCAATAGAATCCCGCGTCGAAGACCTTTCGTGCAGTAGTGCTTATTCCGTGATGTCCTCCTGATGGACCCGCATGACATTCTTTCATAATTCTGACGGCCTCTCTTTCCGAAACACAACGCCTGATTACCTGATCTGGACATCTTCGAAATAAGAAGGGTTCATCCCAAAAGTAGTACTTTAATTGATTAAAGAACCTCTTTTTTTCATGCCTGCTCATATGCTCAGGGATTACTCTACTTGCCAGGTAGTTAGCATAATCCGCATACCAAGGTTCAGAATCATTTATTAACATGAGCTGCTCTTCAGGAAATGTTTCCCGAATCTCACTCTTGTCAGATTCAGCGAGGCTGGGGTTTTCGAGACGAGAGAGATGATCAGCCGCAAGATTCTCTGCTCCTTTCTTATCACGAATTTCAACATCGAACTCTTGCAATAATAGGATCCAACGAAGTAACCGTGGTTTAGCATCCTGTTTAGCGAAAAGATATCGAATAGCTGAATGATCCGTAAAAACAACCGTTTTAGAAAGGACAAGATACTGGCGAAATTTATCAAAAGCGAATACCACGGCTAGTAATTCCTTTTCAGTGGTAGTGTAGTTTTCTTGAGCAGGATTCATGGTTTTGCTAGCGTAGTATATTGGCTGAAAGTGTTTGTTAAGCCTTTGGCCTAATACTGCTCCAACAGCATAATCACTAGCATCGCACATGATTTCAAAGGGTAACTCCCAGTTAGGGGTAACCATAATTGGAGCTTGGGTAAGTTCCTGCTTCAATAGATCGAATGCGTCCTTGCACTCTTGAGAGAAGTCGAACGGGGCATCCTTCATGAGTAACTGAGTCATCGGTTTGGCTACCTTTGAGAAATCCTTAATGAATCTCCTATAGAAGCCAGCATGACCCAAAAAACTACGGATTGCCTTGACAGTTGTTGGATAGGGAAGTTTAGATATAGCTTCAATTTTTGCCCGGTCTACTTCGATTCCACTTCCTGAAATTTTGTGCCCCAGCACAATCCCTTCTTTTACCATAAAGTGGCACTTTTCCCAGTTTAGTACTAAGTTGGTCTCCTCACAACGTTTGAGCATTTTCTCTAGGTTAGCAAGACAGCGATCAAAAGAGTTCCCAAAGACTGAAAAATCATCCATAAAGACCTCCATGCTGTCTTCCATTAACTCATGGAAGATTGCCGTCATGCAGCGCTGGAAAGTGGCGGGGGCGTTACATAGTCCAAAGGGCATTCGCTTGTAGGCGAAGGTGCCATAAGGGCATGTAAACGTGGTCTTTTCTTGGTCCTCAGGAGCGATAGGGATTTGGAAATACCCTGAGAACCCATCTAGGAAGCAGTAGTACTCATGCCCTGCTAACCTTTCCAACATTTGGTCGATAAATGGGAGAGGGAAATGATCTTTTCGGGTTGCATCATTCAACTTCCTATAATCGATGCACACACGCCATCCAGTTACTGTTCGTTGAGGTACTAACTCATCCTTATCGTTCTTCACCACCGTCATTCCTCCCTTTTTTGGTACAACCTGTACAGGACTTACCCATGGACTGTCTGAAATCGGGTAAATTAGTCCTGCATCTAGGAGCTTAATGACTTCCTTCTTTACAACTTCCTTTATGTTGGGATTTACTCGCCTTTGAGGCTGCACGGAGGGTTTATAATCTTCCTCCATGAGGATTTTATGTGTGCAGAAAGTAGAGTCAATTCCCTTGATGTCGGCTACACTCCATGCTATAACCCCTTTATATTTTTTTAGAACTCCTAAGAGTTTATCTTTTTGTTCACTTTTCAAGGAGGAGCTTATGATTACCGGAAGTTGATCTTCTCCATGAAGGAAGGCATATTCAAGGTTGTTCGGGAGTTCCTTGAGTTCTAATGTGGGTGGCTCGATGATGGAAGGTTTAAGTTTGTTCTCGGGTTTACGAAGCTCAAGCTGTTCGATTTCTTGTCTGGGATAGAAGGAGACTGCATTCACATCCATAGCCTTCTCCTCCTCTAAGATGGGTAAGAAAGCTTCATCTCGCAACCAACCAGCTTCCACCTGTTCATCTACACAATTATCAATCTCGTCGGATAGTTCATCGATTTCATCAATGAAATACAGTTGATTATCTGCTTCGAGAGAAAGATTCATTGTGTCCTTGATGTCGAAGGTTAAGCTATCGGCCCCCACTCGTAAGGTTAGTTTGCCGTCATGAACATCAATAACAGCACGAGAAGTTGCAAGGAAGGGTCTTCCTAGAATGATGGGCACAAGATCATCTTCTTCCATTTCTAGGATGACGAAGTCAACTGGAAATTTAAACTTCCCTACCTTAACCAGCACATTCTCGCATATTCCTAAGGGGTATTTGACTGATCTATCGGCCAGTTGGATGCTCATACGGGTTGGTTTCAACCCAGAATACCCTAGCTTGCGGAACAGGGAGTGCGGCATAAGATTGATGCTTGCTCCTAAGTCGGCTAAGGCATTTTTGACTGAAAGAGATCCAATTGAACAGGGCAAGGTGAAACTACCTGGGTCGTCCACCTTCTTTGGTAGCCCTCGTTGAGTCACCACAGAACATTCTTCTCCTAAGGTTACAAGACCCTCGAGCCCTTTCCTGTTGGTGAGCAGCCTCTTGAAGTATGTACTATATTTGGGCATATGATAACATGCATCAAGAAGGGGTATGGTGACGACCGAATTCTTTAAATATGACAAGAATCTTTTATTATCACTTTCGACCTTTTGATTCTTGAGGCGAGATGGGTATGGGACTTTAAGGGGCTGTTTGGCAGGAGTAGGTGAGGATGGAGTTACCGGAGGGGTTTGCTCGGGATTTTCGTTGTTCACATTATCGTTCTCCTCATGAGGGGTGTTGGGTTCCATGGCGTTAGATGGTTGAGCTGGGTAGGGTGGATCCTTAGTAGTTGTTCCAGCACGAGTGGTGATGGCGAGTAAAGGATCTCTTTGTGGTTCGCCAAGGCCGTCGAGAATGGCGTTGAGTTCTGCGAATTTGGCCTTCACGTCGTTTTGTTGGCTAGTGACGAGGTTGTCGAGACCATTTAGTTGCAGATTCTTCTCAAACGTGAAGTGCCCAAGATCATCCTCAAAAGTGCTCCTAACCTTGTAGTCAGGATATTCTCCTCCTCCCCCTTCTCTCACAAGATTTCCCCAGGGGGTGAAATCATTGTTTTGGTAGAAAGTTAAGAGCGAAGGATCATCGAAGATGTCGTGGCTTGACAAGCATGCTTGTTCGGTGGTGGTACCATCCTCGCATTCCTCTACTTCATGCGGGCCACCACATTGATCACAGATCAAGTATGGGTTTGATAACCGCTTAGTTGGTTGCGATTTGTCTAGATAAGATACCTGATCATTCAATCTACTCACCCGGCTAGCAAAAGGAGGCTCTTTCATGATCTTGGAAACGCTCATGATCGAATCGGGTTCATCCCAGGTATCGTCTTGATCATTCGCGTATTCCTCAATTCTATTCCATCCTTCCTCAACGCTTAATTTGGCTATTTTTCCTTTTGATGAATTATTAATGCCCAATTGGTCATTTTTGGAGACACTGTCATAAAAGATTTGGACAAGAAGCCAGAGTTCAATGCCATGATGAGGGACCTGTCTAATTAGATCCTTGAATCTAACCCAAGACTTGTGAATAGGTTCTGCTGGTCCAACATGGAAGCGGAGGATTTCGTCTCTCAACTTTGAAGTTCTTCCTATGGGAAAGAATTTCTCATAGAATTTTGAGATAAGCTGTTCCCATGTGAAGATGGATTCGGAAGGAAGTTGGTTATACCAGTCTCCGGCTCTTTCATGAAGGGTGAGGGGAAAGAATCGCAACCGGGAGGTATCTCTAGTGGCTCCGTCCGTGTGGAGGGTATCCACTATTTTCAGGAAGTCCTTGATGTGTTGGATTGGATCTTCAGTTTTCAATCCGTGAAACTTGCATACACTTTGGACCAGCCAAATATCAGTTGTACGCAAGACCCCATCCGTGTGTTCATTTGGAAAAACGATAGCATTGGAAAAACCACGAGGGGTGGGAGAAGAGTAGTCCTTGAGACATTTGGGGATTGGGATTTCGGGAACTTCCATATCGTAATTGGGTTGAGGGCTAGGAGGTGTAGAATGATGATTGGATTCTTCCTCGGAGAGGGCATCATCAAAATTGATCGTGGATGGTTCAGCCGCTTGGTGGAGTCGCCTTAATTTATGCATTTCCCTTTCGGGTTCAGCATAGGGTGTGGCAAGAGTCTTTATCGAGCTTCGGCTCCTAGTGATTCTAAGATTAGGGGGGTCATCATCCAAACTTAGGGAATATCCTCCTAAAGTGCGGGTTCTAGGAGGTGGTGGTGGGTTGTGGAGGTTAAAGATATTACCATCTTCCATGATGTCGGACGGTAATGGTTACGAACAAAGACACGAAGAAAATAGATAGACTAAAGAAAACCTAGTAAAATAAAATAAAAATCTCACTAGAAAGGAATCTAGTGAGTAGACCTAATAGAAATAAAAATTCAACCTAAACAATAACTATTCCCCGGCAGCGGCGCCAAAAACTTGATGCGTGGGTTTTGCAACCTTACAACAGGTTTTACCTCTCAAGGGATCTCAAGAGGCTTACAACCCCACCAGGCAGTGTACCTGACCGATGTAGTATAGTGTAGTGGTAAGTACGGGGGATTGATCGTTCTCCACAGGGAATAGTGTTCGTTAGGTATGAAAGGCTACTCTAATTAGGTCTAAGGGTTGAGAAAGATTCTTTTTATGTTTTTATATTTTTATGAAAGCAAGTAAAATCTCGGGTTTTGAAGGAGTGGGCGGAATTAGTTGCTAGTCAACTAACCCAAATTACTACAAATGCAAATAAAATAAAATAACAAAAATGAAAAGTGGTGAGAAACTTATGTGTGGAGAAATGTGTTTACTTAGATTTCCTTACTCCCTAACTATCTTTTACCGGTTAATTAGTGTGTATTAGTCGCGTGGATGACGGGTGTATTCCTTAATACCATTCGTGGGGTGGCGTACTTACTTCCCCAAACTCTACAAGCTCCTACTTCACTCCTATGTCGAGCCGGCTAGGAAGCTCCTAACATGGGATCACTAGAATTCGCTTGTGCATTAAATACAACCATAAAAACCTTTAGTACGCATTTGGTTCATGTTTCTTAAGACGTTCAAGCAAGTTACCGAATAGGAAGTTAGCCAGTTTTCTTAAGCCTAACATAGATAAACAATCATCCAAAACAACTAACAACACACTAACAACCAATAATCAATAGCTAGGTTTCATTAGATCTAAGCAAACACAAGATAAAATTAGCCTAACATGTTAAACAAAAGACAAGCATAAGATAGAATCAAACAACACATAGACATATTGAATGATTAATTGATAACTTATCTTTCAATGAAACATGGAAGATCTCAAGGCAAGAAGCCCTGAAAAAGTAGCTAAAATCGTCTTAGGGTTTTATCCCAAAATTCCACACACTAAGCTCTCCTCTAATGACAAAAAATTAGAAAACTATATATAGACTTTGACATCTGACGGCGTCACCTTATGCATTGTGACGCCGTCACCTCGCCGCTTTTAGGGTTCCCGGGTGACCTTCTTGACGCCGTCCCTCTTTAGCTCTTCAAAAATCCATTCTGGCTTATCAAGGCTTGACGCCGTCGGACCTATAACGTGACGCCGTCCCTCTTTGATTTAAGTCGTGACGCCCTTGATTTAGTTAAAGCGTGACGCCGTCAGAATTCTCATGCAAACTCACTGGCCCGTCATGAGTAAATTTCACATCCAACTTTTCTTGCCAAGGCATGACGCCGTCTGGAGTTAATGTTGACGCCGTCAAAGGTGACTTTCAGCACAATTTTGAGACTTTGCCGTTTTCTTCACTTTTATGCTCCAAAAACGTCCAAAATGCCTCCTTTTCCAGATTTCTCCTCAAAAGTACCTAAAATGACAAAAGGAACGATTTAGGGCAATATTTGATCAAATAAATACGATTTCGGGCTTAAATGACCCCTTAAAAGCGGTACACTTTTCGCCTCATCAATAATCAAAGCAAAAGAGTAATAAGGAAATATAGGATAGTTATCTACCACGAGCCCATAACTCAAAGTCAACATCATAGTCTCAAGGTCATAAGCTCACAATCAGAGGGGATACCTCTCAGGCAACCAGATAATATGAGGGGTGTCCTCATGTATCAAAATAGTGGAGTAGCTAGCTCCAGCTAAATGTGAAAGGCGTGTATTGCACACAAACACCAGTCACCTCAAAGTCAATACTCAAAGTCACAGTTAAATCCACTAAACATACAAATCTAGGATTGCAACCCATACGCCCCCAAACTCAAAGTCATCCCAACATCATAGTAGCCATGGCAGAAAATCATAAAAGGGACGGTGTGAGAAATCACTCCCCCACACGGGAGTCATGCCAGTGGTGCATCACAGACATGGCCAGGTTACCTTCCTGGCTAGGTAACATAAATGGCTCGGGTATCAAACTAAGAGTCACATCTCAAAATCATAGCACAAGGTCATGTATCAAAAGGTGCATCTCAAGGTCATATCAAAAGTAATATCAAAGGTTCATTTAAAAGGGAACATAGTAATGGCTTGGGAAACCTTAACTGAATCATAACTCAAAATCAATGTATAAGAGTATAAGAACCCTTACTGAAATAAGGGCAGAGTATCTGTACCTTATGAAGAAAGCACAAATGGTAATAAGCACAGAAACAGGGGACAACTCAAAGTCTCTCCTTCTTCACACCTAAAGGAGTAGAAGGGAATTACAATTCATTCTTAATTACTTGTCTTTCCATTTAAAGTAACTTTCCATTTTTAGCAGATTTCCATAGTTAGTAAGCTTCCACTTTTAGAAAGTTTCTATTTTTAGAAAGTTGGAGACATAACTTAGTTAAATCATTATTAATGAATTTAAGGTATCTTTCATCATATTTACATATTTGGTCCTTAGGGTTTCACAATTTACATTTTATACCCTTATATTTCAAAAGTTACACTTTAAACCTTCAAGTATTCATAGTTACACATTAAACCCTTAATTTATCCATTTTACACAATGATCACTTATTTTATCATATTATACGAATGTATCCCCAAGTATTCATAATTTACACATTAGGTCCCTCTAGTTATCAAAGTTACATATTTAGTCCCTTAATTTACAATTTCAACTTTTAATTATAAACCATTACATATTAAACCATGAAATTATCAAAATAGCACATAACCCCCTGACTATATTTTATTATCCAAAACAGCCCTAAGTTTCCAGAAATTACACATTTAGTCCCTCTATTTTAATTATTTTACAAATCGATTATAATTAAATAGTAAAGACATTTTAATCCCTTAAAATATAAAAATGACACTAGACCCCCTCCACTTATATTTTATACGAAAAGTACACAATCCAAAATAAGTTCTAAAAATAACCCTTGAGTTTTAAAAGTTACAAAACTCACCCAAAACATTTTAACACCAATCGAATAGCATTTTAAATCCATAAATCCAAACCCTAACACCTCTAACATATTTTTAATCATTACACAATCATTTAACATCATTTATAATCACAAAACAAGCCCTAATTCCCAGATTTCAGATCGCATGGAATTTCTTCTCTTTTTACACGTTTTAAACTAAAATCCGATTAATCCAATAAATCATTTATAATTCGAACAAGCTATGAACAATCATTCCAACACTTTTCCAGATCTTATATCATTATATAGAACGTAAATAAATTACTCATGAAGCCCAGGAAAATCGTATGCTATTTTATAGAGTTCTTATATGTTTTCTTGATTAAATTCCTTAATAATTCGTAGACCATGCATGATATGTTCTAATCATTTTATTTGATGTTCTAAGATGATGATAGACTCAGGAAAAATAGCAAACCGAATATAGGACGTAGGGATTGGCTATAACAATTTCTTTCTCCTCGGATCTATACGCGACACCAATAATTCACCACAGCTTCACGATCGGTCTAAAAACCTTGTAACCATTTTTCGAAGGACATATACAATGTAAGGGACTCAGGAAAAATGATAAACGAATTTTATGAAGGTCGGATTAATTAATACGAATTATACCTTACTTTTGATGTTAGCGATAGAAAAATAGCACCACAATCGAATCGTGTGATGAACACCTTCACAATGATTTTTCTAAGACTCCTTGGATGATGATCAACCTCAGAAAAATACTCTATGATTTTTAGAGTGTCGAATGGAGGCTAAAGAATTATTTTGTGTGTTTTCTATTCTCTCGGCAAATTAGGGTTACAAAGAAAAGATGTGGATTGTTTTAAAATATGGAAAACCGAGTCATGGGGAGGGATAGGACCAGGAATTTTGGCCAAAATTGATTGACTCATTAAAGTGATTGATTTCTATATTTAAATGTATTTACTTCACTTTATATAATTTAAAATGTTAATTAAAATGTCATTCGGTTCTATGAGGGTATTTTAGTAATTTTGTCACTTGTATAAATGTTAAATGAAGTTGTTAAAATTATTTGGGATCATAACTTGTGCATTGCCAGAAGTTTGGAATTTATTTGATACTTTATAAGCTTTTAAATAACTTTTAAACTTGTAGGGGCAATTTGGTCATTTTACATGCTTTCAGATTTTAGGTGTTACATCTTAAGTTTGAGAGCACTTAAAATTTAGTTTGTCTGTTTATTTTTAGTTTTCTTTTGTTTAGTAATTACTCTAGTTTTAATACTAGTCCGATCTATTCTAGTTTTAATACTAGTCCTAGTAATTTAGCTTTATATATTATTGTTTATTTATTGTCTTATTATTGCTAACCTTTAATAAAGTTCTTGTTTTTCTTTGTTTCTCACCATCCTACATCTAAGGCGTGGAGCTTAAGGGTCTTATAAGCTTAAAAAAATCATTAAAATTGACAACTTTAATAATTTATTTAGTTTATAAGATCGGGTGGTTATTCTCTCGTATAAATCATCGGGTCTTATTCTCTTACCTTTTTATCATTTTTAGCTTAAATACTTAGTTTAATATTTTGTTTACTATTGTAGAATTAATTGTTATTAGTTTAATTATTATTTAGTAAGCACATCTTTTTATTATCTTATTTTCTAGAGTTTATTATTATCTTTGTAGTTTTGCTTAATTAATCTAGTTTTAATAACTTAAAATAGTCTTTAATCTTTTAGTTTAAAATCAGAAAAGAAACCAAAAATACAAAATAGTCTAGCATTTTAATTACAAATCGTTTTTGATTACGTAAGCTTAGATAATCGTTTTTCTTGCTTTATAAGTTATTTTTAATTACTGTTTTATCAATTTTAGTGTTAAAAATCCATAATCCTTTTATTTTCCTAAATTCGACACGTATTCACGAATCGAGATCACAAATTCCATTCATCCTTCGTTGGGATAACGAACCTGGTTACACATACTTCACTTGTGTTTCCTTTGGAGAAAAATATACACATTGATTCTCGACGGATCACTGTGGCTAAGGTGAGTTCATGGCCCCTACTTTTACTGGTTTTTTTTAAACTATTTTCGGGGGAGAATACATGCTCGTTTTTAACTAAACTCATGACTGTTTATTTGGAATACGTGAACTGGTTGCTCTATTTTGACTATTTGGCTGATATATTTGATCTGGTTATTTGATGGCATTACGTGATTTATCTGGTATTCATGAGTGAAATCATTTAAACTATTTTATGGACCAACACTATTTTTTTGCAACTATTGCGTAGTTAGCCTAAGCTCCACTATATTTTCACATGCTTTCTAGCATGCCGTAACGTGCTTTCTAGCACGCATTTAACATGCTTTCTAGCATGTCGTAACGTGCTTTCTAGCACACATTTAACATGCTTTCCAGCATGCCTTACATGCTTTCTAGCATGCCTGTATTTATCAGAGCCTAGGTTATAGTGAACTGGGTTTATTTTCAAAAACCTGGACTATAACCACTTTTGGCGAAAACTTAACCCTATGACCGACACGTGCCTGCCTGCCAAGCTGATGCCTCGCGTATGACTTTGTTTGAGGATATGATTGATATGAGGAGATAGTGATGATATATTAGATGAGACGTTCATGATATACTTGATGAGTTGTTTGACGAGATATTTGATTTTATATTTGTTGAGATGTGTGCCTGACTCTTGGATATTTTATATTCGCTCGTTTTAGCTGTTCACTATAAGCATTTCCACATGCTTTTGCACGCATCGAACCTGTCACAGAGTTACGCTATTTCCTTGCGTAATCTCACTATTGAATGTCGAGTTTGTATACTTGTCGTGATTTTTGGGAATGATTCTGGATATAAAGGACATACTACTAGTATAACTAGGCTTAGTATCCCAAAATTCATTGAACCTCGGGTGAATATAGACTGATCACCTATATTCAACCAGGGACAGTGGGACATAGCCTGATCACCTATGTCCGACTCAGAGGTGAATTTTACAATACTCAGAGTAGTTATAATGGAATTATGTCCGGGTTGGTCATTGATTTTTGGGATGGTACCGTTTCGCATAGGTACACAGACATTGGAATCTGTTAGGAAATTAAGCTTAAGCAGTTAAGACTGTTGGAGGTAACAGTTAGGACTGTTGAAGATTGAAGTTAAGACTGCTGAAGAATGTTGAAGACATGAGCAGTTAAGACTGCTGAGTGAAGAAGTTAAGATGGTTTATGATTTGTGTAAAGTAGATAAATATGGAAAATATATTGTGTATATCGTATAAGAATAGATTGATAGTTATCTTGTACAGGAATCCTTAGTCTATAAAAGGATTGCCTAGGTTAAGGTTTACAAACACACAAAAACATACAATACGATAGAGTTCATACGTATTAGAAAGATTCAAGGTTGTAAACCCTAGTGATAGGAGATCACTCGTATTATTTTTTAATAATATTGAATCGTTGGAAGTTATTATTCTGTGTTCTTTGTTTCATTCAATTCATACAAAACACATAAGATCTTCTAAGTGCTAGCTAGTAAATTCCGCGTGCTAGACTAAGCATAATTCTTAGTATCACATCTAACACAAGGAGTGTGTGTAGATCCGGTCAAGTGGTATCAGAGACAGGTTGCTGATACATAGATTTAGAAGATCCGAGAAGAACAACGATGGACATGGAAACAACACCATCCACAACCAACATTGCTGCTAAGCTTCCTATGCTTAAACCTAATGAGTTCGACATGTGGAGACTTCGTATTGAGCAGTTTTTCCAAGTGCAAGACTATGCATTATGGGAGATCATTGAAGATGGAAACTCTTTTACCCCTGTAACAACAACAACTGTTGTTGATGGTAAATCTGAGAGTACTGTGCAGACAAAGCCAACCACTACTGAAGAGAAGGCAAGGTACAAGAATGATGTTAAGGCTAGAAGTTTGCTTCTGATGACCATTCCCAATGATCAGTTGCTGAATTTTAGTAAGTTCAAGTGTGCTAAATCTCTTTTTGAAGCAATTGTTGCAAGATATGGTGGGAATGAAGCCACAAAGAAAACCCAGAAGACCCTTCTCAAGCATCAGTTTGAGAACTTTACTGCAACAAGCAATGAGTCGTTGGATCATATGTTCAATAGGCTTCAAAAACTGGTGAGTCAATTGGCTGTTTTAGGAATTGAGATGCCTCAGGAAGATCTCAACTCTAAGTTTCTGAGGAGTCTACCTTCTGAATGGGCTATGCATGTGGTAGTATGGAAAAACAAGCCTGATATAGATTCCATGAGCTTAATGGATCTATATAGCAACTTCAAGATTGTTGAACATGAGATTAAGAAGCCTGCTGGATAAAGTTCAAGCTCAAGCTCAGGGAATTTGGCCTTTGTATCAACTCCCAATTCCTCAAGTCCCGATGAAGAAGTGCAAGTTGGTGGAGCAGTTGGTACTGCTAGTGCAAATCTTGGTACTGCTAGCACCTCAAGCAGTACTAGTGGACTTTTGAATGATGATACTTATTGTGCTTTTCTGACTACTCAGCACAATGGAAGTATGTTGACTCATTCAGACCTTCAAGAGATTGATGAAGATGATATTGAAGAGATGGATATTAAGTGGCAGCTCTCTCTTCTCAGTTTGAGAGCTAGAAGATTTTTGAAGAAGACTGGCAAGAAGATTGTCATAAACAGTAATGATGTTGTAGGGTATGACAAGTCCAAGATTGAGTGCTACAACTGCCACAAGAAAGGTCATTACTCAAGGGAGTGCAGATTGCCAAGTCAACAAGATGGAAAGAGTAGAGCATATGGAAACAAGTCAAGAGTTGTGGAGGTTACTGATTCAAGCTCAAAAGCCATGGTTGCTATTGATGGCTTAGGATTTGGCTGGAGCTATATTCCAGAGGAGGAAGCTGAAGCATCTACAGAGGTTGCTCTCATGGCATTCTCAGACTTTGAGGTACAAGTTTCAAAATGTTCTAAATCTTGTGAAATTTTAAAAGAATTAGAATCACTTAAAACAAGATATGAGAGTCAGTGGAAAGAATTAAAAGAAACTGCTTTTAGCTTAGCAAATCATAAGAGAGCTTTAGCTGTGTTAGAAGAGAAAATTGTTCATTATCAAAAAAATGAGTCTAAGTTTCCTGATGATATGATTATTGTTAAGAGAGACTTAATGTTTAGAGAGAATGAAATTACTGTTTTAAAACATGAGCTAGAACAGGTTAAGAAAGCTAAGGAGAACATACAGATGAGTGTAGACACACTAGAATACACATCAAAAGGTGTTCAAAAGATAATTGAGAGTTAGATCCAAAATAAAGCTAAGTCAGGCCTAGGATATAAGTCAGTTCCACCTCCTTATAGAGGAATTCCGGCACCCAAAGGTATAGACTTAGAACATACAGGACTCCCTGAATTTCAATTACCTGTGCTTAATTATGGTCCTCAACCCAAGAAGGATGTAGTTGAAAACCTGTTTTTGAAAGTACAAGTGATAAATCACTATCTGAGGACAAGGTGTCTTCTGATAGGTTCTCACCTAAGGACTCAGATGCTCCAACCATTGAGGAATGGACTTCTGATGATGAGGATAATCAGGCTGTGGTTAAGCCTATTAGTGCTAAAGTGGAGGAACCAAAAGTTCCAAAGATGGTTAAACCTGAGACTGTTAGGCCTAGATCAAATGCTAAACCTTTTAGACCAACATTTAGGTATGCAGAGATGTATAGAACCACAAACAAGCAAAGAGGTAACCAGAGGAATTGGAATGACCTCAAATCCCACCAATTAGGAAAGGATTTTGTTTGCTATAGGAAAGCTTGTTACTCTTGTGGTAGCTTTGATCATCTTGCAGCTTTTTGTGATAAGTATGTTAGAGGGTATTCAAACAAAAGCATGTGTCTAGAAAGACCTAAAACTCTTCCTAGGAATGACAAGATGATACCCAGGTCAGTTCTTTTGAGGTCTGGACTTAAAGCAGTTCAAACTGCTAGACCAGCAGTTCCAACTGTCAGACCTATGAGACCAGTTCACCCAAGGCCAACAGTTCAAGGTGCAAAAATGTTTTCCAAATTAGCACCAAAAACTGTTAATAGACCCTTTCATCACAAAGCAGTTGTAAAAAATCAAGTTTGGAAACCTAAGGTAACAACTACCAAGCCAGCAGTTCCAACTGTTAGCAGGGTAATTGGTACTGGTGTGAATACAAACACTGCTAAGGGAAACATGGGTAATGGTGTAAATGCTTCAGCATGTTGGGTATGGAGACCAATTCAACCCAATGGTGCAAAGACTGTTTTAAAAAAAATGAATTATGTTGATGCTAGAGGAAAGCCTAAGTCTGTTTTGGCTTGGGTTCCACAAGGAAATTAATTTTTCTTGTTATATGCATTGTTAGTCATATTCTTGTATTTTGTTTCTTTGTTTTTGGACTAACAATTGCAGGATTGGAGAGAAAACACCAAGGGATTATGAATGCTTGATGTTTTGGACTAAATGGTGTTCTGGAGATTAGTATGTGATCTTTGCATACAACAAATGGTAATTGGTTCACCATGTCTTATCCACATAAGAACCAACTAGTCCAGAGCAAACGGATTCTGGTAAAGACTAATCAAATCCGTTGATGGTTGACAATTTACCAAAAATTGTATGGTTATCAGCTCACCATATCTAAATGTGAAGAGTTGGCTAGTCCAAAGCAAACGGCTATTGGTAAAGACATATCAAATCCGTTGATAGCTGATAGTTTGCTAAAAACTATGTATGAGCCATGATATTTTAAAATTCTTATTTCAAAAAGTTGGTACGGCTCAATAAAAATTTTCCAACAGTTGGGACGGTTAGTACAAAATATTGGTATGGTTCAACTAGCCGTTATGACTGACGTGTCGGTAATTAATTTTGAGTTAAAAACTAGCCATTGGCGGTTTGTTGCGATTTTTACTGGATGAATTACGGATTTCGAGGGATCCTCTTATAGATATTTTAACTTTTATTCTATTATATTCTTATACTAAAATAAATAGTTACCATATTCTTTAAGTCGGTCAACTTGAAACCCTACAACTCTCTCCATAAACTCTCAATATTGCTTTCATCTTCTATCTTTTCACTCAACATTATTACTCTTCACGGCTGTTAACAAATATTTACTGCTAAGAATGGATGTTTTGAAATTTGTTAAATGTCACAACCAGGTTGCGTTTTTAGAGAAAACAGAGCAAGGAGATGGGCCAAAATTTTATGAGGTTGTGGACTTTCTCAACCACTCTCACATAAGGTATGCTCTAACTGTTTCTCCTACTCTTTATGTTTCGCACATCACACAGTTCTGGCAGAATTCATCTATCTTGACAAGTGATGATGGAAACTTAGAAATTCATACTAAAGGAGATGGCATTAAATTTGTTGTTACCGAGTCTATACTTAGGAGACATCTTAAATTAAATGACTCAGATGGTATCCACACTATGCTAAATACTGAAATTTGGGAAGAACTTACAAAAATGGAGTATGATACATCTGAACATAAATTGACTTTCCAAAAAGCATGTTTTTCACCTCAATGGAGATTTTTGATACATACTCTTCTATGCTGTTTAAGTAATAAAAAGACTGCTTGGGAACAATTCAATAGCAATATTGCTATTGCTCTCATTTGCTTGTCTACAAACAGGGTTTTTAACTTTTCAAAATATATTTTTGAGGGTATGACATCAAATGTTGATAGTAAAACAAAGTTTTTAATGTATCCCAGGTTTGTTCAAACAATTTTAAATAAAAAGAAAAACCTGCTTACAAAACCAACTGAAATTTTTGCTACGCCTAGTCTACAATCAAAGGTTTTTCAAAATATGACTATGGCTAGTAGACTTTTTGAAGGGGAACCTGTTCCATTGTTTCCTCAAATGATTCAAACTGAGTTGGGTAAAGGTTCAGCAGTTCCAACTGATCCCCATCACACATCCACTCAAGTATTTGAAACAACCTAACAACCACCTATCACTTATAGGAGAAGGTCTAAACCTAGTCTAACTAGGGTTGTGACTGAATCCTTGCCCAAAGATTCACCTCTCATAGTAGGTAATACAGCTAGAAGTGATGAGGGTAGTTCTTCACAAACTGAATTGACGGCTTTATGTACCAAGTTAGTAGCTAAGGTTGACACTTTGGAGAAGGAGCTAAAGCAAACCAAGGAGGGATTAAAAGCTCACAAGGAGACTTTTGCCAAAGTCTATACAAAGCTAACAAAAAGGGTGAAGCAGCTTGAAGAACAGTTGAAGAAGAAACGGGCAAGAGTGGTATTGGATGAAGATTCTGATGATGATGATTCAGATGGTTCAGACGGGGATGATGAAAATTCTTCCAAACAGGGGAGGAAATTTAATAAAGAGAGGAAATTTGGAGATAAAGATAGATCAGGATCTTAGAGGAGGTATGAAGAAGGTTCTGAACAAGAAGGTTTTGATATTGGTTCAGGTTCTGGTCATTTTCATGAAGAAACAGCTGAGACACATCAAGCAGTTCCAAATGAAGAAGCAGTTCAAACTACTGAGACAGAGCAAGAGAAAGAGCAAGAAACAGTTCAAACTGCTGAGTCAGAACAACAAGCAGTTCCAACTGAAGAAAATTCTGCTGAACAAGTTTATGAAAGGAGAAGAGCAGATAAAGGAAAGAATCCTATGACATCTGAAGAAGTGGCTGCTGTTCAAGAACTTGAAAGGCTTAAAAGGTTGAAACCAAAAACTAAAGAACAGATAGATCATGATGCAGAGGTTGCAAGGCAAATGTTAGAAGAAGATTTGGCTGATAAAGAAGCTGATAAGGAAGCTAAACAAGCTCAGATGGATCATGATGAAGAATTTGCAAGGAAATTGGCTGCTGATGATATAAGGAATATAGCTGAATTCATGGAAAGAAAAAGATCAAATGAAGTAGATCAAGAAGAATTCAATGAACAGTTACAATATTTTTTGGATTCTGATCTGATTGTAAGAGCACAAGCTTCAATGGTTCTTAAAGATAAAGATTTGAATGAAGAAGAGAAGACAGAGGAGCTTAAGGAATTTATACTCAAGAAAAATGGAGTTGCAACATGGGATGATCTGATTCATAGAATAAGAGAAAGACAGAAGTCAGGGTACAAGACAAAGTTACCAACAAAGAAGGAACTTGTTGAGGATATGAAGCATTATTTGAAGAACTCAGCAAATTACCCAATGAAAGATTTCAAGGGAAAGTCTTATGCTATTATTGAAAAAGAATTCTGTGAAACTTATGCTATTTTGAATTCTCCAAGAAGAAGTGTCAAAACAGGTAAGAAGAGGGAAGCAGAATCTATGGAATCAGAAGTTGCTAAGAAACAAAAGTCTGATGAAGAAGGATTAACTGATGAGAAGATCAAAAGCATGATGGTGATTATTCCAGAGTCTTCTTACATTAAACCTTTGCAGGTCAAACATCCAATTATTGACTGGGAAGTGTTTACTGATGGTAGAATGAAGGGATGAAAGATTATTAGACGTGGAGATATTTCTGAAAGATATAAGTTGTTTGAAGATTTACTTAAAGGCTTTGACAGAGAAGATCTAAATCAACTTTGGAGTTTAGTGAAAGAGAAATTCAGAGATATTGATCCAGTTGAAGATAAAGACAAAGAACTATGGGTTCAATTGAAGAGAATATATGAACCAGATGGTGGAGAATCGATATGGAGATTTCAATCACAAATCAAGGACATCTCGTGGAAGTTATTTGGAGCATGTGGAGTACACAGAGTATCTACAAAGGATGGAATAGAGATATATATGCTGGTTGAAAAGAATTATCCACTCAGATCAGGTGTTCTGACAATGATGGCATGTGTTAGATTGGAAGCTAATGAAGAGTCTGAGATGGCTAATATGTTAGTAACAAAGATGTTCAACCTTGTACAAGAAGTGAAAGCTAGATCGAAGAGATTTGCTTGATGGGTGTTTGAAAGAATTTTCAGCATTAAGAAGAAGAAGCTTAATTTGAAGAAACTTAGTGATTTGGCAAGAAATCATAAGTTTAGGGGAGGATTGTTAGGAAATTAAGCTTAAGCAGTTAAGACTATTGGAGGTAACAGTTAGGACTGTTGAAGATTGAAGTTAAGACTGCTGAAGAATGTTGAAGACATGAGCAGTTAAGACTGCTGAGTGAAGAAGTGAAGATGGTTTATGATTTGTGTAAAGTAGATAAATATGGAAAATATATTGTGTATATCGTATAAGAATAGATTGATAGTTATCTTGTACAGGAATCCTTATTCTATAAAAGGATTGCCTAGGTTAAGGTTTACAAACATACAAAAACATACAATACGATAGAGTTCATACATATTAGAAAGATTCAAGGTTGTAAACCCTAGTGATAGGAGATCACTCGTATTATTTTCTAATAATATTGAATCGTTGGAAGTTATTATTCTGTGTTCTTTGTTTCATTCAATTCATACAAAACACATAAGATCTTCTAAGTGCTAGCTAGTAAATTCCGCGTGCTAGACTAAGCATAATTCTTAGTATCACATCTAACACAAGGAGTGTGTGTAGATCCGGTCAGAATCTTACTTCCACACACACTACACACTGGAATCACAACACTGCATGAATCGTAATGCCCTTGGCATCACTATACTCCTCCATTATATGGAATTCCTGTTTGCCGCCGTCTGGCCGTATTTTGCATCGGGTCGAGTTAGATCTGATTGGCACCGTTTGAATCCGAGTTACTTAATTGTAACCCCTTAAGAGCGCTATAAGCCGTCCGAGCTTACTGGAACGTTTAGATTCGATTTTGACCACGTTTGGTTTTGATTTTGGCTACGTTTGGAATTGATTTTGGCCACGTTTGGATTTGATTTTGGCTACGTCTGGATTTAATTTTTGCCTCGTTTGGATTTGGTTCGGGCTACTTTTGGATTCGATTTTTGACTACGTTTGGATTCGATATTGACTCTGTTTGGGTTAGTCTTGATTCTGATTTAACTTGAGTTGTTTGATTTTGGACGTCATCCTGGATTTGGATTTTTATTCGGCCTTGTTTTGTTGTGGCCTTGTTACAGTCGCCTCTACTCTAAGCCTTGTGCTCAATCGATGATATTCATCTTTCCAATCGACGTTGTTCAATCGAAGCTGTTCAATCAATGTTGTACCTTCCGCTTTAAGCACTATGTACACTACTGATTCAATCAACTAATTGCTTGTGGCAATCAGCACCTTCCCTCAGAATTATACTCTGAACTCGCTAAACTCTCTATTTGGCAGAGATTCCACGCCCAACAGAAATCTTGAGACTCTAAGGAGTAACTGAAACCGCGATTCCTTGGGACAACCGCCCAACTTCTCACTCGTCCCTCGGAAGTACCAGTGATCCTTGCTACTTTCTTACCGAATAATGAATTATATCATAAACGAAACCTTGGAGGTAAATCTCACGCCGCTACCAGAGTAATTGTTGATAATCCTACCTAATCCACTCACCTTCTCTAATCAATGAAACGACAGTATGGGCAAACTTGCTCGTCCATGCTCATATGAAATCATTACTCGGTATAGAGTGTCGACTCTTACCATTCTCTGATCAGGATAGTTGTTTCACATCAGATTCCTGGTAATCACTCCAAAGAGCCATGAGAACAGATTTGGAGATGAATACTGTGTATCATCTCCAAACTGATGGCCAAAGTGGAAAAATCATTCAAGTGTTAGAGGACATATTGTGTTCCTGCATAATTTGGCAATAGTTGGTATCGACACCTCCTGTTGGTTAAATTCTCTTATAACGATACTTATGACTCTATTATTCCAATGGCACCGTTCGAGGCACCTTATGGTCGCAAGTGCCGATCGCCGACTTGATGGGTAGAATTTGGGGATGCCCAACTTGCTGACCCCGAACTTGTTCACGAGACTACCGAGAAAATCTCTCAGATCAGAACCGAGTTGCAAGCTGCTCACGAATCGTCAAAAGATTATGCTGACAAATGACGTAAATCGCTTGAATTTCTGATTAAAACCTAGATTATGCTTAAGAATTCACCATGAGAAGGTGTGATACGTTTAGTAGACGTGAAAAGCTTAATTCTCGCTATATTGATCCTTTTGAAATCCATGCCAGAGTTGGACCAGTAGCTCACAGACTCGAGCTACCGTTAGGACTCAGCATGTTCGCAACGTTTTTATGTGTATAGTGAAGAACTGACTTGCCGATGAGGAAACCGCTATTCCGCCGGGAGAAATACAGATTGATGAATGTTTAAACCTTGTTGAGAAACCTATCGAAGTTATGGACCGTGAAGTCGAACGACTTTAGCAAAGTCGCATCTCTATCGACAAAGTTCATCGAAGCTCGCGGAAAACTCATGAATTCTCATGGGAACGTGAGGATGAATCCACGTATGTACATACTCATCCCTTTTCAACCGTAACGAGTAACTTGAATTGAATCGCGAGGACGCGATTCTGTTTAAGGAGGTGAGACTGTAATACCCCGTAATTTTTCAAATATATTTTAATACGAGATTTTCCCTGTTTTTCATCTACGGATCTTTTCTGAACTCATTTGACCATAAAACGTAAAGTTATCTCGCGAAACATGAAATTTGTACACAACGCGTACTGGCACAACCGACGATTTGTTTTGATCATTTTATTATTCGTGAGAAACGAGGCGTATGAATAGTCATTTTTATTGGAAAAATTATTCTAAATGCGAATATTAATTTATTCGGGCAACGAGAACTAAAGGTACACGTATTTATAATCAAAATTAATGGAAAAGTGATTTTAAAGTTAATGGAATAACTTTCAGGTGCCCGGGAAGTGTTTATAACACGATTTATTGGTCTCATTGGCGTTTCGTTAAAAATATGAAGAGATTTACATATTCAGTCCCTGAGGGGGCGCTAGGGTTTGTCCTTAGTCCCACCCTCAACCTATAAATATCCCATTATAATCATTCTAGGGTTATAAACCCTCCTCCCCTCTTCCCTGCTTCTTCAGCCGCCCTCACCCATCCCATTTTCCGGCCATTCTCTGGCCATCCTAGCCGCCACCACCGAACACCTCCATACACAGCCACTACCATCATACTCACCTCGATCTTCTCATTAGTTCTATATAGCTCACGCGCCACCATCTCCACCACTTTGTTCTTATCTCTTTCTCGTCATGGTAAAACCGAGAAAACATTTTGCTATATTTATTATTATTTTTTTTGGAACCGATTATTATTATTATTATTTTTCGTGGATAAGAAATTTATTAAAAACATTTTTGGAAAAAGGTTGTGTGGATCGAAATGGATTAAAACCTTTTATGTTTTTGGATTTATGATTCGTGTGGTAAGAATTGTGATGGAGCTGTGTTTGGTTTGAATCGGGTCGAGACCCACTTGTTTGGTTGTGACCCGGTTTGGTCACTGGTCGTGAGATAAAACCCATAAGGGTCCGTTTCTTTTGGCAGTTAGATACGTTTTGGGTTGAGACCGAGACCACTAGGGTCTCGGCAATATTGTCGTTGTTAGTATTGTTGATTGTTGAGTATTTTGCTTTGGTTCACAAGTTCACCCACGAGGGTGTTGTTTGGGTTTGGCAGCCATGAGTCAAGGCCGAGACCATTAGGGTCTCGACAAGGGTTGTTGAATGTTGTGTCTTTGTCGACAAGAGTTGAGCCGAGACCATCCATGGTCTCAACTGGGATTTTGATTTTTGTTTACCAAAACGGGTCTAGTTGTGTTTATGGGTTGAACCGTGTATTCATAGGGTCGTTTGTGGTCTCGGTCTAGCAAGACACCAAGGGGTGTCGAAATAGTGTGATACCTTATTTTGCTTCTCATAATGGTCTTGGAATTTTGGTTTGTCTCGGTATAACTCAAAGGACCACAGAAGTGGTCGACTATGGTCTCACATGGTTAAAAACCATTTAGGGTGTGTTTTGGCTTTTGGTCATGTGACAGTCCAAATTTATGATGGGCTGGAGTTGTGAGTAAAAGTTGTTTGGGCTCAATAGCCCACTTAAGAGTGAGCTCGTTTGGTTTTAATTGTTGTTGGTTGAATATTTTTATCCATTCCAAAAATGAGTGTGTGTTTAGATTATTAAGAGTGTGTTAGTTATAAACTCGTGGCGTAAAAATATAATAAACTAACGAGTTCTTTATTGACTTTGACGTTTGGTACGTTTCGGATAATACTTGGATTGTGAATTTGATTTGAATGCGGATTTCATTATTATACTTGGACGTTTGGACCAATGTGGATCATTATCGGACTTACGATATTAGATAGCGGACTTATTGAACATTTTGACTCGAGACGGTATAATATATTAACTTCAAAATGAACTTAATATATTAAACACGAAACGGACACAAAATCTTCAATAAAACCAAAACTAATATTTACAAGAATAATAGCGAGACATAAACTTATTAAATATTGTAATTTCATAATTGATTTACCCAAGTCTCGACGATTCGAGAAAAACTAATTTTATTAGTTAAACTTATTTTTATTATAAAGCGTTTGTGTTTTATACAAATTATTTGGGATAACGGGGTAAATGTCTAAACGTACAAACTAAGTTATCTTATTTAAGGTGTTTGTTTGTCGTTAACTTCTAGGTTTGTCCTCTTTGGTTTGAGTCCTCGTCAGTATTCTCTCGAGTTTGTTGATGTCTCTTCTCTTTGGCGTGAGTTGTCTGTCGAGTCTATGTCTTCTTACCACACCACACGAAACGTTGAAAATAAGCTTTTTAATAAGTTTTGAAACCGAGTAATCCACGAAAACTACGACACTCTGTCTTTTATAGACTTTATTATTTTGCGAGACGTATTTTGAGATAATCGTATGCGTATTAGGTTGTGCCGATCCTAGACCGTTTTTTACCGCCGTGGTTGTACCTCTGTGTACCGTCGTGCCGTATGTTTTGAGACCGTTGTGATACACTCTAGATGCCATTCGTGTTAGTTGTGATCTTGCATTGCTGTGGCTAAGGTGAGTTCATGGCCCCTCCTTTTACCAGTTTTTTTAACTATTTTCGAGGGAGAATACATGCTCGTTTTTAACTAAACTCATGACTGTTTATTTGGAATACGTGAACTGGTTGCTCTATTTTGACTATTTGGCTGATATATTTGATCTGGTTATTTGATGGCATTACGTGATTTATCTGGTATTCATGAGTGAAATCATTTAAACTATTTTATGGACCAACACTATTTTTTTTGCAACTATTGCGTAGTTAGCCTAAGCTCCGCTATATTTTCACATGCTTTCTAGCATGCCGTAACGTGCTTTCTAGCACGCATTTAACATGCTTTCTAGCATGTCGTAACGTGCTTTCTAGCACGCATTTAACATGCTTTCCAGCATGCCTTACATGCTTTCTAGCATGCCTGTACGTGCTTTCTAGCACGCTGATGCGCGTGATGTGTCGTTGCGGTTTAGCAGTTTTAATGCCTACTCAAGTTTTAAATTTATATTTAGCCGACTTATCAATAACACACACACTTAACGAGCAGTGTACCCGGTCAGTATGAATATAATGGTAAGTAGAGTGTCGATCACTAAGAGTGGAACGTATTATCTCGTTATTCTAATCAGTATTTTAATATCCTAACGCAAGGGGGTTTCAGCCTGAGAGACTGGCACGATTTTGTTTGCAATTAAATAATAAAATAAACCAATAGGCACGAATCATCAAGTAGCACACACGTACACAGATAAATACTCGAGACAATAAGAGGGCTGTCCTTATAATTAAGTAGATTGTCACTTGTTTTATTGATAGCTTTATATGAAGTGTATGTAGTTAACCCTTTCTCGTTGGTCCTAATCTTATCGGCGAGTAAACCCTTAATGATTACTTATGTCTAAAAGTTATTCCTAAGTGATCAATTTAGTAATAACCGTGGGAGCCACATTATTTTCCGCAGTCAAATGCCCGCAAGCCACTAATAAACACAGAGGTTATCAATGCACTAATAAGTAGTAACCAAAGACATCAACATATAAACTTTAATTGATGGGAAAGCAAGTATTAAAGGGAGTGCAATCTTTCGTTGTCACATTACACAAGCCACCAATCCTGATGAATTAAAGTTTGCTAACACAATAAAACAAAACTACTTAATGAATTAAACACATGCAGCACCTTCTTACAGCTCTTGTATCTTCGTTTGGTGTGTCTTGTGCTGCCTCCTTGACTGAATTCGTCCTAGGGTTCTGTCCTTCGGTTCTGATATATGTCTGACCAAAAGCTTTGGAATTCGTCTGGTCTTGGGGTATTTATAGTTTCTGTCTGAGGGAAGATGCGGCGCATCTAGTAAGTAGATGCGGCGCATTGACTTAACTTCGCGTGGGGTCCAAGATTATAATATTCAGGAATATTCGTACACCGCCAGAAGATGCGGCGTAACTCCATGATTAGATGCGGCGCATGTCCTCTTGTATCTTGGATCGTATCTGGTGATATCTTGATAGAGATGCGGCGCATGTCATGAGTGAGATGCGGCGCATCTGGAGCAGATTAGTCTTGATCTTCTTCATTTCAGTAGACTCTTAACTTTATGCATGTTTTGCTCCATAATTAGTCCAAAATCGCTAAGTTTCACCAAATGCTTGTTTTTACCTGAGAATTACAAAAGTAAACGATTAAGTATCAATCCTCATACATAATATAGTAAAACAAGTCAAATTAATAGGATAAATGATAGTAATAAAATATACTTATTTGAGTTCATCAAATATCCCCCCACTTGAACTTTACTTGTCCCCAAGTAAACCTTAGAATTTCTCTTATGAAAATGTATCCTAAAAGATGTTAGGATTTATTTTTATATTTAAGCATGTATTCGTTTATTTCATAATCACACAACTAAACACTTAACGAATTAGAAGTATAAATAAATAATTTGATAAAAGCAAATCTAATCGTTTAACTGTCCAGTCGCGACGAATATTCTATCATAAGCTTGGCAAGTATACACATCTCCTCCACTAAAGCCAAGGAATAACAAGTCTAAAGCGGTAAAAAGGGTTTGTAGGCTTAAGGGTTAATTATTCTCTTTCACTATCGATCTCAAATTCCAGAAAAGGCGGCAAAATCACAAATACATGATCGAATCCACGAACACGATACTTGCAATTGCTCAAATCCTTAACTCGAATAGGCTAAAGATAGGTCCAAACTTTACCAATAATAATATATCAAAAAGGGCGACAAAATCATAAATACATAGCCGAATCCACGACTACGATACTTAAGATTGCTCAAATCCCTAATCTCAATAAATCAAAGGTTTGGTTGGATAAAGAATAATAAAGGGCATGGATAACATTTGGGATATAAATTGGTGTAAAATGAAAAATAAACAAAACAAATAAATTAAAATCCTAAGTGTGGTTAATCACTATCCCAACCATCCCATGAATAAGACTCATATCATCGAATAACTCACGCTTTAACACTTGAAAACACACGCTTTAGGTAGACACGAATTATACTCAACAAGATCTTAATCAAAGAATAAACCTTAATTGGCGTTCCCATAACTGCCAATTCCCATTTAATCCAAAAATATAATATATAACAACTAGTGGTGATATCGACCACTTACATAACTTTACATAAGTTGGTTAGAAACAAACATCCAACTCTTCTTTCTTTCTTTTTCTTTTCTTATTTTTTCGATTTTTTTTTTTTTTTTTTTTTTTTTTTTTTTTTTTTTTTTTTTTTTTTTTTTTAACATAGACATAGATGTGTAAAATTTCACCACATCACTATAATGATAATTCTGGATAATTTTTCCATACTTCTCATACTTCAGAAATAACGGTAATAGTGAAAGTAGTAAACACACGAAAAACAAACTCAAAGATATACAATATTTACTTTCACTCCAATTGCATTGTGCAATTTCCCGACCTAACCAAAGATAATGAATTACGCACGCGAACACAGGTAATGTAAGGAAACACACTTTGCCTATAGCAATTAACCAACCACGGATTCTAATCTACAGGGTAGGCTAAGGTGTAAGGGTGTAACGAAACATTTTAAGCATAGGTGTAAGAAACGAAAGGAATGGCTCTGAGTGTTTTTCTAGGGGTATCTTACTCTAAAAATGAGAGTAACAAAAGGGTTTATACGGGGTTAACTAACCAGTGTAGTTAGTTAATAACACATAACATATAAAGGCTATTTGGGTGTAATCCTAGAAATTTACCAATTTAGACAAGTCATTCCAATTATATAAATAATACTCATTATGGTGGTCTCGAATAGTATACAAGCCAAGTTCTAAAGTTTACAAGTCACCGGCACACTCATAGATTTGTGAATTTTTGAAAATCACAATTTTTGAAAATAACGTCTTGTGTGCAGCTATGCAACTTAGATCTTAAACAAAAACATGCTGAAAATTTTTAAGTTTGATATATTAAGCACATTTTAAGCATAATTTTTGAAAAAGTTTAGGACAAGTAATTGTTAAGTGTTCTAATTCTCCAATCCCCCCACTTAAGTTAAACAACGTCCTCGTTGTTTGTATAAAAGGTTAAAAACTGGAAAATAAAAGAATTAGAACAGGAAAACTCCCCTGAGATTTGCTCGGTATGATCCTCCATTAGTATAAGAGCAAAAATCAACTTCTTGTGGATGAGAACGTTAAAGCTTCATACTTGATGTATCCACAGGAAATCCAGGAAACTATAATACCACCAATACTTTAAAACACACCTAAGATAAGAAAGGTTCAAACTTGCATAATACATTAGTAGTTAGATAAAAATAAAATATAAAAATTAAAACTGAAAATCATCAGGTCAGTCGATGCGCCGTATCTTATGGAAGAAGATACGCCGTATCGAGCCTGGAATAAATACGGATCAGAATAAAGATGCGCCGCATCCTTAACCAGGGATGCGCCGCATTAAAATAAACTGATAAAAAGTTTTAAAGTCGAAAATAAAAATGCAGAAAAATTAAAATAAGATATGACCATTGCAGGAGATGCGTCGCATCTCAGAATTGAGATGCGCCGTATCCTCATGCGGGCCTGACTGACTCGACACAGAAAACAGAATAATAAAAATTCTTCGGGTTGTCTCCCGGCCAGCACTTGTCTTTATTCCAGAGTCTTCAAGTTAGACTCACGTTCAGCTCTTCATTTAGTTCTTGTCACGGTCCATCCTTCTTCCTTCATTCGAAAGATTTTCCCGTATATCTCTGCGACATTTTCTTCCGTTCGACTTAATCTAATATAACTCTTTGTCTTCGCCGCAGTATACTCTTCATCAGGACCTGAAGAATATTTGATGATTTTAAATTTCTCAGTAATCATTGCGGGTGGCTCATTGTAAGGGATCCCAAGTAGTCGACACTTCCTTTTGGTGAATTCTTCTTCGTCCTTGTCAACAAACTTAAAATAAGGATCCTTAATCAAATAGTCGTCTAATTCCTCAATCAACGACTCATTATTATTATCATCTTGGATCGCCTCCCATTCTCTTTCCAAATCATATTGTAACCGTCGACTAAGCTTCGTGAAATCATCAAACTGTTTGTGCACCCATTCCCAGAAAGTAGTATCCGATGTTCCCTTAAGTCCTTTCAAGCGTTCAATTCTGCCCTTTTCTTGTAAAGCCTCCGATTTTTGTGGGCAGTCTTCAACATTATCGTACCATTCATAATCTTCAAAGGTTACATCGTTTCCAACCCGTTTCATCCCAATTATACTTCCCCCATTACAGGTTCCATCATTTTTATAATCACAGGTCGGCCAAACACTACTTCCGTCCTTGAAAACGAAGGGTGTACAGGTGTGATTAATGTGCTCAAATTCCCATGGTTTATCCCAAACCCATGGTACTTGGTCATTCCATTCATAGTACCAGGTGTTTTTGAAATCATCATAAGTCTTAAATCCTGGTAGATCTCCAGTTAGCACATCATCGTCGACTCGAAGAAGGTAGTTAAATTCCTTGAACTGCTTGCACAAGGGTGTCTCATAATCGAACACATCAATGTCAATTCTGAAAAGTTCTTCAATGCCCTCATTGATTGTTGAATCATGAAGTGACGACCCATAATCGCTTTCTACTTCTTCGTCTTCTCCTCTCATCCAATATACCCATAATGCATCCTTAGTAGCTCGATCCATGCTCTTATGGTTATTAAACTTACTAGCCAACCATTCTGAAAAATCAACATCGTAAGGATCGTGGTTAACGTCAAAGCAAGCCTTTCCAATCATATTCTTTTTTATCTCCATGAACTCGTTAAATTGCTTCTTAAAACTCCGAGTCAACCATGAAGTCATAATCTGCTTGACTTCATTTGCAGGGGCAAATTCCGGACTACCATATTTGAGTTCTAGCCAATCATTGAGGGAGAGGTCTATCAATCTTACCAATCTGCCATGAAATAGTAATTCCGCCAAAGCATAATTTCTGTCATTATCCAGATAGTTCTCATTTAATCCCCAGTACTGCTCGGAATATGGCATGTAAGAGTTTTGGGTATTGCCTCCACCACAGCTGTTGTTGCTTGAGTCCATGTATGCAAGATAGAATTTCCCATCATCTTCTTCGATAGTAGTCCAGTTCAATCCTTCGGCTTCAATGATAGGCCATAAGAGCGACAATTCTTCTCCAGTGTACCTCACAAATACATCATAAGAGAACACCTCTTTGTCAATGTTGCATAAACGCATGAATTCTTTAAAAGCAGCTTCAAGAGGAGTCTCCCAAGAGAATAAATCTGCATCGATCATGAGCACATTGAATGAATCTGAAAACAAGCATTCCTTAGCAAGATATCCGTTAACTGACATGTCTTCCATAGCAAAATCTGTCATCCAAGGTAAAATCATCAGTAGGATTTGTTCGCTAGAAGAGAAATTAATGAATATAGAAACGGATATATGAATACAAATAGCTGATATCTGCAGACGATGCGCCGTATCCAAAGAGTTGGATACGCCGTATCTTATAATCGTTAAAATTTAATCAGACTTTATCCAGAAAATAGATACGCCGCTTAGAATTTATGAATGCGCCGTATCGAACTAATTAATCAAAAATCGATATTTATTTAAAATTAAATACGTCGTATTAACGAAAGTTAATGCGCCGTATTTTCGTTACGTTTAAAAATACGAGATTTTTGATTCAGTAAGATGCGCCGTATCGACAGAGATCGATGCGTCGTATCTGTTTAATAATTCGCAAACTGTTTTTAATTAAAATAATAGATACGCCGTATCTGCTAAAGCAGATGCGTCGTATGGCGTTAACGTTTAGAAAAAAAAATTTATCAAAAACAAATACGCCGTATCTGCTAAAACAGATGCGTCGTATTACTTTATCGCTTAGAAAAAATTTCTTATTAAAAACAGATACGCCGTATCTTGGGGAAAAGATGCGTCGTATCGAATTAGTTAAACGCGTTGTATTTTAAAAAAATTAAACGCAATACGCCGTATCTGAGAGATCAGATGCGCCGTATCGTTTGATTTAGCACAGTACAACGATAGCAGAACAGAAAACACGAAAAACAAAAAAAAATTAAACACACAAACAAAAATAAACACACAAAAATAAAAGAAAACAATTAACACACAATACAACAAATATGCAAAATAATACAATGATGCAATTAATCTAATAAAAAGAAAAACCTAATTAAAATACTAATCAAATTAACAGATAATAACAATTCATGTGAGATCCCGTAAAAATCCCTCGTAATAAATCTCAGTGATTTATGACAATCACAACTTACTGTTTAATAAAACCCATTTTTATGGGAAAATTTAAACTTTTATCCTATATGTTATTATTAACGAGTACGTTTCACAAGTATATATTAAATAAAGACATGAATTCAAGATGACATCCACATCACGACACCACCTTTTCACAAATGACGACCGATAATGATACTTATATTGAACAAATTATCATTTTCTCGACTTTCCTAAATCATTACCAAATACTACACTTAGTTCACCACTAATCACCATTAACTTAATTAAATCATTTCACTAATCCCACAACTACAAACAAATGGGCTGCATCGTTCACAACCCATCAACACAACACAGCCCATCACTGCTCCTCGCCCACTGTCCAAGTCCACCCCCAATTCAGTTTTTCCCACTTGTGATTTTATGTAGGACTCGACACCCAAAACCCCTACAAAACAGCCCTTGTACTCTCGGTTTTTAAAACGCAACCCATGAATGTTTTTACACCATTATGAACACGACCCACTAGATTCTACATATGCCAAACTACAGCCCTAAATGTCAAGTATTGGTATGGTTTAAAATGCCACATTGTTCGTCCCATTTCACACTTAAACGTATGGATAAAATCTTCAAAACCCAACTATTTTGAAATTGGATTTTCCCATGAACCTCTAGCAATATTCCTATAAGAAGAAGGGTTAGACAGCAGCAGCGTGAAAGACTTGGTGAACTCGATTCGTTACACACCAAAGTTACATGTTAACATGGAAAGGGTAGCTCAACTTCTATTGATTTTTTTTTACTCTCCCATGCTACTAATTTCCTTCAATATCAGTAGATACATTCAATCCAACGATCACTGACTTCAAGTGATCATTGCCCACAAAACTCCACTCGCACCACGACAAATGTACAAATTGAATATATACATAATCCATCGAATATAGAGACAAACTGAATTTGTTTTCTTAGCTAAACTCATTCACGCGGAATGATACTGCCATACTCAACCTAAAAGTAGCTACTGAATATGTGTATATCCAAAAGCATAAGACAAGTATCTACTATCAAATATAATTCCACACTCAACCTAAAACAGTGGAAAGGATGTTACCACTCGTTGCTAATGCCTAGTCATCCACAGTTACCACATATTATTGAAATTGAGGGCAATCTAGTAAAACTATGTGTAGCCACCTTCTATAAAAGCCACACGTCTTCACTGCCAAAGAGCCATACACATTTCATTCTTACCTATCTCCCTTAACTCACTCTCACTAGGCAGTTTCACCTACACATTCTCACTACCAAATTTATGCGCTTTTACTCTCCTCTAGCAGCTCACATCACTCAATTCTCATGCCTCTCACTCTCACTAAACACATTAAAAACCCAGCATAGTTACCTGTAGAAAATATAGTACGAGTAGAGAAAGTAACATGCAAGGCATATTTAAAACCAACAGGACTACTGCCTCGACTGAATAGTTCTATCAGCATACCATTCGAACCACACAGCTCATCACCACCTTTAAAAAGGTGTAGTAGGTATTCCTTAATTCTTTTTATTTCATGTCACACGCACACAACTATACATGCATCATTTATCATTCGATCATTTCCTCCTTAGTTACTATCGATATTTTATGTAACCTACAAAAAGATGTCGAGTCTTTATTCTAAAAGAATTAGCAGTCGCTACTTCTACCCATTTCACGCTCACATTTGAATCACATGCATCGTAAGAACTTTGTATTCGAACTCCTCAAACTATTTTGCAACAGTCAGTGTATTCTCTTTGTTCAAGTAGTTTGCATGGAAACCATTTTCTATAATGGGTCACTGATGACAAATCCTAAACCACGCTAGTACATGCATTCACCCATGCATCATATATACAATTTACTTAAACGTATATAGTTTTTATGACATTTGTACGAACACATGATACATGCATGTACACTCTTTTTAAATTTCCACTTAAATGTATAACTTACAGCAAGTTAAGAATGCATGCTTGCACACTTGTTTTGTTTTCCACTCAAACAGTATACTTTGGAAAGCTGCTTTTGAGCTATGTTAGTCACCTCACAAAAACCTCAATCATGCATACATCATTTTTAAAACTTTTATATTGTGGAACGCACATGTACATATTCGAAACATGTTAAATTTTTTTTGAAGAGTCTCGACAGTAGCTCATTTATACCATCCATACAATAACATTGCATGCATTATTCGACACATGTAAATCCCACGTACACTACAAGCTGGGAAAACACTAAACCACTTTCTAAATAATTTGTGTAACCGAAACCACCCAAGTAGGCTAGAAACCAAGTCCGTAGCTTGCAATCTAATCGAACGACCTTATTCTACTTTTTTACAAAACTTGTTTAACAACATAACAAACTACATATTTCAGTTAAACATCTTACAACAACAATCATGATTCGACTTTTTTTAAACTAGCCCAAGTTAATCACGTAAGCCATTTTTGAAACACATTTAGAAATTATAAACGGGCTTAGCATTGTAGCCCGTTAAGGGCCCAATTATGAGAAATAAGCTATTTATCGAATAAGCTAGTAAAAATAAGCTTCATTAGTCTTAAATAAGTCTTACAAAAAGTCGCCCAATTTTCTTTTATCATTTTAACATTTTTGGATTAAAAACGTAACGCGATTTTAACTATAAGGACTAAAACTGTCAACTGTGAAACTTGAGGGCTGAAACTGTGAGACTAGGTTATAAAGGACCTAAAATGACTTTTAAATAAATTTCAAGCTTTATAATGATATTTGAATTATTTTTGGAATATTGTTAAACTGTATATTTAACAAAGGACTAACTACGTAACGCAAATACGGTTAGGGTAAAAAGTAGGAAATCGGGAAAGGACAAGGATCAACTATTTTTCACTTAACATCCTCATTCTCATCACCACATCACTTCACATACATTCATTTCATTCTAGTACCTGTATTTAACTTTCGTTAAATATTAAACGATTTCACTTGCAAATCATTCCATCATAATTTGAGGAGGTAATACCTCGAGTCAAGTGACATAAGAATTACGATAATATCATTGTATGATATTATATTTTCTTAACTTGAGGCATTTTAGGCATATCACATTCACATCATCAAATCGTTATACGATTTCTCACGATCACACTCATCGTTAATTATAAGTCGAATACTTAGATATTCCTCACATTCAGGTCTTGTATCGAAGACGTTTCAGTGATCATTTTCATAAGTCTTACTTGAACTTATAATTCTATCTTGCCAGCTACACTCCAGGTGAGTTGTGGTCCCCTACTTTTTATTAATTGTTTTAATAACTCTTTTGGGGGAGATACATGCTTCAACTGTTTTAAATTACTTTTATACTCGGAGAAACTCTTATGAATTATTCAAAACCATCAACTGTGTTTTACCTGTCTTAAACCACTCTTGAAAGAGAGATGTGCTTGTATACTTGCAAACTACTTACCTAGCTAAACATTGTATTGAAACATAACATTTTCAAACTACGTGTTGTAACACGATACTCATTATATGTGTACAATTAACAACTGAATGTACCGTTAAACTTTACTATGATATTTCTACATTTCAAGCAGAAATAGTAACCAAAACTAAAGTACATATATGCTATGAACCCCTGAACTCTATATTGTCTAAGTTTACCTAAATTGCCATAAAGTCCCTCGATCATGAGCCATTAATCACTACGGTGAGCGCGAATATAGTGGACAGCTTCGAAACCTGTAGAGGCTGACGACCTATCCCACTAAGTATGGACGGAAAGCCTTAGGGCTAGTCGTACTTAGTCGCGATACACTATATTTGACTAAATAGTAGGATGAGGCAATCACCTACTACCTGGGGGCAAACCATCATAACCTGATGTGACCTTACCGTTTTTACGGAACCTTTGTTAATGCTTTGCGCGTCATGAGGCTTAGGACAATATAACTTTATGAATATATATGTCTTCCTATATATATTTGGATACAGCTGTAGACCACCACTCCTTACTGATAGATATCAGACCTTATATGTGTAGCATATACTTGAAACCTAACTGTTATCATATGATAGAACAAAATAATGCTCGACATATCGTTACTTTTAAAAGTGGAACCATTATTTCATTGCAAGTATATAACAACAATACTCCTCTTTACTCAAACTTGGACATATGATCCTCAGAGGTCATAAATGATTTACTCTTGGATTTTTACCCAAATATGCAAACTTGTTAGTTACTTTCATAAGTACTAGCATTTATTTCAACATTTACTCTACAACTCTTGACATTTTTGAAAGCAAATTACTTTCTACCAAACCCCATGAACTCACCAACCATTGTGTTGACATTTTAAGCATGTATCTTTCAGGTAACTAACGGAGCAGGACAAGACACGGAGCGGGCATTAAATACTCTGATAACTTTAATGGTGTGAAAATCAAATATGTCATTCTTTTCCAAATCATCATAATTTTTGGAGTTTTCAAACCAGATTTTACAAACTTATTATTAAAACCATTCCTTGAATGACATATAACTTTTGAAATGCCTTTCCCGAGCCATTTTCTAAAATTTCGACTTCGATCCTCAGTGTAACACCCAAATATTTTCCGCTGCCACAAAACCAAATTTGGGGGTGTTACAATTCACTCCCCGGCATCGGCGCCAAAAACTTGATGGGCGTGCGTTGGAGTAAAGTTTTGGCAGTTTTAATGCCTATTCAAGTTTTAAATTTATATTTAGCCGACTTATCAATAACACACACACTTAACGAGCAGTGTACCCGGTCAGTATGAATATAATGGTAAGTAGAGTGTCGATCACTAAGAGTGGAACGTATTATCTAGTTATTCTAATCAGTATTTTAATATCCTAACGCAAGGGGGTTTCAGCCTGAGAGACTGGCACGATTTTGTTTGCAATTAAATAATAAAATAAACCAATAGGCACGAATCAGTAAGTAGCACACACGTACACAGATAAATACTCGAGACAATAAGAGGGCTGTCCTTATAATTAAGTAGATTGTCACTTGTTTTATTGATAGCTTTATATGAAGTGTATGTAGTTAACCCTTTCTCGTTGGTCCTAATCTTATCGGCGAGTAAACCCTTAATGATTACTTATGTCTAAAAGTTATTCCTAAGTGATCAATTTAGTAATAACCGTGGGAGCCACATTATTTTCCGCAGTCAAATGCCCGCAAGCCACTAATAAACACAGAGGTTATCAATGCACTAATAAGTAGTAACCAAAGACATCAACATATAAACTTTAATTGATGGGAAAGCAAGTATTAAAGGGAGTGCAATCTTTCGTTGTCACATTACACAAGCCACCAATCCTGATGAATTAAAGTTTGCTAACACAATAAAACAAAACTACTTAATGAATTAAACACATGCAGCACCTTCTTACAGCTCTTGTATCTTTGTTTGGTGTGTCTTGTGCTGCCTCCTTGACTGAATTCGTCCTAGGGTTCTGCTCTTCGGTTCTGATATATGTCTGACCAAAAGCTTCGGAATTCGTCTGGTCTTGGGGTATTTATAGTTTCTGTCTGAGGGAAGATGCGGCGCATCTAGTAAGTAGATGCGGCGCATTGACTTAACTTCGCGTGGGGTCCAAGATTATAATATTCAGGAATATTCGTACACCGCCAGAAGATGCGGCGTAACTCCATGATTAGATGCGGCGCATGTCCTCTTGTATCTTGGATCGTATCTGGTGATATCTTGATAGAGATGCGGCGCATGTCATGAGTGAGATGCGGCGCATCTGGAGCAGATTAGTCTTGATCTTCTTCATTTCAGTAGACTCTTAACTTTATGCATGTTTTGCTCCATAATTAGTCCAAAATCGCTAAGTTTCACCAAATGCTTGTTTTTACCAGAGAATTACAAAAGTAAACGATTAAGTATCAATCCTCATACATAATATAGTAAAACAAGTCAAATTAATAGGATAAATGATAGTAATAAAATGTACTTATTTGAGTTCATCACACGCATTTAACTTTGAGCTAGCGCAATAAACTATTTTATTATGGGTTGCATATCCCTTATCTTGGTCCACTATTATACTTTTTCTTAACCCATGATTTAGGCAGTGTTAGCCTACGTTGAACTTGAATTGCTTGCGAACGATGATTTGAACTTGGAAACCTTTTGGTTTAACCAAACTGTTTTAAACTAAAACCTATGAACTCACCAGCGTAAGCTGACCCTTTTAGCATGTATTTTCAGGTTTAATGCTATAGCTTATCTCCGGAGGCGCTTGGCAAGAGGCATGGTCATAGATGACTCTGATATTTATATTTGGGACCGCTTTATTTATTTTATGGGCCTTACTTCCGCACTATTGTTGAATGATGTAAATTTAACTCTTTTTGGTAATGAATTTTATTCTAAACGGTTAAGGTAAAACCGTTCTTTGTACCTTGTGTTGTGATACCAATTGAGTAGCAACCCAGTGACATGTATGCTTCCGCTGGACCCGATTTTCGGGGTGTTACAACAGAGAACCACCTTGACCTGGTTACACCCCAGTTTCCTCTTCCTTTAGGTTTTCCCGCCAAGGATGAGATCGTGGGCCACAAAGCCCTAGCGGTTACCACAAATCATGGGACGCCCCCATGATCTCCAAATCAAGTGCAACTACCCTCTAAGGCCTATTTCTCCCCTATAAATAGCTTGGATGGGCAAGAACCATGGTAATGCTAACTGAACTCTCTCAATTTACTACCAACATTATCATAACACATACTTATTCGCACGCCGAAGGTGGTTCGCAGGGCCCAATCCCTACGCAATCACTTAACGTAGTGTTTTAGTATTTCTTATTTCAGGTTAAAGACAAGCTTGGCGCAACCTCAACACCCATAAATCCTTTGATCATCATCGAAGGCCTGGTCGTGCAATTTATTGTACAATCAATTCTCTTGCTTGATAACATGTTAAAACACCACACGAAAAAGGAATGAAGTATAATTCACTCAACACTCATTTATTTAGTGGGTGAGTATATAAGAAAATCACACTCATTGCTCAGTCATGATCCAAATATTACCATAAGCTTGTACAAAAAACAAAACTCCACCGACGTGGCGTAAGCACCAAGTGTAAACATCTAAGAGGACTTTTATTCAGGTTAAAGGGTAATATGGGGTTTATGTTCAGATATCTCTTGTAAAAACATACTAGATCGCTAGCGCGAAGTCTTGATTTACTCAAACAACGGATGGTCACTAAAATAAAATACCTTAGATCGCTGGCGCGTTATTCGATCACTCAAGAACCGGATGGTCACTAGAATATTCGCACAATTGATATCTTCACAAAATTAAAAAGGTAGGGATAAGGCATGGGATATACTTATGAGAGGTGTAAAAAAAACTTTACAAATAGTCAAAGTCTACAACCAATTGCTACTAGCTACGTCAACCTCTTTTAAATGAAATTGAGAATTCATCCTTGATCGATATCATACTTTCATAGCTCATTGGCTATTCTTGTCACCATACAATTGCGATGACTTATTATATTTTTTTCCTTTTCTCTTTTTTTTTCTTCTTTTCTTGGCCACATGTTTCGGCCATCGATCATAATTCCAATAGATCTTCTATGAGATTATCATAGAGTTTGCAACTTTCTCCAAAATTCAAGGTTTCCCACATAACAACCATCTTTCCAAGTAGCTAGTAACCAACCAAGACTTGACTATGGGTAAGGTTAAGGCTAAAAGTGTAAAATATTTTTGTATTTTTCTGGTGTAACAAAAGAAGAGAATGGCTCAAAGGGTGTACTAATGGTATCTAGCACTAAAATTGAGTGTTAACAAATGGGTCAATGATGAGAGTTTTAACTAACCGATGTGATTAGCTAATGTATGATTTGCAAATGGATGGCCATTTAGTTGAATCCTAATGTTGCCTCTTATCACACGAATACACTTTCATCACACGAATGTGATCTCACTGCGGTCTGGTAATGATTTGCAAGTACAAGTTCTAGAATAAATAAAATCACCGGCACACTCATAGCAAAAAGATCAAGCATAAAAGATGTATGCTATATAAGAATAGGCTCAAATCCTCACAATTTTTGGTGGAATGGGCTATAATTGTGCTAGCAATGTTATCGATCCCAAAAATGGATTGCAATGTCAATCAGGACACATCTCGAATTTTCAAAAATTACATGTTTTATCAGTGGATTGATCTAGTTATTCTAATATAAATTATCCTAAATGTGCGAAAACAACTAGGCTAAAAAATATAGAAAATTTAAAATCCAGTTTCATTTTCCTATTTCCTCCCCCCACACTTAAGTTTGACATTGTCCTCAATGTAAAGAACGATGAACCATAAAAATAGGGAAATGGAACATAAAAGAAATGATACTGCCTGAGCCTTGGAATCTAGATCGAGCTCCAAATGAGATATTGAGATCGAACGATTCCACATCTTCGAGATCAAGCATCGTAACCTGCAGTAATCTTCATATACAAAACAAACAAACACACAAAATGCAAAATATTTTTGGATTTTTTTTTTTTTTTTTTTTTTTTTTTTTTACAAGGCCCCCACACTTATGGTGAAACCATTGGGGCATAAAAATAAACAAACAATTAAAAACACACGGGTTGCCTCCCGAGAAGCGCTTAATTTATTAACGAGTAATCAGCCTGACTCGATCTTCCTCACTTTCGTGGTTTATGTTTGGGATTCTTTCCCGACTTCTTGGGAATATAAACCACATTTCCTTTCACTATTCCTTTTCCGGTTTTATCGATGTCATATAACTTTGCTGTATCACAAGATCTAGGAAGGACATCATCCATAAATCCAGAATCTGCAACCCATGGTATTACTTTTTTATAATCTACTGGGAAAGGTTTCATTAATGGAATAGCAGTGTATTTCTTTTTATCGAGCAGTTCAAGTTGAATTTGCTCACTTGACATTTCATTCAGTTGCTCCTCATCACAATAAATCTTGATACGATGTCCATTAACAATGAAACTTCCACCGTGCTTATCATATAACTCGACATATCCGGATGGAAAACCATGTTTTACCACGAATGGACCATACCATTTGGTTCTTAGCTTAGGAGCTTTGAATTTGTACTTAGAATTGAACAAAAGTACTTTATCTCCTGCTTTGAATTCTTTCCTGATTCTGAGTTTCTTATCATGGTACGCTTTTGTTCGAGCTTTGTACAACTTGGAATTCTCATACGCTTGGAGTCTTAACTCATCGAGTTCATGCAATTGCAAGAATCATTTTTCTCTAGCGATTTTGAGATCGGGGTTACATTGCCTCAACGCCCAGTATGTGCGGTGTTCAATTTCAAACGGCAAATGACAAGTTTTTCCATATATGAGTCTATACGGAGTTGTGTTAATTGGAGTTTTATATGCCGTTCTAAACGCCCATAGAGCATCATCGAGTTTCCTTGACCAAATGGAAGGATTATCCTTAACCATTTTTTCAAGTATTCTTTTTAAAGCTCTATTGGTGTTTTCAACTTGACCACTGGTTTGAGGGTGTATGCTGTTGCAAAATGATGATGGACTCCATATCGTTTCATAGCTTTCTCCATTTGATGGTTACAGAAGTGAGTTCCTCTGTCGCTTATCAAAGCTTTTGGAATTCCGAATCGAGAGAAAAGCTTTTTCAGAAAATTTACAACCACTCGTGCATCATTTGTGGGTAAGGCTTCCGCTTCGGCCCATTTAGAAACATAGTCAATTGCAATGAGGATGTATTCGAACTTATGAGATTTAGGAGACAAATGGCGCCGTGTAGTTCTTTTATCGGGAAAATTATCATCAATCTCATCTTCACCGAATTCATCTAAATTAGGATTTTCTAATCGAGACAAATGGTCTGCTGCAACATTTTCCGCGCCTTTCTTATTTTGGATTTCTATGTCAAATTCTTGAAGCAATAAAATCCATCGGATAAGACGTGGTTTGGCATCTTGTTTGGCAAACAGGTATTTAAGAGCTGAATGATCGGTGAATACAATTGTCTTTGACAAAACGAGATAAGAACGAAATTTGTCAAACGCAAAAACTACAGCCAAAAGTTCTTTTTCAGTGACCGTGTAGTTTTGTTGAGCACTATTCAAGGTTTTGCTAGCAAAGTAAATAGGACAAAAATGTTTTCCATCGCGTTGTCCTAATACTGCTCCAACGGCAAAATCACTTGCATTACACATAAGTTCAAATGGCAGCGACCAATTTGGTGAAACCATAATCGGTGCATTTGTTAACTTATTTTTGAGCGTTTCGAATGCCTTGATGCATTCGTCATTGAAATCAAAAACTGAATCTTTCTCGAGAAGCTTTGTCATAGGATGAGATATTTTTGAAAAATCTTTGATGAATCTGCGGTAGAATCCCGCATGCCCCAAGAAACTCCTAACGCCTTTGATGTTAGTCGGGGGTGGTAACTTAGCAATAGCATCTATTTTTGCTTTGTCAACTTCGATTCCCTTGCTAGAAATCTTGTGACCAAGCACAATGTCTTCTGTCACCATAAAGTGACATTTTTCCCAGTTTAGTACGAGATGAGCGGTTTTGCATCTTTCAAGCATTTTATCAAGATTGGAAAGGCATGAATCGAATGAGTCTCCAAATACCGAGAAATCATCCATGAAAACTTCCATGGAGGTTTCAAGCATATCTTGAAAAATAGCAATCATGCACCTTTGAAATGTTGCCGGTGCGTTACAAAGACCAAAAGGCATACGCCTATACGCATATGTGCCAAAAGGACACGTGAATGTGGTCTTTTCTTGATCAGCTGGATCAATTGGAATTTGGAAATAACCGGAAAATTCAACGTAAAAACAAAAGAATTTGTTCCCCGCAAGTCTTTCCAACATTTGATCCATGAACGGTAAAGGAAAATGATCCTTCCTGGTGGCGTCATTTAATTTGCGATAATCAATGCATACTCGCCAACCAGTTATGGTTCTGGTAGGAACAAGTTCATTACGTTCATTAGTTACAACGGTTGTTCCTCCTTTCTTAAGAACACAGTGAACAGGACTCACCCATGAACTATCCTCAATGGGGTAAATAATACCAGCATCAAGAAGTTTGATTATTTCCTTCTTAACAACTTCCTTCATGTTTGGGTTGAGTCTTCTTTGTCTTTGAACAACGGGTTTGGAATCGTTTTCAAAATTGATTTTGTGTTTGCAAAAGTTTGGACTTATTCCACGAATGTCAGAATTTTTCCAAGCGAAAGCTTCTTTATGATATTTGAGGATAGAAATAAGACGTTCTTTTTCATCGGGTTTGAGTGCTGAAGATATGACAACTGGAAGAAGAGATTTTTCTTCCAAGAATGCATATTCCAGATGATCGGGAAGAGGTTTCAAGACGAGATCCACCGGCGGATCTTCAATTAAGGTTTTGATTCTCATTTCATCATTGAATTCCAACTCCTCAAAGTTGGTTATTTCTTCCTCAAAAATTTCTTCGGTGTTTATCTGCATAAATTCAGCGAATTCTCTGTCGAGATCTTCATCACTTATTTGTCCAGATGTTTTATGAGTCTTAATTCTTTCATCAAGCAACTCATCGAATGTTTCCTCTATAATTTCATCGATAACATCAATGCTATAACAAGTGTCATCATTCGCATGAGAATATTTCATGGCTTGATTAATTTGAAAAGAGATTCTTTCATCTCCAACTCCAAGATTGAGTTTTTTGTTTTTGACTCGAATGATAGCATCGGCGGTGTTTAGGAAAGGTCTTCCTAAGATCAATGAAACTTTGCTATCTTCCTCCATCTCGAGGATCACAAAATCAACGGGAAAAACGAATTGCCTAACTTGAACAAGCATGTTTTCAGCTACTCCAACAGGATATTGGATAGTATGATTTGCTAAACGTATACTCATTCTTGTGGGTTTCAAGGTATCGATCGAAAGCTTCGCATACAATGAGTATGGCATAAGATTGATACTCGCACCAAGATCGGCTAAAGCATCACAAGTGATTGAATTTCCCAAAGTACACGGGATGAGAAAACTTCCAGGATCACCGAGTTTTTTCGGTAGTTTGTTTTCAACAATGGCTGAGCAATCTTCATTCAAGAAGGTAGCGGAAATGTTTTCCATTTTACTTTTGTTGCTCACAAGTTCTTTCAAAAACTTCCCATAATTGGGCATAACAGCCAGGACATCAACAAGAGGAACGTTGATCCTAACTTCTTTGATTAAGTCAATGAACTTGCCATATTGTTCTTCCATCTTTTCTTTCCTTAAACGTTGAGGATATGGAATTGTTGGTTTATATGCTTTGAGCTGTGGAGTGGGTTTAACGACTGGTGTAGGAATTGGTTCGTTATCTTTTGGTTCCTCCTCTGCTTCATCCTCACTATCATCATGAATGATAGTGGTTGTTTGGTTTGGGTCTGGTGGTGGATCATAAGATAGACCACTACGAGTGAATACATCATTTACATGCTCATTTCTCGTTTGAGGTGGACGATAAGATCCAGATGATGATGGTTTCGGGTTGGATTGAGTATTGCTTGGCAAAGTACCCGATGGTCTAGCAGCAAATTGATCAGAAAGACGACCAAATTTGGTTTCAAGGTCTTGGATAGAAGCTTGATGGTTCTTTTGACCTTGTTCAACTTTGGTTTTGAGGCTGAAGAATTGATTTTTGATAAATTCATTCGTTTGCTTTTGAGCATGCACGAATTCACGCATGGTTTTTTCGAATTCAGATTCTTCATTTTTCTTTTCAGGTGTTTGTGATGATGAATGGTTATCATCATGAGACGATGTCAGACGGTTGTTGTCACGAGGTTGGGAACTACAATTATCATCCCTCGGTGGACGATCTTTCTAATCTATAGAATTTAGACCGTAGTAGTTTCCACGATATCCTCCTCCTCGATATCCTCCATAAACATAATTGGCTTCGGCTTCGGGACCTCCCATGGGTTTGTCATCACACTCGGATGATGAATGGTTTCCACCATAATAGTTGCATCCATCGCGCATATCTTTGATCTCTTTTTGGATACTTTGGAATTTAGAATCGATTTTGGTGGTGAGATCTTTCATCATGTCCATGATTTTAGAATTTTCATTCGTTCCTTCGGCGAATGCAACGGTTTTTCGTTGAGGTTTGGTTTTGGCATCCTTAGACCAATCGAGCTTAAGAAGTACACGGTCTTCTAGTAAAGTGTAAGCTTCGTTAGGGGTCTTATAAAGGAAAATTCCTCCGGCATCAAGGATACCTTGAGTTGTGTCATCGAGACCATGGTAAAAGATTTGAATGATATTACCATGAGACAAACCATGCCCATGACAACTTCGGAGCATGTTTTTCATTCGAAGCCAAGCTTCGACAAGATTTTCTCCTTCCTTTTGAGTGAAACTAAGAATTTCACCTAAGAGACGATCAAACATGGCCGGTGGAAAGAAACTTCCAACAAATGCTTCTCTCATTTGGTCCCAAGTTGTGATCACTCCGGGGCTTAATTCGTTATACCAAATTTTCGCTTCTCCGGTAAGAGACGATGGAAAGAGTTTGAGGCGGATTGCATTTGCTTCGGTAGTTCCATAACGAAACATGTCACAAATTTCAAGAAAATCGGCGATATGTTTCTGTGGATCAGATCTAACTCGACCATCAAATTGATTGTCTTTAATCATCGAAAGATGATGACCTTTGATAGTGAAGTTATCTCCAAGATTAACAGGAACAATGGCGGCCGCGGGTGTAGGAGCTACAACCCTATTGGTGGCCCACATAGGTCGATCGTCGGCCATTGGAAATGGTAATTCAAGAAAAAGATCAACGATTTGATGAACTTCGGAAAGATTATCAAATGGTGGGTTAATGGTTCTTGGTTTTCTTCGATAATTTGGAATAAATGGGGTTCTCTTTTTGCGAAATAAACTTTCGAGGTTAGACAATGGTATACTTAATTCTTCGTTAGAAGAGCGAGTGGTCATACATGAGAAAAACGAGCCAATCAAAAAAGATTATCAACTAAAAAGAAAATTAAAATATTTTTTTTGAACAATAACTGCTGGTTCAAAAATGAACTGGGCGGTTGGGAACGGTCTGGGTCACAGAAACAAATGAACCGGGCCGGCTGAAAATGAACCGGGCGGCTGAGATAGGTCAAGAACAAACGAACCGGGCGGCTGGGTTTGAACCAGGCATTTGGGGTAGGTCAGAAGACTCTGAACCGATCGGTTCAAATGTGAACCGGGCGGCTGAGTATTTTCGGGGTCACAGAAGCTTTTGAACCGCGATTTCCTGGGTGAAAATTTCAAAGAACTTTTAAAGAACAAGCTTAGGAACAAGAACAAAGCACAAAAATTATAAACAAAAACTCACAAAAACGTGATCAAATCCCCGGAAACGGCGCCAAAAACTTGATGTGTGTCGAGAGTGCAAGTTTTAAATTTATAAACACGATCTACCAATGATTCAAACGAAACACATACGAGCAAGTATACTCGTCCGTGTGTAGCAAGAGGTGATATGGTAAGCCGAGGTCTTTCACAAGGATTTGTTTAGTTTTTATGTAACGTGAGTTTGATTATAACAAAGACTTAGTAATGATTCTAAAGCAAGCAAATAATGATGATGATGTAAATTCAATATATTAAAAACTACACTCGCCTAGACTAGTTTGCACAATTCCCTTGATATGATTATGACAATGGTTCAAATCAATTATGATCAATAAATTAGATGGTGCTCTAATTTGATTAGTTGGTGTACTAATCCTGTTGTTTTCAACACTTTCAATCCTCGTCAAGATTTTAAGATGACAAAAACAATACGATGTTTTGATCAAACAACACTAACATAATTCAATCACTTGATTCGCAATCGTTTCACAAGTAATTGATAACTACACTTTTAGATTTCTAAGTTTAACCAAGTTACATATGAAATGGTCAATACATAAGGTAACACCTTCATAGACAAAGGTTTACAATTTATTAAATAACAATGTCTCTTTCGACCTATTACACCATTAATAATCAACCAAACTTGATAACTCTTTTGTTTATGAAAACTTTGAAAGCACAATTCGATCTTAGTATTAGCTTTTCATTGAATTAGAACCATATAGTCATAATCAATCAACATTCATGTAACAAACATCATCTAGGCAAGTGCACAAGGCACTTAGCCGCTCATGGCAAACAAAGTAATAATCACAGAAATTATATCACTTGAAAACATGATTAAAGAGTCTTACAAAAGTTGTAATGATGATTACAAGACTTAGGAACAATTATGAGGTGATCAACAATGATTCCTTTGATGATTACAATGATGGATAATGAATGTAAGTCAACTTCTTCCTGTGTTTTCTTCTTTGTAGCCTTCTTGAGAGAGTATGAGAAATTTGGTATATGAGTATGTGTCCTTTCTCTCTAGCCAATGCTTCTAATTAATAGAAAACTACTCCTTGGCCAACAAGCAAGTTTCTTGGGCACCAAGTGTCATAAAATTCTGGACTTGAAGTAAATGAAGCATAATGACAACCCACATGAAGAGTTAGATCATTAAAAGTAGTCATTAAGTGTGCCAAGAGTTGCAGCAACCCAAGGTTGAAGTCTCAACCTGAGGTTCAGATTCCAGCCCAAGGTTTGGAGTAAGGTTGGCATGGCAGTTTTGAACCTTGGGTTGAACTTAAGCCTTAGTTGTATTTCTTGAACCATTGGTTGAGGAAGCAAGCCAAAATTCATAGCAAACTTTGCATGTAACTTCTCATTCATTTCATTAACACTTGATCTTTTCTTGAGCTCGAAAATCTTTGTAACTTGATTCTTTATCTTTGATGATCTTCCCGAGGTCTTTATTATGGGTAGAATCTTTCGTTGTGCATAAGCTCTTGATTTAGCAACTTTTCCCCATCTTTCTACCTATTCCTTTGGACTTGATTGTACCTGAACCTTAATATATCTTTTGTACCTTTTTCGCATAATATGTTCACAAACACAACCAAATACAATGCACAAACATAGAAATAACGCGTCTAAAACATGTACGAAATGAGCGTTATCATGTAGAAAGTCTGTCAAATACATCTCTATACATACTTATGATTTTCCTTAGTTCATGCATTCTTTTATTTCATTTGTATCATTACAAGCTTTCCATTTATTATTTCGATCTCTCGTTATTTATTTTTCATATATAAATGACCTCCTAATTCTATGGATGGCTAGAAATGAAATACTATACTCATTCGTACCTTATATCATCATTTAAAAAGTTATCGAGACCTATTTTGAACACAGGTTGAATATCGAACGCTATATATCTCATATAATCATATTGGACCAGTTGGTTGTGTCGACTAGAATACGATCCATAAAATCATTTCTAATCTACAAGCTTAACATACTCGAAACAGTCCTAAACTATACATATTTATCGAGTGGGCCTTAAAGCCCACTAAGCTCTTAATAAGCAATTTCGAATAAGCGGTCCCATAAGCAGTTTTGATAAGTTAATAAGACTATATTATAAGCCCAAAATCAAGCCCAAATCGATTTGAAATCCATTATATCGTAAAACCTTAACAGGCCTGTTTTAAAACCCTTAAGGCCCAATAAGCTAAAAATAAGCTCTTTTTATGAAATAAGCAGTTTCATAAACTTAAATAAGCTGTTTGAGGCTTATGAAATTCTCAGAAAAGTTAATCTATAAGTTTTGTGATTTTTGGACTAAAAATGCAAAATATTGTGCAAATCGGGTTAAATGTGTAACTTTCACATAATTTAGTGTCAAACTGCCATTTTGATAAGTTAAGGGTAGAAAATGAATATCCAGTAACCAGGAGTGTTAAAATGTCATAATTGGATATTTTGGACTAAAAATGTAAATACAATCTAACCAAGGACTAACGGTGTAAAAGTTTCACCATTAGGGTTAAAAGTGTAAATTTCTTATAACTTTAAGGACCATTCAGTAACTATATTATATACATATTCACATAAAATGTTTTATACATTTTTGTCCTAAAAAGCCTTTTGTACATTTCGTGGGATATATTTAAATTACGATACGTATATATATATATATATATATATATATATATATATATATATATATATATATATATATATATATATATATATATATATAATATAACGGATTTCTAACGAATAACATAACGTGTCGTCCACCAACTTTTGAGGAAACGATATTTACGGATTCAATAAACATAAAAACAAGATAATATTATATATAATATTATTTTTAAACTTTAAGCATTTTAAGCATATCATCCATTCTCATCACGAACCAATTCGTTATCCGATACTTTTTCCACAATCATTATTCGTATTAAACCAAACTTAAACTATCGAAATCTCAGACTTCCCTATTATTCAGGTCGTGTGTTGGAGCCGTTCCCATATTACATTTGACTTCACATTATCTTTGTCAACTACATCCGAGGTGAGCTCATAGTCCTACTTTTATCTTTTATATATTTTCAATTCGTGGGGAGATACATGCTACAAAACAGAACACAAGTATTTTCTGTATGCTATACCTAATTGATATTGCCTAAATTACCACTACTATTGCCATTATTACAAGTCCCTCCCATCATGAGCCATTAATCACTTGCAAGTGAACGCGAATATAGTGAACAGATCTGTTGGAGGCTGACTGCCTATTTGAAATAGCCAGAAGATGGCCTTAGTTGCTAGCTGGATTAGTCAAATGCACTTTATTTGAAGGAAATAGGTAGACAGCAATCTCCTATCCGAGGGCCATAAACTCACACCATTAATTTGGTGTGTTCATACCGTTTCGGCGGTAATCGTTAAGGTTTGAGTGTCATGAGACTTAGGGCAATATATCGAACTGCAATATTACAATTTCTACTATGATTGTGTTTCTATGCAATTATACAACTTGAGACTTGTGTTCAAACTGATTACAATTACAAACACTATGGATTCACTCAACAATTTTGTTGACTTTTAGCATGTTTATCTCAGGAAATTAACGGAGCATTCAAGGCACGGAGTGGGCAAATAAACTAATGGTTTTTGGTGTCAAATAAATTCTATCATTCATTTCAAACTATCATATCTTTTGTGAGATATTAAACATTTAAATTTACTTTTGTATCTGAATTATTAAATGAATGATAATAACTTTCAAAATGCCTCTTTTGAGTCATTTTCTATAATTATGACTGTGATCCTTCCAGTAATACCCCGATTAGTATTCCGCTGTTAACTTGAAATTTAGGGGGTGTTACAATATTCATCTACAATTACTAGGGTATATTTTTCATGATGGATAGACATCGGACTGACCGTTCCAAAGAGATCTATATGCAAGAGATGAAGGCAGTTTTTGATGGAAAAGTTTTGTTTAGTTTTAAAAGATGCTATTTGATGCTTGCCCTTTTCGCAGGCTGAGCATGGTTTGTCCTTAGAAAACACAAGGGATGGTAAACCAAGGACTTTATTTTATTTAGCAAGGTTGTTTATGTTTTTGAAATTCAGGTGGGAGAGTCTTTTGTGCCAGAGCTAGTTGAGTGTCTCATTGGCTTTTGAAAATAGACAAGTACCATTCTGAGTGAGTGTTTCCATATCCAACACATAAACATCCTCTCTTCTTGGTGCTATAAGAACAATTTCTTTATTAGCATTGAAGATAGTCCCTTGCTTATCATCGAACTGAACTATGTATTTAGCATCACATAGTTGACTGACACTTATAAGATTGTACTTGAGACCATTAACATAAGTTATTCTAGTAAAAACTATACCGTTGCAGTTTACTGAACCATAACCTTCAGTGAGACATGATGAGTTATCAGCAAATACCACTTTGGGTTCTGGTTCTTTAACATATTTGTGCAGATATTCCTTCACACCGGTCATAATCCTTGAGCATCCACTGTCTAGATGCCAAACAGGTTCCCTGGTATGTCTCTGCACAAACAGTAGACTGCGTTAGTTTTTCTTATTGACCCACCTTTTGGTAGGTTTGGCTTTGTTGGCCCTTTTGAACTGTACAACTGATTCATGGTCAGTGGTTGAGTGAATAGTGCTTCCACATTATTTTTACACTTGGATGATGAGGATTCAGAAGAATTTGTGGTAGTTCTTCTGTTTTGAATGATCATGTCATGTTCTGAAGTGTTTTGAGAGGGATCTCCACATATATTACAACAAGAGTACGTGAGACAGTCATCAGGATGATGGTCATTGAATCTACAATGTGGAAAAGAATGAAGAGATCTAGCCTTCGATATCTGATTGTGTTTGGAAGATAAGGTGTGCTTGAAGACTTGAGCTTTACATCTTGCTTGAGCATTCAGGGAGGCCAGATGGGATTTGTGATCAGAGGTCCTGTGATCCTCTTGTTTACATATCATGCAAAACAAGATTCTATCACAATTATCAGTGTTATGAATTGTATAATTGCACAGTTCACATCTTTGTTGATGTCTGTATGTGGATCTGGAGATACTTGTGGAAGCTGGTGTATGCTCTTTAGTCTCAGATAGAGGAGATGATTCCATCTTTTCACTCAGCTTCCTGACAAGTTCAGCTAACTGATCATATTTCGAGTCAGTGCTGTCAGTCTTTGTTTTGGTGGAGACTGAAGGTGAGGAGGTTTCAGCATGAGCTGAGACATCATTGTCTGGGATTGTGATGGGATTTTCTTGGATCGTTCTACCAAATTCAGAGTTCTCCTTTGGAGAGTGTTGTTGGTAAACTAAGGGTGTGAGATCTGAGCAAGGTGCAGCTCCCTAAAGGACTTTCAGTGGAGGAAGTGGAGCTTGAGATTCTGATTCAGACTCAGTTTGACTGGGTTCATCAGTTACTCCAAGCATACTTTTGATAGCCTGACTTTCAGGTTCCAAAATGATTCCAGTGTTGAAGTTAGGTAACTTGCTATCTGGGTTGATTCTTTCAACCCAATCACTGGATTTAGGTTTCATTTCTTTTTCAAAAGGTATGCCAACAGGCAGGAAGGCTTTTTCACTGTGACTCTCACTGGAGGATTCAGTGAGTTGATCTTCTCCTAGCATTCTCCTTTTGGTACTAGGAATAAGACTGACAGAATCATAGACTCTTGGATTCTTAGTTGTCCAGCTTTCAATGGTAGCCTTTTCTTTCTTAAGTTCTTCTTGAAGAGCATGATTTTGTTTCACAAGTTCAGTGTTTTGATTTTGAAGTGCAACACTTTCAAGTTTTGCTTGTTTTAAAGCAAGAAGTTCATCTCTGCATTTATTTAATTCAAAACCGAGTTTGTTGTATTTTGAAAACAGATTCAACCTTTGCTCTTCAGCATACTTAAGATCTACATTGACATAGTCTAAATAAGATTGCCAATTAGAATTATCATCCATGGACAGTAAAATGTTTACCTTTCTCATGGTGATGTTGACCCATTCTCCATTTCTGGCATGAATCTTTCCCACAGCTAGCTTGTCATCCTCAGAAAGTGCCATCAGTGCACTGACATGAGCTTCTTCATCATCTGAAGATACAACTTCCTCATCCCAATCAAATGTTTCCGCAACAAGCCCTTTGTTTTTGGCTTGAGAGGATTTAGTGGCTGGTGCGGCTTGAGAAGGTGAGGAGGCAGCCTCAAGAAGAGCAAGTTTAGCCTTTTCTTTTCGATACTTAGCATCAAAATCCTTTTGTCCTTCATTTTTATTTAGAAAATATTGAGAAGACTGAAGCATTTTAGGTTGAAATTTTCTAATTCCTGAAGAGGAACTGTTTTCAGAAAATTTATATGAGGGTTCTGAGGTTGTTTTTGAGAAACAGACTTTTGCAAAGTGACCTCTTTTGCCACATTTAAAACACTCAGTATTTTCATTTGCTTTTGCATTTTTAAAGTTTTTGTTTCTTTTAATAAAACGTTTTGAGTTAGCAAGGAGTGCCCTTTCTTGAAATTCAGTTTGTAAGTCATGAAGGTACTCCTCACTGGTTCTTTCATCGGCCTCATCATCTGAATTATCTTGAAAATCCTGCACAACCCATTGGAATAAAAAGCAGTGGATATGGGTGTAATAGTCAGGGCCTTTTTGGTCTCTTGACTCCTCTTTGAGTCAGGGTATCTCTTAGAGATTAATTTGTCTTTATAGACAAATATCCCATAGATTTTAGGGAGATCAAGGTTTTGAATGTGGTTAGCATTTCTAAGTCCTTGAGAGAAGTTTAACCACTTCTCATGGAGACTGTTGATGAAGCCAACATTGATCTCATGCTTCGATAAGGTGACACCATCATTTGTCAGGTCATTGAGCAAGGTCTTGTAACGGGTATAAGTCTGAGAGAGACTTTCAGAGTCTTTGGCCCTGAATGTATTATACTCAAGTTTCAAGTCCATGATCCTGTTTTCCTTGGTATCTGAGGGACCCTCAAAGCTATGAACCCAATCAGTCCAAGTCTGTTTGGCAGTTGGACAGTTAATGACTAATTCCATTATATCGTCAGGGAGACAAGATATAATGATGCTTTTTAGGCGTTGGTCTTGATTGACCACCCTTCTCTCGTCAGGAGTCCACTGAGCTTCAGGATTAACCAACCCTTCAGCTGTTTTAGGGACATATTGGCCTTCATTAATAAGCTTAATGTAATAGGGTTCCATTCCCGTTAAGTAGCAAAGCATGCGCTTTTTCCACTTGTTAAATGTTCCAACTTCAAGTCGGGGAGTAGTAGCAGTATAGCTTCCTCCCTTTTTATCGACCAGTTGGGGTACATTACTATCAGCCATGGTAGGATATTGATTTTAAAAACTTTAAGCACTCTGTTGTTTTGAAAGTTTTATAAACCAGAGGCTCTGATACCACTTGTTGTTCTCTTTACACAGTTAGAGTTAACTATAAAGTTAAGCTAACTGCGTTCCATGGTTAAGTAATGTAAAGATATTCTTTGACAGTTATAAGAAAGAAACGTAAAAGTAAATAGACAATAGTTTATCAATGTTTAAATTCTTATTAGAAATTAATCAAAGAATCTATACCCAAGTGTTTGCGGAATAACACTTGGGATTGAAATGAAAAGTATGATTTTCTCCTCTCTAAACTTAAGCTATGTTTAAGTACAACTATGCTAACCAACTGAGCTACCTCGGGGACTTAGTTGCTTTGGAGGAGTAGAAAGGATTGTGAATGTTAAGCTTTTTACAAACAAACTTGTCAACCTTTCTACTCCAACTTCTGATCTTATTTATACTAGTACGAGGATGCTGCTAGAGAGGTTAGGTAGGTGTGTGTCATGATTCTAATGGATGAGGTACAAAGAGGTACATCTTCCATTGAATGCATCAATATTGGAAAAAGCTCTTTCTTTGCTTTTATGAATAGTGCAGGCAACTGTTAACTACCTTTATCACCAACTCGTACTTGATTTGACTTGTCACTAAAGTTTACTTTATCCCACTCAAACGTATTAGTTAAAAGTCCCGCCTAAATCTTCAGTCTAAAGACTTTGATCTTTAGATCTTGGTCTTCATAGAAGAGGAGGAGATTTGGCAATCAGAGAGCTATTGTCATCACTCCCTGAATCCATCATCTCTTCTTTGGCTCAGGTATCATTCACTGAGTTCTACCTCACTGAATGAAAAGTCCTTCTTTCTTTAGACTTGTCCTGAGCATCCTGAAGATGACTCACTGAGTGACTATTCACTCAGTACTTGATTATGCTTAAGGATTAGCAACACCTCGGATATTTTCTATTCAAATCCTAAACTAGGGTGTGTTTGGGTAACGATGGACCCAACATCCCGTCCCACCAGTACATTAATATATGGAGCTCTTGTGAGATATGGTGATGGACTTTGATGTTTCTGTTTTTTCTTGGATGATGCGACACTTTCCAGGCTATGCTTTCTATCACAGAAATGGAAAAGTGTAGCTTGCAGGTGTACAATTGTCACTTTGTCCATATAATTTTGCCCAGGCCTCAAAGGCATTGAATGAAGGGATGCCCTAGGTTTTTGACTGAGATGTCTTTGTAGCCGTCAACTTTCTCTTTCCTTCTCAGTTGACGTGATAATCCTTTCAAATATTGGAAATGCGCGCATTTTGTTTTGTTTGCAACCACGCGTCTGTCCTTTCAATTGCCTTCCTATTTTCCCGGGCCTAGTGGGTTCCTTTCTTAGCGTACCTACCCCTGTTTTGGGCCTGCTAAGTATTGGACACGTCTTGTGGGCTCCCGATATTTGGGTATATAAAGCGATCATGCCTTTTCCAATGTCTTTTCTACCTTTTCTTTGCCATTTCTTAACTCGTCTTATTGATTTTGTGTCTTTTTTCCTCGAAAACAATTTGAAAAATTTATTCATCTGTCTTTTATGTTTCATCTTTCGATGTGCGATGAATCCTGTTGATCCTTTCTTAAACCCTTGTGTTTTTTTACGAAGAAGCAAAGTTCGCCATATCGCTAGGTCTGTAACCGTCTTCTTTATTTTCTTTTGCGCTTTTTGATGTTTTGATGTATTATGTTCGTCATTTTTTCTTAGGCCATGCCTCACAGGGCTGCTCCCCAAGGTCCACCTCCTACTATAGAGGCTAGTGGATCCTCAGTAACCATAGATAGGTTTGAGTCATTTAGAAATAGGTATTCCTGGATTTTTGAACTTTATCCCCGTATTCCCAGGAAGGAAGGACGTGCCAATGTGCCTTAAGAACCTAAATACCATAGCCGTATGTCTTGAATGTCATGGTAATCTTAGGTTTCCTCTGTACCATTTCTTTCAAGAAATGTTCAACTTCTATGGCATTCATTTGTCACAGTTGCATCCAAGTGGTGTTCAGAGGATTACGACTTTCATACTGGCATGTTATAGTGTGAATATGCTAGCGTTTGTTGATGTATTCTGTGCCTTTTTCTTTTTGAAACAAAATGGCTCTTGGTATACCATAGAGAAAATAAGGATGGATAAGAAGTTTAAACTGGAGGCTTCCTCCAGGGGTTTCTATGGCTGGCAAAAAAATTAGACCTAGATCCGTTTAGTGGGAGTAGAGGGCCTAACTAGTTCATTGGGTGGAGTGACCATGTTAGGCTAGATGAAGGCAAGCCTCCAGTTTGATATGGATTTGTATTATGCCCTTTGTGCAATGTCTGTGCATCAGAGGCCTTATCAGGAAGAGGCCTTGGTGCAGGCTCAGTTGAGTACCAAGTGGAGAGATGGTTATGCACCGGTACTCAGTTGGGCTGGTAAGGGTAAAAATCTTTTCATGCATATGATTGTCTTGCAATACTTTTATTTTTGTTTCAGGATTTATGAATTGCAACTTCTTGTGTTTTGAAGTGATAGGCATTGACGAATATATGACGTGTTGATGCAAATAATGTTCTAAAAACGTTATTTATATCTTTCGATTACTTCACGTTTTGAGGATGACAAAATGTGAAATCACGATACGTTAAAATCAACGTAAACAAGTCTTTAATCGGAAGATCCCGTTTCTACGCAAATCACTCTTGAACAAAGTTACAACTTGAACTAGTGATCAAAGAAGTGAATTTATATTTTGAAAATTCACATTTTAAATGGGACAAAACATTTTTTTTCAAAAATACACATGACAAATTATTTTTGAAATATTAAGAAATGTTTTAATGGAAAAATTAGTTTGAAAATCACAACAGCTATTTTTCCCCCAAAATCAGCTCCAACCTTCCCCAAATAAGTTTTCACCAGAAAAGACAAAATTTGGAGCGTCCTAGTCTACCACGGCTCCACGGTACCGTTAAATTTAACGGAGCCGTGGGTTATTTAAAGGAGCCGTCCGTACCATTTTTTTTGTAACTTTCAGATTTTCTTTGCCTATAAATACCAACCCCTTTCACAGTTTTAGGCACCCTTCACACACAGAAAAATCCCTTTGCTTAATCCTCTCAAACCTTTCACTTCTTTAGATTAGTTTTTCTTTGTTTCAAGAGTAATCCAATCATCCCTCAAGTGATCCTCTTCATACCTCTTCACTAGGAAGAGAAGAACACAAGTATCCAAGTAGATACAAGGTGTTGTCATCCTTCTTCATTAGCAAGAGAAGAACACAAGTATCCAAGTAGATACAAGGTGTTGTCATCCCTCTTCATTAGCAAGAGAAGAACTCAAGTATTTAAGAAGATACAAGAGTTATAGTTGTTAGGTTTTTGTAACACTTGTTACATCCTTGATTGTATCTTAGCATACATCAAGATTATCTTTCTTTTGTGAGTGAGAGTGAAGATCAAGTGTGATCTATAGAGATAGTGAACATCTCTTATAGCCATTGGGCTTGTGTGATTGATCAAGAAGATCAAGGGTCGATAGATTAGTGTTAGTTGAGTAGAGTGAAGTGAGTGTTGATCATTGTGATCGTGTTGAGATCTTGGTGATCTCTTGAAGCCATTGGGCTTGAGTGTTTGGTCACGTGGACCGTGGTAGATTGGTGCTAGCTAAGATTAGCACTCGACATCTAGCTTAGTGTCGGTAATAGGATAAGTGACGTGTACAGTTTTCTCCGCCTGAAGGAAGGTTGTTGATATAGTGTTTGAAACTCTCGAGTGTGGTACTCGGGGAGTGGAGTAGGGCGAAGAAGAGCTTCGTAGCCGAACCACTATAAATCCTTTGTCTCGGTTGGATTTTCCAACTCTACTCTTTACTTTCATTACTTTATATTTGTTAGTTTAGTGTGTAGTTCATATTGGTGTTGATTGATTACATATAGAGTTCGAATCAAAGTTTCCAATAACCAACTTTTAAAACAAGATTTTTAAAAGGACTTTGAAACGGTAAACTATTCAACCCCCCTTCTAGTTTCCCACAATTGGTATCAGAAGCCACGTCAGTCAAGTTTTTAAAGTATATTGTATTTTATAGCTTGAATCGATCAATGGATTCCGACAAATATCTAGAAGGGCAATCTATGCAAAGACCACCACTTTTCGAAACCGATTGTTTTATATATTGTAAAACAAGATTCGAAACGTATGTGAAATCAAAAGACATTGATCTTTGGCATGTTATTACCGAGGGTGACTTTAAACCTATTCAAATAAATCCGGAAACTAAAAAGGTTGAAATAGTTTCTTATGATAAACAAAGTGATGAACTTAAAAGGAAATTAGCCAAAAATAATGAGGCTAAAATGATGATTTATAATGCTTTGCCTAAAAAGGAATTCGAAAGAATTTTCATGTGTAATACGGCCAAAGGTATCTGGAAAACTTTGTTAGTCACTCACCAAGATAATAACCAAGTCAAAGAGAACAAGATAGATCTTCTTGTTCAACAATATGAACAATTCTCCATTTCGGAGGATGAGTCAATAGATAATGCTTTTGCTAGATTTAATACTATTATCACTAGTCTTAAAGCTCTTGATGAAGGTTATTCTAGTAAGAACTATGTTAGGAAGTTTCTTAGAGCTCTACATCCTAAATGGAGAGCAAAGGTCACTGCCATAGAAGAGTCAAAGGACTTGGCGGCATTGTCACTCGATGAACTTATAGGAAATTTGAAAGTTCACGAGATGATCATCAAGAAAGATTCCGACATTGTCAAAGGCAAAAGTGAGAGAGTTAGATCTCTAGCATTAAAAGCCAAGAAAGAGTCCAGTGATGAGGAATGTTCAAGTTCTGGTAGTGAAGATGAAGAGTACGCACTAGCCGTTAGGAACTTTAGAAAGTTCTTTAGAAGGAAAGGTAGATTTCCTAGACAACCTCGCGATGAGAAGAGGTCATCCCAAAGAAATCATGATGAAAGAAAAGGGACAAGTGATAGGAAATGCTATAGATGCGAAGATCCTAATCACTTCATAGGTGAATGTCCTAAGCCACCAAAATCCAACAACCAAAGAGCCTTTGTAGGAGGTTCTTGGAGTGATAGCGGTGAAGAAGAAGAGAAGTAGCCTAACGATGAAAAGTGCCTAATGGCTCAGGCTTCTAACGAGGTACATTCCGACTCTTCTTATTATAGTGATAATAATTCGTTAATAGATGATAGTGAATTGCATGACGAATACAACAAACTATGCGTAGTTAGTACTAAGATCTTAGGTAGAAACACAAAACTTAAGTTAAAACTACAAGAACTAGAACTACAAGTTCTAGAACTAAAATATCAAGTCAAAAGACTTGAGAAAAACAAGGAAGTAGACTTAGGATGTGGGTCATGTATAAGTCTTCAAATAGAAAATGAAAAACTTAAAGAAAATGCTTTAAGAATCATTAAGTTTGATGAAGGAACTAAAAAGCTTAATGATATACTTGAAAATATTAGATATAGTGAACATGACCGTTCGGGTTTAGGATTTGACTCAAATCAGGCTTCTACAAGTGGTACCAGAAAAGTTAAATTTGTAATGCCTGAAACGTCTAAGTCTGAAGGGGACGGCACCACTAAAGGTACAGACGGCACCACTAAATTTAGTGGTACCGTGGTACCGTCTGGTGCTGAAGACGAAACTGGGTCAATTTTGAAAAATAGTCTAAGTCCTAAACCGAGTCACATAGTTAAAAATAGTTCTAGTGTGTCTACTCCAAGTAAAGGGGAGGTCAAAAGCTTTTACAAACCATTGTCATCTCCCGAACATGGATTTGTAAAGCGTGACACAAAGTCGACTACTCCTCCGCCTAGAAAGGTAAACTCTCCCAAACCTCGGTCTAGAACTCCTCTACCGAGAGGTAACTTTAGAAGACAAAATCATCCAAGTAACTTTCCTGTAACTTGGAATGATCGTCCACCAAAAGGTTACTTACCATGGGAAATGTGTCCTCCATTCTCACATCCTAAACTGACGAAACAAATGCGTAGGATGTTTGACTCTAACAACTTTGGACCCATGAGATATTGGGGACCAGATGTTTGAACTTTTGTTTTGCTAGGAAAACATGAGTGTAAATAAATTTCGGAGTCTAACAAATGAAGTATGATGTGTTATCAAACAAGTCTGGTGACGCAAAAGTCAAGTCGTGTTTTGTATGCTCAACATTCAACAAAGGTAGTCTAATCCTCTAGTTTTAAGAGCAACACCTCAGGCACAGGTACGCTTTCTTAAAACACCCTTTGTTAGTAGTAATGTTTGGCATGAAATAGTGTAGTTAGAATCTAACATGGTAGGCACTATAACACAGAAACTCTATTCACATCTCATCATGTCAAATTCAACTTGTCCAGAAATGTTCGATGATCGCTTGAAGATCATGCGTGACAAGTTTGAATTAAGCATTGATGAGTGAATCAAGTTTCCTTCCTTGCACATATGTAATCTTGCCTAAATTAAGTATCCCTTTAAACTTATGTATACTATATGTATGAGATACATAGTTTAAGTAATAGTCTTTATTGACAATGACGTCCATATCCGCAAACACGAAACTCACAAGAGACGAAGAAGGTGAGTGCGCGGATATAACTAGGTTAGGGGCATAATAGGTAAAGTAGTTTACCTAACGGCAAGTAGGTCCATTATCATGGATAGTGTTGACTTTGTGCCCACTTGTAAGAAGTGTCCCAAAACTTCTTACATCAAAGTGTTTAATGTATCATACCATACATTAAAGATACTACACACTTGAGATTACGATATCTTGAGGAGATTGATGTAGAAAATGTTTCTATACCAACTCTGATAATGTGAGAGTTAGTGTGGATTGTAACATAAAGAGTAATGTTTGTACCTTCATAGGTTGATTAACAAACATCTTGGTTCCCTAAGAAACAAACTACTCTTATTGTCACCACGACCGAAGCCGAGTACGTAAGCGCCAGAAAGGCATGACAACAAACACTATAGGTGAGATAACCTCCTATGAAGAGTAGCAGTCAAGATGTCATTAGACTTGACCGGGAACCCTGTAGTTTGCTCATGAACGAAGCTCGTCGAAGTACGTCATCTCCTCCGCCTCTTGAATGACAACATTGTCAATTCATCAACCAATACGTTCTCGTCACTCCACTCATGACTATTTAGATAATTCTTTCGAATTATTAAAGTCATCATCCACCTCTCTCCTCATGACCTCTTAATAATTCACTTGAAATATTAACGTCATTTCTCACGTCTTGTTTCATGACTCATTTGTCATTTCACTCACATCGCCTCATGACTCTTAAGTCATTCCTCTCATCCCGCTTATGACTATTTCGATATTTCACTGGAAATATTAAAGTCATCTCTCGCGTCATATCCTATGTACATTTTATTCCTTCTATGACTCCTCAAATATTTCACGGGAAATATTAAGTCATTCCTCGCGTCTCGTACTCCGACTAATTAAATATTTCATGGGAAATATAATAGTCATCCTCCAAAACACAACTCATAACTTCTGTTTATTTCACGGGAAATAATAGAAGTAAATCCTCATCCAATGACAACTTAGTCAATTTCCTTGGAAACACTAAGGTCATTCCTTGTCATCCCGTCTAATCGTCTTTCGTCAAAAAGTTTATTAGGTATAAACTTTTTCCTCGTGTCAAAAAGTCTTACTAAATAAGTAAGATTAATCAGCCAAAAGTCAAAACGGAAGAAAATTTGGACCATCAGATATACGGCTCCATTAAAGAGGCACGGCTCCATTAATGTTTAATGGAACCGTGGAGCCGTGCATCTGAAAAATGAGCCCATTCTCCTTTCTTCTGCACAGACTTTCCAAACACATCCAAAAACACTTTCACTTGCTGTCAAAACCGAACCATAACACCTTAATTTAACTAAACTCTTGCAAATCAAGATTGAGGCATTAGAATCAACAAATCCTAATCACAACATCACTAATTGTAAGTAAATCACTCTTAATTTCATTTAATTTGAGTCTAGGGTTTGTTCTTGAGTATAAATCCGAATTGGGGATTTTCAAAATTAATTAAACCCTTGTGAAATTAAGACTAGGATTAGACAATGTAGCATTCACATGATTCCCTAAACCTAGGATTTCTAAAAACCCATTTATGTTGCAAAACCTAATCCGAAATTAATCACTAAATTCGGATTATGATTGATTATTTGCAATGGAATCATGTTTAGGATGATTAAAATTGGATTAGGAACGTTCTGCATTAAAGCTTTTCAATCTTAAAGCTTGTTGGCGCCATGTTGAGGCATTTGCCAAACACCCCAATTCGATCATTTTTCTAAAAACTTCACAAGTCTAAGATCATGAAACCTTTTTCATGCATTGTTGATGCAAAATTAAAAACGTTTTTGCATGCATACATGAACTCACAATTATGGGTCAAAGTACATAATTAATATGTATTGTTCGACATATTTGATTGAGCAAAAGTGAAGTTAGGAGCGTTTGGGTAATCTCATTAGGATAGTTTTAGAGTAGAGATTTCCGCACCTCCACATTGTTTGCATTTAGGCACACACACTAGAAGTGTAATCATTAAAATGCAACGAACTAACATATACAAATTTTTTTTTTGTAGACAATAATGCCTCGAAATGATTATCAAGATACTAGACAATACATCCTCAGTACTCTTGAAAATCTAAACATTCCAAATGAGCAAAGAGCTTATTTCACAAAAGTCCAAAATCGATACATACACGAAGGGCGTGTAGTCGATGCACTCTATGTCACGACAGACAACATCCATGTCTGTTTCCCCTCTATCGAGTTCGATTGTTTATACAAAATAAATGATCAAGTCTGTCCTCGTTTTGTTCTCGAGTTTTATAGTCGAGTCCGTACCTTCACTGATGATGATGGTAATGTCTTTCTTGATTTTTGGATTCAAAACCAAAATATCATTCTGTCTGTCGCCGAGATTGGACAAATTCTCGGTGTTCCTGCATATGGTCAGTGTGCATACACTGAAGACCATTCTCTTGAGTCTCTCTTCTATAATCTTGAGGATGTAGGTGCCTATCGCTCTGAAATTCCCGACCTCGAGTCCATCAAACAAGTCATCCAAACACCTCGAGTCGTCCACACATATCAAAAGCGTGATGGTTCAATTGTCCACCTTGACCCAAACCGTATCTACCTCAAAGAGCTCCTTCCCGACCTTAGAAGTTGGGAACTCCTTCTTCGTGAGAACGTGTTGAGCCTTGCTGGCAACCGTGATCACGTCTCTGCGAGTCTCACCCATATGCTCTACTGTCTTAGTATCGAGGAACCTTATAACATCGCATACTATATGGTCAAAAGGATGGCCAATATTCACAGTCATTCGGATAAGCTCATGCCATATGGTATGCTGCTTACTCGTCTTTTCCATTGGGTCATGGAACATTTTCCAAATCTCCAAAGTGTCAACTATGTCCTAGTCAATTCTGTTATGAAACCTCATGGTGGACCACGATGTCGCACAAAGCAACGTAAGGAAAAAGGGTCCAAGCGTGGTCATAAATCCACCTCTGACATTCCTCTCTCATCCTCTTCCTTCGGTCATGAATCATCATCTCAACATATGCATGCAGATGATGATGAGGTGAACGAAGAAGGAACGTCTTGTACACGTTCTCCTTCTCCCGACGTCTACTTTGACAACCTTGACACCTCATCATTTCGACGTACAACCGACCTCGAAAACTAGATGGTCAACCTATCCCACGTGATGAGAAAGCAAACTACAATGTACAATAGACAAGTGGAGATGCATGAGCAAACTATCGGGGGATTCAAGTCCATCGGCAAGGCGATCAAAGGGCTTGGGAACAAGATTAAAAAGTTGGGGAAGAAACGAGACTAGTTAGGATTAGCTTAAGTAGTACTATTAACTTAAGTATTATTAAGCTATTATAAATAAAGTCATGGCATTAACTTGCTTGGAATGTTCCCTTTTAACATTTTAACACTTGAACATGATTAATTCTCTTGTTAATTAATCCTCATGTTGGTTTATCTTGCCTAACTCATGCATGTTAGCTTATTTTATTACATGCACTAGATGTTAAAAATGCTTAAATTCATGCATGCTTAATAGTTACCTAAATACATAGATGATCACATGATCATGTTAGTTGCTAGTTGAAACTAGCTTTAGGAATTCTATGTGTTTAGTGATTTGAGGCTTTGAGATTTGCAGCCAATGGATTCCCCAGAAATTTCCCCATTTAGGCTGCCTAAAACCTGCAGACCTGGAAAGAAGGTCAAAAGAGCCCACGGCTCCATTAAATAGGCCACGGCTCCACTAAATTTAGTGGTGCCGTCGTACCTTTAATGGTACCGTGCCTCTGGAAGAAGAATTTAACAATTCTCTTTCACTTTTTGACTTTATTTTCCTGAAAAACTGCAAACAAAACCAGATTCCCATGCACCCAAATCCCCAAATTAAACATCCTTTTCAACCTTGCATGCTTATGATTTGGCTATTTAAGCTAACATCATGCATTGCCATTCTTACACCCATCCTTACACCTTCACACTCACCACACAACCATCATGGGATCAAGAGTGTTCAAGAAACCTAGATTCAACATCAAACCAACAAATCAAACCACTCTAGTTGATCAATGGATCAAAAGTATTGACACACCTCAATCATCAACTAAACCTATCACCAATGACATTGCCTTCATTGATCTCACCTTGGGTGATGAAGATGAAACTCACACACCCATAACCTCTACCAACTCATCATCTTCCTTCACTACACCCCAAGCTCCATCCAAGGCAACCTCTAACAAACCCATATCCTCATCCTCCACAACAAGAACCAACACACACTCATCTCAACCTAGTCCCATTCACCCTTTAGCCTTAACACTCAACTCATCACCATCAACTTCCCTTGAATTGGGAACTAACACAACACCCTCATCACTTTCACCATCACCACAACCTCTAGCTCTCACCCTCACCTTATCACCAATAACTCCACTTGAGTTTGGAAGCTACACATCATCTCCTTCCCTATCACCATCACCTCAACCCTTAATGGGTTATCCCATCCTTTATCCCCTTCACTCACACACCTTGAGTTGCCCTTGTTGCAACTACAACCTTGAACTCATCATGAACCTTAGAGATGAGCTTAACTTTAGGTTCTCATACCTAGAACACCTCCTCACACCACCCATAGGACCCATCATACTTCCACCACCTCCACCACCCAATAGCCCAAACTAAACATGGTTATGTTTAGTCCCTCTCAATAAATGATTAAAAATCTTTTGAAGTTGGAAGCAAATCTAGAAGCCTCATGTTACTTTAGATGTTTATGTGTCTTCTTGTTAGTTTAATTTGCTTTCCTATTGTAGTCATACTTATGTATGACATTTATTTCATATTTATGAATTGGGCTTTTCATTTTGGCTACTTAGCCATATTTTTTTGTGGTTGGATATTTGTCAAATGTGCTACTTGTTAGATATTGTATACTTGTCGTCTAACCTTGTTTTGTAGCACGAACCATTGCTCGATTCCTTTGTGTGCTCCAAATGAGGGGGAGTACACATCAAGGGGGAGCCTTCGTCACCTTTTTGATTAGACAAAAAGGGGGAGAAATGGGAGTAAACTCATTAAAAACTTGTTAAAAGCTAATTTTAACCTAACATGAGTTTATATTTTGTCATCATCAAAAAGGGGGAGATTGTTGATGCAAATAATGTTCTAAAAACGTTATTTATATCTTTCGATTACTTCACGTTTTGAGGATGACAAAATGTGAAATCACGATACGTTAAAATTAACGTAAACAAGTCTTTAATCGGAAGATCCCGTTTCTACGCAAATCACTCTTGAACAAAGTTACAACTTGAACTAGTGATCAAAGAAGTGAATTTATGTTTTGAAAATTCACATTTTAAATGGGACAAAACATTTTTTCAAAAATACACAAGAAATGTTTTAATGGAAAAATAAGTTTGAAAATCACAACAGCTATTTTTCCCCCCAAAATCAGCTCCAACCTTCCCCAAATAAGTTTTCACCAGAAAAGACAAAATTTGGAGCGTCCTAGTCTACCACGGCTCCACGGTACCGTTAAATTTAACGGAGCCGTGGGGTATTTAACGGAGCCGTCCGTACCATTTTTTCTGTAACGTTCAGATTTTTCTTGCCTATAAATATCAACCCCTTTCACAGTTTTAGGCACCCTTCACACACAGAAAAATCCCTTAGCTTAATCCTCTCAAACCTTTCACTTCTTTAGATTAGTTTTTCTTTGTTTCAAGAGTGATCCAATCATCCCTCAAGTGATCCTCTTCATACCTCTTCACTAGGAAGAGAAGAACACAAATATCCAAGTAGATACAAGGTGTTGTCATCCCTCTTCATTAGCAAGAGAAGAACACAAGTATCCAAGTAGATACAAGGTGTTGTCATCCCTCTTCATTAGCAAGAGAAGAACTCAAGTATTCAAGAAGATACAAGAGTTATAGTTGTTAGGTTTTGTAACATTGTTATATCCTTGATTGTATCTTAGCATACATCAAGATTATCTTTCTTTTGTGAGTGAGAGTGAAGATCAAGTGTGATCTATAGAGATAGTGAACATCTCTTATAGCCATTGGGCTTGTGTGATTGATCAAGAAGATCAAGGGTCGATAGATTAGTGTTAGTTGAGTAGAGTGAAGTGAGTGTTGATCATTGTGATCGTGTTGAGATCTTGGTGATCTCTTGAAGCCATTGGGCTTGAGTGTTTGGTCACGAGGACCGTGATAGATTGGTGCTAGCTAAGATTAGCACTCGACATCTAGCTTAGTGTCAGTAATAGGATAAGCGACGTGTACGGTTTTCTCGCCTGAAGGGAGTTGTTGATATAGTGTTTGAAACTCTCGAGTGTGGTACTCGGGGAGTGGAGTAGGGCGAAGAAGAGCTTCGTATCCGAACCACTATAAATCCTTTGTCTCGGTTTGTCTTTCCAACTCTACTCTTTACTTTCATTACTTATATTTGTTGTTTAGTGTGTAGTTCATATTGGTGTTGATTGATTACATATAGATTTTGAATCAAAGTTTCGATAACCAACTTTTAAACAAGATTTTAAGGACTTTGAAATGGTAAACTATTCAACCCCTTCTAGTTTCCACATGACGATAAGGATGATCAGTTTTTTCATTGCTAGTGAACATGTTATTCCTTTCCGTGATCCTAATGAAAATGTTCTCAGTGGAATGCCCAAGCTAGAGGTCATCCTGATGTCATATGACCAGTTAGGTCCAGGATTGTCTTTTGGTCAGGTGGTAAATCGGCATGTTGCCCAAAGCTGAATGCTCCACCCCATAGGATGTTCAATTTAAGGTTCCAAAGCTTTTGAAAACAAGTGTTGGCCCTTCCTCATTGGTTGACAACTTCATAAACCGTTCCCCAGGGCCAAATGTTGACGCTGCATAATTCTTTGATCAAGGGAGGGTATTGCTCAAGCTGAGAATTCTGTAAATCATAAGGAGGTAGTAGGAAAGACTGATGCTTGTTATGCGCAGGAAGAGGAAGCTTCTGTTGGCGTTCAGTGTTGTTGATTTTGGAAAGTGTCCTATTTCATTAGGAATTACTGGGGTAGTTTCCCTGAATGTATATATACTTTACACGCGTTCATCATATTGTTCAGGTGATGATGTGATGATGATGACATAGGAAAAGAGAATGAAACTCTTGCTTCCAGGATGAAGCAGCTGAAGATGAGTGTTGGGTGTGCCACTAAGGGCATAAATTTGGATGAAGGTATACCTTTTTGACATGTTATCCTTTTGTAGCTATGTTTGTTGCAACATTTTGATGTATAAATGTCTTTTTTTTCTGTTTAGGTGACACTACTCTAGCGACACCTGATGATGTTGAGGATCTTTCTCTCCGGTTTGAGACATTTATGAGGTTTGACGATCCTTTCATTGATCCAACCTCTAAGCGAGCTTTCCTGTCTTTGATCATACCTCCAGGTAGGAAGCTTGTTCTCGAGGATAGGGATTTTGCTGCTAGTCGTCGGGCCATGGATGAGAGTTTGACGAATCTTATTTTTGATTATGATTCATTATTATGAATCGCTGAAGCAACTACCAGTCAGGTTCGCATTCTTTAGGATAATTTTAACAATCTTGAGTGGTCATCTCAAGAAGCCATTCAGAGGCTTGAGGCTGAGAGGGCCTCTTAGAGTTTTGAGAAGATGTCTCTTCTGGCCACGGTGGGCCTTAATGTCAGTCAGGCACAACAGTTGAAGGAATGCAAGCTGAGAAAATTGCTTGGGAGCGAGAGAAGGTTTCTCTTATTTTAGGTATTGACCGAAAAGTTCGTGAGGCCGAATCGTTGAAGAGGAGTTTGGAGCATGTTGAAGCTGGCAAGATCCTATTTGTTAAAGAATCTGAGCAACCAAAGGGGTGCGTAGATGATTTGAAGTCTGAGCTGACTCAGACTGTGGAAGGTTCGCAGTCTCTAATAGAGTCTCTAACGAGTGAGAAAAAAAACTTTTTAAGCTTCTTCCTGCGTTCCTTCATTTTTTTACTCTGTCGTATGGACTTTACACGAGCTCTCGTGGCTTTCATCAGTTTGCCAAGGATCACGATGCTGTTAAGTTTTTAAATTCTATGAAGGTGAGATATCCCGACCATCCTATTTCTGTGAATGATGATGTCAGGTTGAAGATGACTCTTGATGAAGCTAATCAAATGATGGCTGAAGCTTGTGTTGATTTTAGTACCATAAAGTGGACATACCTGAAGGATCTTGAAGATGCTTCCCATACTTCTTTTGAATCATTGTGGTCAATTGTTCCTCCAGGGTGTGAGGCTCCCTAGTCTACTGCCTCTTCTTTTGGTCAGCCCAACACTTGATGGTTTGTTCATACTGTTTATATAGGGACGATAATTTTAGTTGCATGGTATGTATCATGGCTTTTTTGAGTCGCTTGATCGACGCTTTTGTGCCTTGATGGCTTTTTAATTTAACTTTTAGCATGTTCCAAAGGAAGTTGATCCTTTAACTTTGTTTCTATGAAATAGTAAATTCCATATTGTTTGTCATTTTTTCCCTTTTGTAGAAACTAGAAGGGGGTTGAATAGTTTCACCGTTTAGAATTACGTTTAAAAAGGTTTTTAGTTCTTTTAAAATTCTTTTTGCAAAACTGTTAGATTCAATAGTTATGTGAGATCTCTAAACACACTAATAATATGTAAAGTAAGTAAAGTAAAGATAAGAGATAAGGAAAGAACACAACCACACGGAGATGCCAAGATTTATAGTGGTTCGGCACGAAGCTCACTCTTCGCCCTACTCCACTCCCTGAGTACCACACTCGAGAGTTCACAATCACTATGTCGACACATTCCCTTCTGGCGGAGCAAACCATACACAAAGCTTACTGATGAAGCGAAAAGTGTACCGCTTTTAAGGGGTCATTTAAGCCCTAAATCGTATTTATTTGATCAAATATTGCCCTAAATCGTTCCTTTTGTCATTTTAGGTACTTTTGAGGAGAAATCTGGAAAAGGAGGCATTTTGGACGTTTTTGGAGCATAAAAGTGAAGAAAACGACAAAGTCTCAAAAATCGGCTAAAAGTTACCTTTGACGGCGTCAGATTTTACTCTGGACGGCGTCATGGCTTGGCAAGAAAAGGTGGATGTGAAATTTACTCATGATAAGCCAGTGAAAATTGCATGTAAATTATGACGGCGTCACGCTTTAACCTGATCAAGGGCGTCACGGCTTAAATCAAAGAGGGACGGCGTCACGTTCAAAAGCTGACGGCGTCAAGCCTTGATAAGCCAGAACGGATTTTGGAGAGCTAAAGAGGGACGGCGTCAAGAAGGTCATCCGGGAACCCTAAAAGCGGCGAGGTGACGGCGTCACACTCCATAAGGTGACGCCGTCAGATGTAAAAATCTATATATAGTTTTCTAATTTTTTGTCATTAGAGAGAGCTTAGTGTGTGGAATTTTTGGGAGAAAACCCTAAGACGATTTTAGCATCTTTTTCAAGGCTTTTTGCCTTGAGATCTTCCATGTTACATTGAAAGATAAGTTTTCAATTAATCATTCAATATGTCTATGTGTTGTTTGATTCTATCTTGTTCTTGTCTTTTGTTTAACATGTTAGGCTAGATTTATCTTGTGTTTGCTTAGATCTAATGAAACTTAGCTATTGATTATTGGTTATTAGTGTGTTATTAGTTGTATTGGATGATTGTTTATCTATGTTAGGCTTAAGAAAACTGGCTAACTTCCTATTCGGTAACTTGCTTGAACGTCTTAAGAAACATGAACCAAATGCGTACTAAAGGTTTTTATGGTTGTATTTAATGCACAAGCGAATTCTAGTGATCCCATGTTAGGAGCTTCCTAGCCGGCTCGACATAGGAGTGAAGTAGGAGCTTGTAGAGTTGGGGAAGTACGTACGCCACCCCACGATTGATATTAAGGAATACACCCGTCATCCACGCAACTAATACACACTAATCAACCGGTAAAAGATAGTTAGGGAGTAAGGAAATCTAAGTAAACACATTTCTCTACACTTAAGTCTTCTCCAACATTTTCATTTTTGTTATTTTATTTTATTTGCATTCGTAGTTATTTGGGTTAGTTGACTAGCAACTAATTCCGCCCACTCCTTCAAACCCGAGATTTTACTTGCTTTCATAAAAATATAAAAACATAAAAAGAATCTTCCTCAACCTTTAGACCTATTAGAGTAGTTTTTCATACCTAACGAACACTATTCCCTGTGGAGAACGATCAATCCCCCGTACTTACCACTACACTATACTACATCGGTCAGGTACACTGCCTGGTGGGGTTGTAAGCCTCTTGAGATCCCTCGAGAGGTAAAACCTGTTGTAAGGTTGCAAAACCACGCATCAAGTTTTTGGCGCCGCTGCCGGGGAATAGTTATTGTTTAGGTTGAATTTTTATTTTATAGGTCTACTCACTAGATTCCTTTCTAGTGAGATTTTTGTTTTATTTTTCTAGGTTTTCTTTAGTCTATCTTTTTTCTTCGTTTCTTTGTTCGTAACCATACCATCCGACATCATGGAAGATGGTAATATCCTTGATCCCAACAACCCACCACCACAACAACCACCACCTCCTAGAGCCCGTACTTTAGGAGAGTATTCCCGTCCTAGCCACCATGGCTATCGAAACACCATTGAGCTCACTCAAGGAGCCAATATCATACCCTTGCGATCCGACACCATCCGGTTGGTGCAAAGCGGATGCGCATTCCATGGACTTCGATCTTAAGATCCTAATCAACACCTCAAGGACTTTCTTAAAATCATTGATTCTATAGACCTTGATGTTGCCACTCGAGAGACGACCCGATTGCGTCTCTTTCAATTCTCTCTGCGGGATCAAGCTAGTCAGTGGCTAGAACGTCAACCCGCAGGATCCATCACCTCTTGGGATGATCTCACCACTCGTTTCCTTGCTCAGTTTTTCCCACCAGGAAGAACTACCAAGCTAAGGAATGATATCTTGATGTTCCAACAACGTCAAGGCGAAACTCTCTACGAGGCATGGACTCGATTCAAGGACTTACTCCGAAAGGTCCCTCACCATGGCATGGATCCTTGGCTACAAATCCAAATCTTCTATGATGGTGTCAATCATCAAACTAGAAGAGCCATAGATTATGCCGCCAATGGGAGATTGAGCAGGCTCAGTGTCGATAAGTGCTGGGAAGTCATTGAGGACTTAGCACAATACGAAGAGGAAGAATGGAATGACTCAACGTTCTCGGAAGAAGGGATTTTAAATTGCATGAGTGCAACCCAAGAACAGCTGTTCGAAAACATAAAAAGGCAGGTTGAGAGCTTAATGAAAGCTGAGACACCTACGGCTGATGAAAATCCCGATGAGTGCGTGAACACAAGTGGTAAACATACGTTTCATCAATTCTCACGACAAGATGAATATGAAGGGATAATGCTAACTTTCATGAACAACCAAGAGAGACGTATCAAGGAATTAGAAACACACTTGAAAAACACGCAAGATATGTTCATGGAACTAGCAGAAAAATTTATTGTGAGAATAAAGGAGAAAATTAGGGAAGAAGCCTCACATAAAAAGATCGAGAAGATCTTTGAACTCCCGGTCCCTAATGAACCATACAACGAATGGGATGATGAAACCCCTCTCCCCGAGCCTTCACTTTTAAAACCCTCTTATCTATTTGGATCCTCTCGCGAGAAAAAGAATTCTCAAGATCGTAGCATTTTCGTGGGAAGCATGGTTTTCACGCTCCCTTACTTTCATGAGGCTAGGAAACGATCTTTTGGCTTTAAGCCAGGTGTGAGAAGAACTCAATTAAAGCACATCCTCATTTCGAAAACCCCCTGTAAAAGCTCCTCACACTCCCTGAATACCTGCCGTGACGAAGATTGGAACCTGAATGTGACGTCAACCGGCCCTTTTCAACATTTTACCACATCCCGTGACAGTAACAAAACATTTGACCCAGGAGGAACTTGTTAACGAGACTAGCTATCAGGATTATTGACCCTGACTAGCTGCTCCTTTAAAGTACGAGGGGCTCATTTGTAAACTGGCACAAAGTGGTAAATTACGCTGATCTGATGGCGTCAAGATTTGAACGTGACGTCGTCACCCCGTCTGCACAACAATAATAACTTTAATTCCATCACTTTCATCACAAACCCCACAAACCATATCCACTCCAACCCCACCTTCGAATTTCCAGGATCTAATTCACCGACTTTCGTCACCAATCTTCACGTGGTAAGTAATTTTTACTCATTCTTTTCGCTTCAATTACTCATAGGATTTGTAAATTTCGAAAATCCCCAACTCGTGAAACCCTAGGATTGATTCATGCTTAGAACTCATAATGTGTTTTAATTAGTGTTATTTAACAATAATTAAAGCATTTGATGATTGGCAATCAATTGGGTCTATTCACTAGTGGGGAGGCCACGAATTTGAACCATAACCTATGACCCAATCACCCATTTTGCTGTAAAAAAGGGCGTTTGGTTTATAAGCTTAAAGTTTGAATATTGATTTTTCCCTCGTAATTTCGGATTTAAATTTGGTTGAACCTGACGGCGTCACCTATCAAAGGGTGACGGCGTCAGACCTGTCTGATACGCCACCAAGTCTTTAATTCACATATTAACACTTTTGTTCCTCCTCCTTTGTTCCAGATGATGAGTAAGCGTCAAAGACCCAGCCGAGGAAGTTCTTCCCGATCTCAACAAGAGAACTTTGGGGATACGGTCCTCAGTTGGGGTGTCTTTGACAACGATGCTGCTACAAGCAAATACGCACAACTGCTACTACACAAGGTCGAAAATGGGGCCGTAGTTGATTGGAACTTTCTGAGGAGAGAAGGTCTTGAGCAGACCTTTCTCCAAAGTTTTCAGACGGATGGGTTTACCGGCCCTTAGTGGGAAAGACTGTTTAAAATTCAGGAGCCGGTATATGAGGAATTGGTACGTGAATTCTTTGCCACCTTTCATTTTGACATGGCTGAGGCAAGGACCGATGTAGGCAGTACCACGATCTATTTCAGGCTGGGGGGTGAGCTAAGGACGTGTTCGGTTACTGAGTTTGGGTGGAGACTTGGGTTGTACGATCAGCATGATACCATTCAGGCAGGGTTCATGCAGAGGTTGTTGCATGGGGAGTCGATGAAGAATGATTTTAGGTGCTCCATGTTCTGGCAGACTATTGGGGATGGGGTATACACATCGACCACTGTAGCATCCCAAATCAGGGATCCTAGGGTTCGGTTGACTCATCGATGCCTCACCTACAGCTTGACGGGGCGTCACAGCTCTCACCACCGTGTCACTGCTTCTGATCTCTTCTACCTGTACACCATCTACTCTAATGATGTTTACTGCAACATCCCGTTTTGGGTTGCTAGCTTTATGCATGGTGGAGTTGGGGAGAGGGAAGGAGACAGGATTTATGGTGGGATGTTTATCACCCGGCTGGCCCAGTCTTATGGAGTCCTCAGGCCTGAGGTTATGAGGTATTTGAGTGGTGATGCATGCAGGAAGGTGAAGGAGAGGTCCCTGAAGCAGATGGAGGTGATTATGGAGATGCATGATGGGTCCTTTATGTGGTATCATCCAGCCAGAGCTGAGGATGATGATGATGAGGATGATGAGGAGGAGGAGGAGCCCCAGCAGCAGCAGCATGAGGGTTATGAGGCCGGTACAGCTGATTACTACCGGCACATGAGCAGGGGGGACTGGCAGGCTCACCAGGGGACCTGGATGGGCCAGGTTGATACTTGGAGGACCAGGGTGGACGAGAGGTTCGACTGGATGTATGATCACACGGTTCGTCAGATGCAGCATCTTTCTACACGTGATCAGTTGGACCCACATCTGCAGATTGACCCTTTCCCGGGTCGTGAGCAGGATTACCCACCATATGGGTACTACGGGCACCTCCCTCCAGGCTACGACTATCGCAAAGGTCCCCCACACCAGTGATGATGTGATTTGATGTTTTGATGTTTGAACAATTTGATATTTGGTTGTATGTGTTGAAACAATATGGTCTGTAATAATTTAGGGAAGGCATCTGTTTGCCTTAAAACATTTGTTACATTGATTTTATTTATCGCATGCTAGCCTCATTTGATTGTTATTTTATTTGCTTTGTGTGTTTATTTGTTTGTTTTTTTGTTTTTATTTGTTTCCGTATGTATGTTTAATTTTTATTCCTATTGATTCATGTTCAAAACTAAAATTGTGAAAATGCTTTATTTTGTTTTTAACTTCGTCTTAACTACATATAAAGGTATTTTGCAAAAGATAAGTGTAAGGGAAACCCAAATCGGTTTATTAGAACAAATTAACATGAATCGTAATAATAATAAATGAACATACATATTAGTGTGTGTTTGAGCCAAATGCTTGTATCGAGTCATAATGATGTTTTGCAGGATTTCCAGGAAGTAAGGTAAAGGTTTTTCCAGAAATTTTCCGGAAACTTAAAATGAAAATTTTTGTCAGGTCATTTCTGACGGCGTCAGGGTTTATAACCTGACGGCGTCAGATTTAATTTTCAGAAATTTTTGAAAGTTTTGTTTTTAAAAAGTTTTTATTAAAATCTCCAACTTATAATCTCCAGGAATCTGCAAAGTTATCATTCCACAAGCATTATATCCTTATATATAGAATTTATCCCGCCGATGTTATGCAGGTTTTCGTGTTTGTTTTCTCAGGTTTAACAGGTTATTTTGGACAAGGAAATGTTTTTGGATCAAGCTTATGGCGATGCATTAGTCATGGAGCTTCAACATTACTTTGGAAGAAGATTTAACCGTGTTACTTCATTATCCACCGAGCGAATCAGGGAAGTATTTGATTTCATTCTTTTACTTTATGCTTTTACATCTTGTTATTTGAACATTGGGGACAATGTTCATCTTAGGTGTAAGGGGAGGGTAAAAGTACGATTTTAGAGAATGCTATTACGCTTGATTTTTGTTTGTTTAATAGTAGATGTGTAATAAAACTGAGAGAAATACTTGTTAAGGTAATTTTAGTGCCAAATTTAAAATTTTTTACAACATATAGGAGTGAAACTTTGATCTTAATGAGCGTCTCACGGATAGGAGTTATATGACTAGCACAAAAACCGTACCACTAAAAAATTTTCCACCCCCAAATATGTGAGGTTCGCCCCTAGAATTGGTAGGAAAAGCATTTATGCTATGATGTGTGTACCGGTAGCACTTAGATTCTAGAACTTGCGTTAGGACCATTCCGAGGCCACAAGTGAGACTACATTCGTGTAGTTAGATTTACTACATGATAAGAGGCATTAGGATTAACCCATTGTTTTACACCTGTGTTTTTGTTATAATTACTTTGGCTACATTGGTCAAGTAATTCTCCCACACCCTTTGCGTTGTACTCATTTTTAGTACACGATACCCCTAGTACACCCCTCAGAGCCTATCTTTTCGTTTCGACCTTTAAGCATTTTACTTAAAGGAAGAATTTGTTACACCCCACTTAAATGTACACCCAAATCGCCTTAGCCTACCTTGTATGCACTCATCTTTAGTGCATTATTGTGACAACATTTGTTTAAACCCAAGTTAATTATCTAGTTGATTACATGGTTGCTAAGTCGAGTCATATCCTTGTACATATTGTTTTGGGACGATTGGGACTCATGGGTAAAGTACTAGTGTAATGGAGTAATGGGGAAGAACAACATTATTACCCCCATATGTGCTAAATATTTTAAAAGTACTCCAAGTTTTTCAATTATCTTAATTCGAGTCATTAGAATAGTATTTGTAAAGTTATGTAAAAGTTCAAGTGTAAGGGGAATGCAACGCCCCTATGATGTATTATTTTGGATGGTAGGGCAAGAGTGTATGAAAAAAAAAAAAAAAAAAAAATCGAAAAATCAAGAAAAATACAAAAAAATGAGAAAAAGAAAAATAGAAAAAACATACGGACTACCATCCCGTTTCATTTTATGTTTATTTTTATGTTTTTGTTATTTTGTTATTTTGTTTTTAGTTTAAATTGAGTCGAGTCTTGGCTTAGCAACATTGTATAGTACATGTAATTGATCAAGATCTTTAACTCGCCACCAGTAAAACATCCTTTATCCAACAAAACCGTGTTTTCCTTTTCCCTACACCTAACGTTATAACCCATTTAAAAGCCCTCTTTGATAGTTTATCTTAGGTGCTTACGCCTAGTGGAGGAGGTTTTCGATCCTTTCCCAAGCCTATGGTAATCTATTTGCTATGACATGTAGTGAGAGATATTATCCGTTTTCATTTATGAGATTTATTTTGATGACACTTGAGAGATGTGAGTATCTAAACACTACTTGTGAGGTGCTAGTTTATAATCTCCGTGCTTATTATGATTGAAGTGGAACGATTATTTGTTGTAATTACTTTTATGTTTGCATTAAATGACCCCTAACTTGTATTTTGATTAGAATAAAAGCGCATTTGCTTGAGGACAAGCAAATCTCAAGTGTAAGGGTATTTGATGAAGCGAAAAGTGTACCGCTTTTAAGGGGTCATTTAAGCCCTAAATCGTATTTATTTGATCAAATATTGCCCTAAATCGTTCCTTTTGTCATTTTAGGTACTTTTGAGGAGAAATCTGGAAAAGGAGGCATTTTGGACGTTTTTGGAGCATAAAAGTGAAGAAAACGACAAAGTCTCAAAAATCGGCTAAAAGTTACCTTTGACGGCGTCAGATTTTACTCTGGACGGCGTCATGGCTTGGCAAGAAAAGGTGGATGTGAAATTTACTCATGATAAGCCAGTGAAAATTGCATGTAAATTCTGACGGCGTCACGCTTTAACCTGATCAAGGGCGTCACGGCTTAAATCAAAGGGGGACGGCGTCACGTTCAAAAGCTGACGGCGTCAAGCCTTGATAAGCCAGAACGGATTTTGGAGAGCTAAAGAGGGACGGCGTCAAGAAGGTCATCCGGGAACCCTAAAAGCGGCGAGGTGACGGCGTCACACTCCATAAGGTGACGCCGTCAGATGTAAAAATCTATATATAGTTTTCTAATTTTTTGTCATTAGAGAGAGCTTAGTGTGTGGAATTTTTGGGAGAAAACCCTAAGACGATTTTAGCATCTTTTTCAAGGCTTTTTGCCTTGAGATCTTCCATGTTACATTGAAAGATAAGTTTTCAATTAATCATTCAATATGTCTATGTGTTGTTTGATTCTATCTTGTTCTTGTCTTTTGTTTAACATGTTAGGCTAGATTTATCTTGTGTTTGCTTAGATCTAATGAAACTTAGCTATTGATTATTGGTTATTAGTGTGTTATTAGTTGTATTGGATGATTGTTTATCTATGTTAGGCTTAAGAAAACTGGCTAACTTCCTATTCGGTAACTTGCTTGAACGTCTTAAGAAACATGAACCAAATGCGTACTAAAGGTTTTTATGGTTGTATTTAATGCACAAGCGAATTCTAGTGATCCCATGTTAGGAGCTTCCTAGCCGGCTCGACATAGGAGTGAAGTAGGAGCTTGTAGAGTTGGGGAAGTACGTACGCCACCCCACGATTGATATTAAGGAATACACCCGTCATCCACGCAACTAATACACACTAATCAACCGGTAAAAGATAGTTAGGGAGTAAGGAAATCTAAGTAAACACATTTCTCTACACTTAAGTCTTCTCCAACATTTTCATTTTTGTTATTTTATTTTATTTGCATTCGTAGTTATTTGGGTTAGTTGACTAGCAACTAATTCCGCCCACTCCTTCAAACCCGAGATTTTACTTGCTTTCATAAAAAATATAAAAACATAAAAAGAATCTTCCTCAACCTTTAGACCTATTAGAGTAGTTTTTCATACCTAATGAACACTATTCCCTGTGGAGAACGATCAATCCCCCGTACTTACCACTACACTATACTACATCGGTCAGGTACACTGCCTGGTGGGGTTGTAAGCCTCTTGAGATCCCTCGAGAGGTAAAACCTGTTGTAAGGTTGCAAAACCCACGCATCACTTACACTAAGTTTAACGACACTAAGCGGAATGTCAGGTCCTAATCCTAGCTAGAACCAATATACAAAAAGCCCACATGGCTACACGAACAAGCACTCTTGTCTACTTGGATTTACACACAATCCAAGTCTTCACACGGACGATCACCCCGTCCAAGTCTTCACACGGACGATCACCCCGTCCACTTGAATCTACACCCGATCCAAGTCTTCACGAACCTTCACTAGGTCCTAGTCTTCACTACTCGGACTCACACCAAGTCCAAGTCTTCACACACACTGACACAATGACATACACAAAGTCCTAATCTAGATACAACACTTCACGGACTTACACTTTGTCCGCATTTGTCCTAACGCACCTAATCACGACTCATACACAAGTCGGATACACAAATTCACACTAATTACAACTTAGAGAGTTTGGGGGGAAGAAGAGAATCGTAACACTAGTTACATTTGTGTGTGATGACTCTAATACTTTGTTTCTTGACGAATACGAGCGTTCTTCTCTTGCACTTTGATACAGAGGGTGACGTGATCACTTATAAACACATACCGAAATGTTATAGTGATCAAAGAGAGAAGGAAGAAAGAACAGAAAGTTTGTGAAAAGAGGGTTAGTTTTTCTAAGAAAATAGTGCAGTATTTATAGGCATCAGGAGGAGCGGGGGACGGTCCTTTAAATATTGGATGGTCCCATATATATAAGGGACCGTCGCCATGTTTAAGGGATCATCTGACATACGCTCCTATTTTTGTCCTGATGTAGTGAAAGTTTATCTAGTGAAAACCTTATATGATTTTAGGCGGGAAAACTAGCTGTTGGGAGATTTGAAATTCAAATTTATTTTCTTAATAAAACATTTCTTTTTAATTACAAAAATACTTTTGTAAAAATGTTTTGCCACATAAAAATGTGAAGTTTTGAGAAAATAAAATCTTTGATCACTTTACTAATTGTCGGTATTGTTTTTATTTATACTTGAAGTGATGTTGTAGTCAATACGTTGTCGAAACGATTTTCCTCGGTTAAAAACTTATCAAATGTAGTTTTACGTATCGTGTTTTTAAATTTTGTGATTATCAAAACGTATAGAGTTTGAATAATGCAAATAACGTTTTTGACATTATTTGTATTAACAATCTCCCCCTTTTTGATGATTACAAAATATAAACTCATGTTAGGTAAAATTATATGTTAAAAGTTTTTAATGAGTTTTCGTTTAATTCTCCCCCTTTTTGTAGAATCAAAAAGGCTTCGTCGATGTATAGAGAGGAAAGAAATCGACGGTACTAATGCTCCCCCTTGCTTAGTGCTCCCCCTAGATGAGGGCACCGGGGAATCGAGCTATGGTGTTGTGCTACAAAAACAAGTTAGAGTACGATGCACATACACATATATATAAGAATAAGAGGGGTTGAGAAGAGAATATAGATAGATAGAAGGAGATAGGAGAAGAAGAAATGATGAGAGAAAGGTGAAACAGATAGTGCATAGAAGAGAAATCAGAATTTTAACACTGACTGGGGACGGTCCCTGATATAGACCGACGGTCCCTTAAATATTAGGGACCGTCCCTGTATAAGGGACCGCCACCAGTGGGTGTGGTTTAGACGAAATGTTGTGATTTTAATATTTTCCCATTTTAAGGTTTGTTAATACATTTTAAAGATAACCATCACATATATCACAACATAACAGCATGGATTTCACTAAACATAAGACATTCATTCATCATAATTATTCATAATTTAAAAGCATACATCACATCACATACTACAAACTATTTCTAGAAACACAACTAACTTCCTAGAACATGCTTGGCCCAAAGGATACTCATTTGATTACTTAACTAAACATGTAGAGATGTTTAGTTAGAAGGTGGAGAACAAGATGGTGGAGAATAAGATGGAGAGGAAGGTGGCATGGTTGTAAGAGGAGTTGGTTGCACATTGGATTGAGAGAGAAGATACTCAATGTGACCAAACATGTAGTGAAGTTCACCTCTTAGGGAAGAAATGAGGTTGAAGTTGTGAAAGTAGCAAGCACATCCCATGGTGTGGTTGTTCACAAAGTTGTAGGGAATGGGAAACCCCATGATTGGAGAAGGTGGTGGAGTAGAAGGAGTGTAATCCAAAGCCCCATTTGGTGATAGAGACAAGGTGGTATTTGGTGGAATTGGAGAGTTGGGAGTGGTAAAGGAAGGTGACAAGTTACTCAAAAATGGTGCGTATGCCCCCGAGCTAGAGTGGGTGAGCAAGGGTGATAAATTTTTGATGAATGATGAAAATGGAGATGAGTTAGGTCTTGAAGAAGATGATGAAGTGCCTTTGGTTGAGGGTGTTTTGAGAGGTGCACTAGGTGCTTGAGGAGATGATGGTGGAGATTTTGGAGAGGGGGTAGTGTGTTCTTGAGTGAGGTCAATGAAATTGGATTGTGGTGGTATGATGGTAATTTTAGGCCTTTTGTTTGGGAGGAACAATGAGGTTGAAGAAGAACCCATTGTGGAGAATGAAGAAGGTGAAGTGAAGAAGAAAGATGGTGATAAAGAAGAAGAGAAGAAGAGTTTAAATAATAAAGGATGATTATAGTTTAGGCAGAGCATGCATTAGGAGGTTTATGACACTAATATTTGTTTAACTAATTCTAGAAATGGTGGTGATAAACATGCAATAGGGTCAAGGATTGCAGGAAGGAAGAAATAGTCCAGAAACCCGTGACCTACGTCGGATGGTCCCTTAAATAGGGGACGGTCCTTTAAATACCGGGGACCGTCGTTCCTTTAAGGGACCGTCACCAGTAGGTGATCAGGTTTCCTCCCAGTTTTTCATTTCTACAATCCTATAACTAACATACTATCTATCAGTTCAGATTTTTGCAAAATGACTATATTTCACGCAACGATTAAGAGATTATCATGCACTCTAAGCATTAAATACCATCAATATCACAATTTAGTCAAGTAATAAGTAACAAAACTAAAGAAACAAGTTCAAATAATCATGTGATTAACCTATCGGGTGGTAAAATTGAAATGATCGCCCGATGCCAACATTTCTATTGTTAGCGATAGTTATTATCCGAAATAGAACCAAGTGTAAAGTTAAATACATAATAATAGTACATACTAAATATAACCAATAATCATGATGTCAATAATTTTACTTCCTCGTCGCCTTCTTCCATAGATTACTTATTTCATTTGATATTGACTTCAGACCACCCCGATGCTCATCCCTTAATTGATGTTGCATGTTCATTATTTGGGTTTGACGAGAGAAAAGGGTAGGAAAGTTTTGTTCTTTGGGAGGAGGATCCTCAAAGATTTGAGGAAAGACAGATGGTAGGGAGTTGACATAAGTGTTGGGAGATGGAGTACTGACTCGAGAAGTTCCCTCAACATTGTCATCGTCATCGTTGAGATTAGATGATGATGCATGAGAAGAAGACCCGGGAAACTTAGACCTTCTTGACCCAAAATCTGACCTAGTTCTCCGTTCAATGTTACCAGTGAGTGGAAGCATGACATGTTCAACGAACTCATAATCTATAGACATAAGGTGTGGGTATTCATGCATGAATCGATAGAAGACACGAGACAACAACATGCCGTAGGGCAAGATCATGTTTGGTTTTCTGCGGACAAACTCCATTCGTTTAACCATGAAGTATGCAAGATTTTATGGTACCATGTTGGCGACACAATAGAGCATGTGACTCAGACAAGCGGGGACGTGATCACGGTTTCCACCAAGATAGAAAGCATTCTCGCGAATGATTTCAGCCCAAGATTTCATGTGATCGACGATTTCTCTAGTTAGGATTTGTTTATCTTCAACTGGAATTAGTTCCCCTCTATAACGTCGAAATACAGGCCCATGTCGATCATCTTGAACGAAGGCCTTGATTTCATTTGGAGTAGGTGGTATAGTGGTGTAATGAAGGAGAGCTCCCGGCTAGAGTATCAAGGCTCCATTCATGAGTGAATGAGCATTGCCCTTCAGTGGGAACGCCAAGAATTTGACCAAAGATTGGGAGAGGATAGGAGATGGGTTGGTTTTGGATCATGAAATCGACATGTATTTCACTCTCGTCATCGACGCGCAAATTTAATAGACTATAGAACTCAAGTACAAAACGTGGAACGATTTCCTCATTGATCTTGAAAAGACAATCAAAGTTAATCATTCCAAACATGGTGTTGAGGTAGTTCATGTCGTCATAGTCCCCATAGACCAATCGACCCTCATGAATACACCTAGTTTCAACGTTTTCAAAGGCTTCTTTAAGAGGAGAGGGATATAGATTAGAGAGTGTGGGAATGTAGTGGCGTGTTTCTTGATGATCAGTACCGGTAGGTTTAGGCATGTTTTCACCTATTAAGAAATGAATACATAATTAGCTAGGTTTACCTTAAGTTTGACTTTGACACTTCTTTCTTTGTTGTTAACTCATTTAAGTGTTATATTCCAAAATTTTGACCTTTGTTATTTTATTTTTAAGAATACGTTTTGACATGTATTAACAATGTGTGATTACGTTATTGCTATGTTTATAAACATGGTAAATAACTACAACATAGATTTGGGGATTATCATAAGTTTTTGAATCTTTTCAAAATATCCTTGTTTGGACAAGTCCTATATCTAGGTGAGTTATGATGGTTGTAGATTGTTAAGTTTTGTGGTTAATTTCAACCAATTATAAAAGCAATTGAAAATCCCCAAATTTTGTTCCATGTTCATATAAACCCTAACCTTAAATTGATGAGGAAATAGATGAGATGACTTACAATTGATGTTGCTTAGAGTCTTGTGGTTGATAATACTTGTTTAATAGAATTTGAATTAAGTTTTAATGAAGGATTTAAGGATTTGGGTGTTTTGGATTGTTTTCTTCGTTGCTGCAGTAATGAGTGGTATTTGGTTTTGTTTTCAGCAAATGATGAAGAAAAACGGGTTACCCTTGAAAACACTGGACGGTCCTTTAATTACAAGGGTCCGTCGACGGGACCGTCTACTATTGGAGGACCGTCGCCAGTAAGGGTAATTAAGAGATAGAAAATTTTGACTGCTTTTCTAATTTTTAGTTTTTAGAAAAGGATATTTAAGTTGATGACACTTAGAAACAAGAACTTAGATGACATGAAATTCTAGACACAATACGCACGAGTAGGCTGAGGAAAGGGTATTGAGTAGAATCGAGACAGAAGAAGTAGAAGAGACTTGTTTTGAGTAAGGAGGTGGACGACACGCTGAATGTGGAGTAGGAATAGAGTCGAGACAGAAGAAATAGAAGAGTTGCAGATGAGACGAGAATTAAATACGAGACTTGCATCGGGTAGGCTAGAAGTCAATTATGTTTATGGTGAGTAGAGACAAGAAAAGGTCGTAGACGAGAAATAGAAGAGAGAAGAGATGTCGATGACGTTAAAAGTGTGCGTCATCCACAATGATTGATAGATGTAAGTTGTTGGCTATTGATAATGGTTGTGGAAAGACCATTATTTCCAAATATTTGCTTGAATCCCAAAGAGGATAAGCATTTAGACATAAAGTCTAATTCTAAAAGTTATCTATCATACCTATAATCACTTAATCATCATGTAGCACATACGCATATAGCAGGCAAACACATAATAAATAAACACATAGCAGATAGGCTTATAGCAATTAGGACAGTCAAGGTTTTAAGAAAGCGTACCTTGGCCGCTAGCTATTCCTAAGGATATGTTACTGTAAGAGGTGTTGTGCGTGATGCAGGATTTGAGTATCGATGAGTCTTCACACGTATGATGAGAGTATGAATGTACATTCATATCCTCGAGTAGCTTCCCTCGTGCATCTAAAGACATAACTTGCAAGAAAACTTGGTACCCAGTTTCTCATGGGTCCGAGATGGTTAGTCAAACAAATCCATTGCATTTACATGCACATGGTGAGGATGTCGACAAAGAGCAAAAATATCCCTTTACATTTCATTTCAACTTATAGACAATTTCAATTAGAGATAGTTTTCTTGACTTTCATTAGTGATGATCATAATTTTAAAGATACTTAGTTATCTAAACAACTAGTTTAGCTTTGTCTAAGAGGTTTCACAAATTTAATTTGTTTTGACTTGCTTGTTGATGACTCACATGAATTGAAACCTAAGCCCGTTTTATCTCCGAATTCCTTTTGACTATTTAGTAAATCTTTAAGAGATTTAGAACTATTTTCAAATTTTGCTAGTATATTAGCCCTTTCATTAACCTTTTTAATTTTACTTGTGTAATCTTGACACACTTTACATTCTAGATCAATTTCTATACCACTTTCAAGTCTAGACATTTTATCTTCCAAAATGATTTCTTTTTCAAAAGACTTTAGAGATTCATTTTCTGAAAAAGTTTTTCGACTTATGTTGCATAGATGTTTAAGCTCATTTTCTAATTTTGAAAATTCTAGAATAAATGGGTCATAGCAGAAGTGTTCGATTTCAGAGTGTACCTCACTTGAAGTTTCAACTTTTTGGCATATTTCGCATTCAAAGTGCACGTTGTCTTCTTCATCCGTATCACTCCAAGATTCTTCAATGAGTTCTCTTCGCAAGTTACTCATATAGTCCTTGACGGCATTACCTTCATTGAAAACACTTAAACTAGTAGAATTTGTATTTAATCTATCTAAATATCTATCTACTAATTCGTCTTCAGAGGTGGCGAATTGTTCATGTGTATTTTAAAGATCAATATGGTTATCTTTGGCTTGACAATTTCCTTGATGAAAGTTTAAAAGATTTTTCCAAATGTCATTTTTCGTTTGACACAAAAATATTCTTTCATATTCAACTCTCGGCAAAGTTTTATAAATCATTATTTTGGCTTCAATATTTTTACAAAATTTTCTTTTGAAGTAATCACTTTGATTTTCAAATTTTGTTTTCGTTGGTTGAAAATCACCAATTGAAATGACATGACAAAGATCTTGATCTATTGATTTCACATAACTTTCAAATCTATTTTTCCATTCAATAAAATTATTGTTTTCAAAAAATGGTGGTTCTTTCAAAGAACGCCCTTCTAGATATCTTTCAGACTCCATAGATCGATTCAAGTTTTAAAGTACAATATACTTATAAGCTCTTGAGTGACCCGCTCTGATACCAATTGTAGAAACTAGAATGGGGGTTTGAATAGTTTCACCGTTTATAATTACGTTTTAAAAGGTTTTTAGTTCTTTTAAAATTCTTTTTGCAAAACCGTTAGATTCAATAGTTATGTGAGATCTCTAAACACACTAATAATATGTAAAGTAAGTAAAGTAAAGATAAGAGATAAGGAAAGAACACAACCACACGGAGACGCCGAGATTTATAGTGGTTCGGCACGAAGCTCACTCTTCGCCCTACTCCACTCCCCGAGTACCACACTCGAGAGTTCACAATCACTATGTCAACACACTCCCTTCTGGCGGAGCAAACCGTACACAAAGCTTACACCAAGTTTAACGAAACTAAGCGGAATGTCGGGTCCTAATCCTAGCTAGAACCAATCTACACAAAGCCCACGTGGCTACACGAACAAGCACTCTTGTCCACTTGGATTTACACACAATCCAAGTCTTCACACGGACGATCACCCCGTCCACTTGAATCTTCACCCGATCCAAGTCTTCACGAACCTTCACTAGGTCCTAGTCTTCACTTCTCGGACTCACACCAAGTCCAAGTCTTCACACACACCGACACAACGACTTACACAAAGTCCTAATCTAGATACAACACTTCACGGACTTACACTTTGTCCGTATTTGTCCTAACACACCTAATCACGACTCACACACAAGTCGGATACACAAATTCACACTAATTACAACTTAGAGAGTTTGGGGGGAAGAAGAGAATCGTAACACTAGTTACGTTTGTGTGTGATGACTCTAACACTTCGTTTCTTGACGAATACGAGCGTTCTTCTCTTGCACTTTGATATAGAGGGTGACGGGATCACTTATAAACACATACCGACATGTTATAGTGATCAAAGAGAGAAGGAAGAAAGAACAGAAAGTTTTGTGCAAAGAGGGTTAGTTTTTCTGAGAAAACAGTGCAGTATTTATAGGCACCAGGAGGAGCGGGGGACGGTCCTTTAAATGCTGGACGGTCCCATATATATAAGGGACCGTCCGACATACGCTCCTATTTTTGTCCTGATGTGGTGAAAGTTTATCTGGTGAAAACCTTATCTGATTTTAGGCGGGAAAACTAGCTGTTGGGAGATTTGAAATTCAAATTTATTTTCTTAATAAAAGATTTCTTTTTAATTACAAAAATACTTTTGTAAAAATGTTTTGCCACATAAAAATGTGAAGTTTTGAGAAAATAAAATCTTTGATCACTTTACTAATTGTCGGTATTGTGTTTGTTCATACCTAAAGTGATGCTGTAGTCGATACATTGTCGAAACGATTTTCCTCGGTTAAAAACTTATCAAATGTAGTTTTACGTATCATGTTTTTATATTTTGTGATTATCAAAACGTATAGAGTTCGAATAATTCAAATAACGTTTTTGACATTATTTGTATTAACACCTTTTTGTCGAGATTTTTCGCCTATAGAATCGTTATTCTTGTGGAACTCATTAAGAGTAAGCCCGGGTTAGTATATTTAGTGATCAAATAAATACACTTAACCAACTGTCTTGTAGTTGCGTCCCACATTCTTGTCCAACACCCTTGTCATCAATGTGTTGAACATGTCTATAGAGGAGACCTGCTGATGTGGATTTTGAGCCTAAGTGGACATGAGTGTGATGGCTGCCTGAGTGTGTTTGTATCCATGTATGGTTTGTGTCTGCCCACCTGGGTACATGGATTGTTGATTGAATTGCACCAAAGAACCCTGAGTTGCCTAATAGGTTGGCTGCTGCATGTACTGTGGTTGCACACGTGCATATGAGGTGATGCATGATTGTTGAGTTGTTATGAAGTAGCATTTGTTACTTGTGATTGTTGTCCTTCCCGACTTACTTCTGGGTTTTCCCGCATTAGTCTTCCCAGATAAGCTGACATCGCTAGTGTTATGTGAACACTGTCAACACTGTCAGCACTGTCAACACGTGCCTTTGGTGTCAACCTGGAGGATGACCATGCATCGAGTGGTGTTACAAAGTTGTCGTTTAATGACGTTTGTTGTGAAGTGTTGACGTTAGCTGACGACGGACTGTCTTGAAATAAGAGCCTTTGGTGTCAACCTGGGTTCATTGGTGTTGATTGTGACATGACGTTGTGGTTGTTCCGGGTTAAAGTTGTCTCACCCTCGTCTGTGTACGTGATATCAATGGTGCTGATTGGACCAGAGACATCAGCCTGGGGTGCTGGCGATGCCATTGTTTGTTGGTTTTGTGATTCCGACATTTTCGTAAAATAAAGTTTTGTTGATGTGAAGACATGGTTTTTGCCGAAATAAAATGACGAGATGAAAGTTTTTTGTTATGATGAAATGGTGATATGAGGGTTTTCGTGTTATGTAACGAAAAATGGTTTAGATATGAGATTTTAACGCCGAAAAATGAAGATGATTGTGGTAAAAAACTTTGTTTGTGATTCTTGATGAAAAGTAACGAAGTTTTTTTGGTGAAATAAAATTTTCTGGTGAAACATAAAAAATTTCTGGTGAACGGAAAAAATGAAAATAGTGGCTTATTGTGATGTGCACGGATGGCGCAATGTTTACGTAAGGTACATATTGGGGTTTGGGTGATGGTAATCGTACGTTTGGTTTCACACGTTCGGTAAGGAACCCAAGCTATGACCGCAGTCAAGTGTCGGGGTAACACTCACGTAGCGACTACAAGGTGTGTGCAACGTGTGTGTGAAGATGGATTAGCTTCACGGAGAATGAGTTGGTCCATCTCATGGGAATGAACCTTTATTTATAGGGATGCATTTAGGGTTTTGTGCCACATATTAATGCAATCCAATGGCTAAGGATGGTCCATGTGGTGGTCATCCAAAGGAGGAGACAAGAATGACATGCGGCGTGATATTCTTGGCTATGACATGTCCATGGAATGTTCCATGCACATATTAGCAAGATGTTCGCATCATTACCTCTAAGCCAATGACGTAGTGACACATGTTGTCTATTGTAGCGAAAAGTGTACCGCTTTTAAGGGGTCATTTAAGCCCGAAATCGTATTTATTTGATCAAATATTGCCCTAAATCGTTCCTTTTGTCATTTTAGGTACTTTTGAGGAGAAATCTGGAAAAGGAGGCATTTTGGACGTTTTTGGAGCATTAAAGTGAAGAAAACGGCAAAGTCTCAAGAATCGGCTAAAAGTTACTCTTGACGGCGTCACAATTTATATTGGACGGCGTCATGCCTTGGCAAGAAAAGTTGGACGTGAAATTTACTCATGACGGGCCAGTGAAAATAGCATGTGAATTCTGACGGCGTCACGCTTTAACTTGATCAAGGGCGTCACGGCTTAAATCATAAGGGGACGGCGTCACGTTCATGGTTAGACGGCGTCAAGCCTTGATAAGCCAGAATGGATTTTTGAAGAGCTAAAGAGGGACGGCGTCAAGATGGTCATCCGGGAACCGTAAAAGCGGCGAGGTGACGGCGTCACACTCCATAAGGTGACGCCGTCAGATCCAAAAATCTATATATAGTTTTCTAATTTTTTGTCATTAAGGAGAGCTTAGTGTGTGGAATTTTGGGAGAAAACCCTAAGACGATTTTAGCTACTTTTTCAGGGCTTTTTGCCTTGAGATCTTCCATGTTTCATTGAAAGATAAGTTATCAATTAATCATTCAATATGTCTATGTGTTGTTTGATTCTATCTTATTCTTGTCTTTTGTTTAACATGTTAGGCTAATTTTATCTTGTGTTTGCTTAGATCTAATGAAACCTAGCTATTGATTATTGGTTGTTAGTGTGTTATTAGTTGTATTGGATGATTGTTTATCTATGTTAGGCTTAAGAAAACTGGCTAACTTCCTATTCGGTAACTTGCTTGAACGTCTTAAGAAACATGAACCAAATGCGTACTAAAGGTTTTTATGGTTGTATTTAATGCACAAGCGAATTCTAGTGATCCCATGTTAGGAGCTTCCTAGCCGGCTCGACATAGGAGTGAAGTAGGAGCTTGTAGAGTTGGGGAAGTAAGTATGCCACCCCACGAATGGTATTAAGGAATACACCCGTCATCCACGCAACTAATACACACTAATTAACCGGTAAAAGATAGTTAGGGAGTAAGGAAATCTAAGTAAACACATTTCTCTACACATAAGTTTCTCACCACATTTTATTTTCAGTTATTTAATTTTATTGCATTCGTAGTAATTTGGGTTAGTTGACTAGCAACTAATTCCGCCCACTCCTTCAAAACCGAGATTTTACTTGCTTTCATAAAAAAATATAAAAACATAAAAAAAGAATCTTCCTCAACCCTTAGACCTAATTAGAGTAGCCTTTCATACCTAACGAACACTATTCCCTGTGGAGAACGATCAATCCCCCGTACTTACCACTACACTATACTACATCGGTCAGGTACACTGCCTGGTGGGGTTGTAAGCCTCTTGAGATCCCTCGAGAGGTAAAACCTGTTGTAAGGTTACAAAACCACGCAATCAAGTTTTTGGCGCCGCTGCCGGGGAATAGTTATTGTTTAGGTTGAATTTTTATTTTATAGGTCTACTCACTAGATTCCTTTCTAGTGAGATTTTTATTTTATTTTTCTAGGTTTTCTTTAGTCTATCTTTTTCTTTGTGTGTTTGTTCGTAATTTCCATTGACTCTTCCGTTCACCATTATGGAGTACGCGAATCCACCATACCACCAACCACAAAGGCCATTCTACCCTATTGACATCTCGAATTTCAAACAATATCGAGATGAACCCATATATGATGCATGGACTCGTTTTAGAAATTTACTCCGAAAATTCCCTCATCATAGTTTCGCTTTAGCATCCCTAACCCGAACCTTTTACTATCGTGTTGGCCAATATGACCAAATGCGCATTGAGGATTTTGCCAATGGGGACTTGAGGGAATTAAGTGCTGAAGAAGCTTGGGATGTCATAGAAGATTGTGCCCAATATTATTATAGGGTAGACAACCAAACAAACGTTAGTACAAGTCAATTGAATATAAATTTCCTGGATCATGAAACAAGTTTGTTTGGGGATGAATACATTAGTGTTGAGATACCTAAGTGGTTGTCATGTAATGCCACAGTACAAAACGAACACATAGGTGACCTTGATGTGATGGAGGATTTAGCCGAACATGATCACATTGATCAAAAAGACCTAGGTTTTGTGATTGATGACGTCGAATCTCAAGAAACACATGATGAATCTTTTAGGCAGTTTGAATATAGCAGTCAGAATATTGAGGATGATCCTTATGATTCGGACATAGAAGTTGAGATGCCTAGAGAAGCACTTGAGATACTTGGGAAAATGTTAGGTTTAAATTCTACCAAAACCTATGATGAGGATATAGGTGATCTTGACACAAGGAATGATGAGGTAAGTAACATAAGCCCACCAAGTACCCCACAAGTCCTACCATCATTTGAGGCACCCACACCGCCCGTGACTTACCCGGAAGAAGTAGAAGAGACTTTAGGAACCACAATTGAAGTAGAACCTTTGGAAGAAACAAAACTAGAAGAAATAGGTTTGAATACTTGTAGTCATAACCTTTCTTTTAGTTCTATGGAAGTTCCTAGTTTTGATGAACCGGAGCCTAAACCAAAACCGTTACCTAATCTTCCATCCTTAGATGTGAACTTAGGAATTGAATTAGGTCCCGATCCACCCATCAAACCATGTAGTCCGGGTAATGTTAAGATTAAGGTAGTAGACTCTAGGCCTTGTAGAGAGGAAGCTAACTTCGGAGTGAACCATGACCTTACATACTTACATCACCCATTTATGGTTGATCATAAGAAACATTATGGGTTCAAACCGGGTTTATTAGGTCAAAGTGAATTCTTAACTAGGAATCTCTCGAAGTTGATAGAAGATGATCCCTTTCTAGGAAAAAATCTTAATCCGCCCATTAGCCCAATTGAATTAGGTAAGGTTATGATGATAGGAGCACACATCTTTGAGCATATAATTCATCCACCACTCTTTCCTCACGTGGCATACTCCTACCAAGTTGGTGTGTATCGCTACTTTCACCCGCACTTAATCCTAAGTGTAGGGAAAACTTCCCCTATTTTTGTTAAATAAGGGTAGAGTCAGGCTCGTGACTCGAACAAAAACAAGCGCTTATTGGGAGGCAACCCAAGCTTTATTTGTTCTATTTGCTATGTGTGTTTATTTATTTGTTTGTTTGATTTTATTTGTTTCCGTATGTGTGTTTAATTTTTATCATTATTGATTCATGTTCAAAACTAATTTGTGAAAATGCTTTATGTTGTTTTTAACTTCGTCTTAACTACATATAAAGGTATTTTGCAAAAGATAAGTGTAAGGGAAATCTAAATCGGTTTATTAGAACACAAATGAACATGAATCATAATAATAATAAATTAACATACATATTCGTATTTGTTTGAGTCAAATGCTTGTATCGAGTCATAATGATGTTTTGCAGGATTTCCAGGAAGTAAAGTAAAGGTTTTTCCAGAAATTTTCCGGAAACTTAAAATGAAAATTTTTGTCAGGTCATTTCTGACGGCGTCAGGGTTTATAACCTGACGGCGTCAGATTTAATTTCCAGAAATTTTTGAAAGTTTTGTTTTCATAAAAAGTTTTTATTAAAATCTCCAACTTATAATCTCCAGGAATCTGCAAAATTTTCATTCCACAAGCATTATATCCTTATATATAGATTTTATCCCGCCGATGTTATGCAGGTTTTCGTGTTTGTTTTCTCAGGTTTAACAGGTTATTTTGGACAAGGAAATGTATGTGGAATCAAGCTTATGGCGATGCATTAGTCTTGGAGCTTCTACATTACCTTGGAAGAAGATTTAACCGTGTAATTTCATTATCCACCGAGCGAATCAGGGGAGTATTTGATTTTATTCTTTTACTTTCTGCTTTTACATCTTGTTATTTGAACATTGGGGACAATGTTCAGCTTAAGTGTAAGGGGAGGGTAAAAGTACGATTTTAGAGAATGCTATTGCGCTTGATTTTTGTTTGTTTGATGGTAGATGTGTAATAAAACTGAGAGAAATACTTGATTAAGGTAATTTTAGTGCCAAATTTAAAATTTTTTACAACATATAGGAGTGAAACTTTGATCTTAATGAGCGTCTCACGGATAGGAGTTATATGACTAGCACAAAAACCGTACCACAAAAAAATTTTCCACCCCCAAATATGTGAGGTTCACCCCTAGAATTGGTAGGAAAAGCATTTATGCTATGATGTGTGTACCGGTAGCACTTAGATTCTAGAACTTGCGTTAGGACCATTCCGAGGCCACAAGTGAGACTACATTCGTGTAGTTAGATTTACTACATGATAAGAGGCATTAGGATTAACCCATTGTTTTATACCTGTGTTTTTTGTTATAATTACTTTGGCTACATTGGTCAAGTAATTCTCCCACACCCTTTGCGTTGTACTCATTTTTAGTACACGATACCCCTAGTACACCCCTCAGAGCCTATCTTTTCGTTTCGACCTTTAAGCATTTTACTTAAAGGAAGAATTTGTTACACCCCACTAAAATGTACACCCAAATCGCCTTAGCCTACCTTGTATGCACTCATCTTTAGTGCATTATTGTTACAACATTTGTTTAAACCCAAGTTAATTATCTAATTGATTACATGGTTGCTAAGTCGAGTCATATCCTTGTACATATTGTTTTGGGACGATTGGGACTCATGGGTAAAGTACTAGTATAATGGAGTAATGGGGAAGAACATCATTTATTACCCCCATATGTGCTAAATATTTTAAAAAGTACTCCAAGTGTTCTGATTATCTTAATTCAAGTCATTAGATTAGTATTTGTAAAGTTATGTAAAAATTCAAGTGTAAGGGGAATGCAATGCCCCTATGATGTATTATTTTGGATGGTAGGGTAAAAGTGTATGTCAAAAAAAAAAAAAAAAAAAAAAAAAAAAAAAAAAAAAAAAAAAAAAAAAAATCAAGAAAAAATACAAAAAAATGAGAAAAAGAAAAGTAGAAAAAACATACGGACTACCATCCCGTTTTATTTTATGTTTATTTTATGTTTTTGTTATTTTATCATTAGCTTAAGATCGAGTCTAGTCTTGGCTTAGCAACATTGTATAGTACATGTAATTGATCAAGATTTTTAACTCGCCACCAGTAAAATATCCTTTATCCAACAAAACCGTGTTTTCCTTTTCCCTACACCTTACGTTATAACCCATTTAAAAGCCCTCTTTGATAGTTTATCTTAGGTGCTTACGCCTAGTGGAGGAGGTTTTCGATCCTTTCCCAAGCCTATGGTAATCTATTTGCTATGACAGGTAGTGAGAGATATTATCCGTTTTCATTTATGAGATTTATTTTGATGACACTTGAGAGATGTGAGTATCTAAACACTACTTGTGAGGTGCTAGTATGTAATCTCCGTGCTTATTATGATTGAAGTGGAACGAATATTTGTTGTAATTACTTTTATGTTTGCATTAAATGACCCCTAACTTGTATTTTGATTAGAGTAAAAGCGCATTTGCTTGAGGACAAGCAAATCTCAAGTGTAAGGGTATTTGATGAAGCGAAAAGTGTACCGCTTTTAAGGGGTCATTTAAGCCCGAAATCGTATTTATTTGATCAAATATTGCCCTAAATCGTTCCTTTTGTCATTTTAGGTACTTTTGAGGAGAAATCTGGAAAAGGAGGCATTTTGGACGTTTTTGGAGCATTAAAGTGAAGAAAACGGCAAAGTCTCAAGAATCGGCTAAAAGTTACTCTTGACGGCGTCACAATTTATACTGGACGGCGTCATGCCTTGGCAAGAAAAGTTGGACGTGAAATTTACTCATGACGGGCCAGTGAAAATAGCATGTGAATTCTGACAGCGTCACGCTTTAACTTGATCAAGGGCGTCACGGCTTAAATCATAAGGGGACGGCGTCACGTTCATGGTTAGACGGCGTCAAGCCTTGATAAGCCAGAATGGATTTTTGAAGAGCTAAAGAGGGACGGCGTCAAGATGGTCATCCGGGAACCCTAAAAGCGGCGAGGTGACGGCGTCACACTCCATAAGGTGACGCCGTCAGATCCAAAAATCTATATATAGTTTTCTAATTTTTTGTCATTAAGGAGAGCTTAGTGTGTGGAATTTTGGGAGAAAACCCTAAGACGATTTTAGCTACTTTTCAGGGCTTTTTGCCTTGAGATCTTCCATGTTTCATTGAAAGATAAGTTATCAATTAATCATTCAATATGTCTATGTGTTGTTTGATTCTATCTTATTCTTGTCTTTTGTTTAACATGTTAGGCTAATTTTATCTTGTGTTTGCTTAGATCTAATGAAACCTAGCTATTGATTATTGGTTGTTAGTGTGTTATTAGTTGTATTGGATGATTGTTTATCTATGTTAGGCTTAAGAAAACTGGCTAACTTCCTATTCGGTAACTTGCTTGAACGTCTTAAGAAACATGAACCAAATGCGTACTAAAGGTTTTTATGGTTGTATTTAATGCACAAGCGAATTCTAGTGATCCCATGTTAGGAGCTTCCTAGCCGGCTCGACATAGGAGTGAAGTAGGAGCTTGTAGAGTTGGGGAAGTAAGTACGCCACCCCACGAATGGTATTAAGGAATACACCCGTCATCCACGCAACTAATACACACTAATTAACCGGTAAAAGATAGTTAGGGAGTAAGGAAATCTAAGTAAACACATTTCTCTACACATAAGTTTCTCACCACATTTTATTTTCAGTTATTTAATTTTATTGCATTCGTAGTAATTTGGGTTAGTTGACTAGCAACTAATTCCGCCCACTCCTTCAAAACCGAGATTTTACTTGCTTTCATAAAAAAATATAAAAACATAAAAAAAGAATCTTCCTCAACCCTTAGACCTAATTAGAGTAGCCTTTCATACCTAACGAACACTATTCCCTGTGGAGAACGATCAATCCCCCGTACTTACCACTACACTATACTACATCGGTCAGGTACACTGCCTGGTGGGGTTGTAAGCCTCTTGAGATCCCTCGAGAGGTAAAACCTGTTGTAAGGTTACAAAACCACGCAATCATTGTCTATTTTAACGAACTTTTTGGGACAAGATCCCAGTCGAGCATTTTCCTAGAGGTATAATCCAGGCTTGGTTTGATTGTCATCAGGCTGGGAACTTGCTTCCTAGGCGAAGCGTGTTGGTTATGGGCTTGTTGTGGACCCGGTTTGAGTGTATGGGTTCTAGCTATTCGGGTTAGAACTCCCATACGCTATTAAAATAAAAAATAAAAAATAAAAATAATAAAGACGACTTGAAACAGTTTAAATTAGTATATGGACTTGTATTAACTATTAAGGTTGATAATTAGATACTTTTTTGTTATTGTTTCATTAGGTTTTAGAAATTATGCATCATCGATTAAAAATACGAAGCGTGTTGGTTATGGGCTTGTCTAGATAGTTTTGAATATTAAGAGTTGACCAACTACTTTGCTCTTATAAAAACTATGATTTGACAATATTCCTAGATTATGTGGTTTTGTAACGTTTAGGAATAATTACAACAACTTGCAGTCTAATATTGGTGAACTATTATACTCAAGCCTAAGTTGTGAGACAGGACCTCCTTGCTCTTAAATGTCAAGACACAACCAACTAACTAGTTTAATAAAGATATTAGAGCAGGGAAAGATCTCTTTAAGAGGTTAAGGTGTGGTAACATGTTAAACCACTCTTTTTAATATCATCTTATTGCTATATTAGCATTCTAACTTATAATATTCGCACATCAAAATATTCCTTCACTAATAACTCAAACCAACACACCCATTTTGAGACTCACCATTTTATTTTCTTTTTCATGTTTTCAAACAAACTAACATTTTATTTATTAAATAAAAATACAAATAAAAAAAAATCAAAAAAGTAAAAAATATTGCATAAAATTTTAAATATATATCATCATGCTGTCATAAAACACATTGTAACATACACACACTGTCAACACACACATTCAACACATACAAACACATCATAAATCAAAAAACCCACCAAAAACCTAATTAATTCGAAAAAAAAAGAAAAAAAGCAAATCCAACACACGTTGGTTTGGATTGGGTCCGGCGTGGTAACGCCGCAACGCGGGTCCATGAGTAACCCCCACCCACGTTACCAGTGTACTCTAAGAAAGAAACATCAACTAAATTGTTACACCATCATCGTGTGATCACTCAGTCGCACGAAACTCACGTCAGCTATGGTTGTTCATAAGCAATACACCATCTTCGATAGGTAAGTTGAGGAAAGACCAACTAATGAGATACCATAGAGCATATACCAGCTTACGATATCAATTAAAAATCTAATAAGTTAGGAATAAACAACAACCAATCTTTGATATATAATAAAACAAAATCTCAAGTGAAGACTTTGTATTTAAAAAAATCAATTTTTTTATTGAGTAATAATTTAATTATTAATTTATTTTATTTTAAACACTTAAATAATAACTTAATATTTCTTAATTTAGCCAAATAGATTGTAAATTCGTTTTTATATAAAGCACACAATAAGAAAAAAACACGTTAATTAAAACAAAGGGGCTGTTCATTATTTATTCAACTAGTTTACGAGTATCTATTAAATTAGTGATCTATTAGATGTGTTAGGGGTGTTTGGTTCGCTGTAATATGATATAATTGTAATCAAATTACATTACGTAGCCTGTTTGGTTTGCAGATTGTAGATAATTGTAATTCAAATTACATTACGTAAATGGTTTGGTTTCCGTTGTAATTGTAATTTAGTCACTTCAATTACATCAAGTGAGTGACTGAATTCAAATTACATAGGAAATTAGATGGAAAGTTTTGAATTACGTTGTAATTCAGAATTTTTACTTTAAATCATCAATATTTATAAGTTATTATTATTATTATTATTATTATTATTATTATTATTATTATCAACATCACTTTTATTATTATTATTGCTATTATTTTAAATATTTATTATTATTATTATTATTATTATTATTATTATTATTATTATTATTATTATTATTATTATTATTATTATTATTATTATTATTATTAAATATTTTATTATTATTATTATTATTATTATTATTATTATTATTATTATTATTATTATTAATTATTTTCATTATTATAATTATTATTATTGTTATTATTATTAAATATTTAATTATTATTATTATTATTATTACTATTATTATTATTATTATTATTATTATTATTATTAAATATTTAATTATTATTGTTATATTAATAATTATTTTTTTTATCAAATTTAACTTATTATTATTATTATTATTATTATTATTATTATTATTATTATTATTATTATTATTATTATTATTATTATTAAATTTAACTTATTATTTTATCAAATTTAACTTATTATTATTATTATTATTATTATTATTATTATTATTATTATTATTATTATTATTATTATTATTATTATTATTATAAACATCACTTTATTAGAAACTCACAAGATTTACAAGAAGTTAGTGGGAAGCCGAAATACTAACTGGGCTCCACTACTCTAGCTATAGAAAAGCTAAACATACTAAAGATATGAGTAGCAGCCAAGGTTACAAAAAATGCTGGGCTTTAGTCGGACGGTCGACCACCGCCTAGCGCCTAGACCGCCTAGGCGGATTGAACTTTTCTATATAAAAAATTTAAAATTATATGTATTTGGTATAAAATATTCATAATTTATATATTTTTTTAATAATTTTATTAATTTTTTATTATTTTTATTTATATATTTTTTGTATATGTTGTAAAATTTACATTATATGTGATTTTGATAAAGATTTGGTCTAATTTTATTAAAGCCCACTCACTTAGTTGTTGGGCTTATTGTATGTGTTTTTTAATGGGCCAATAAATCATATATTATTAGGGTTAGGGTTACACAACGTTAAACACATAGCCTACACTTCACATTTTACTCTCCCCTTCATCTTCTTCAACCCTAGATCTGAAGTTACACCGTCATTGACCGGAGTTGACCGACGTTGACCGACCCGCCGCCTAGGCCGATTTGTCCCGCCTAGGCGGTTCGTTGACCACCTTTTGACCAAAACTCCTAATTTGGCCGATTTGCTGCAAATCGGGGCAGAGGAGGGCCAACTAGCGCCTAGGCCGCTTTTTACAACACTGGTAGCAGCACGTGCTCCAATGTATTGGGTCATCGAGAACTTTCAGATTCGCTTCAGTAAAGTCACTGCATCCTTCTCAAGTTCCCCAAAAGAAGAGAAAGAGAAGGGGAGGAACCCATATCCAATATTTGTGCACTTAGCTTCATACTTGACGCGTTTACGTTGTGCAGCCTCAATTACCGCATGACCCGGTACAAAATCAACCATACCTGTTTGTGTCAAGGGTGATGACCCAGTTAAATCAACACATATGTTAGTGCAAGCAGTCTCGTTTGTTTTAATTGATGACAAACATGTAACTTGATACATAACGTAAAATGTACAAGTTACTTGTAATCTTATTTTGTCTCAACAATACATTCAACACATCTCGAGTCCTCGTATGGTACAACACATGTTCGTACATGTTTATTATGTGGCATTATGATCAAACCCTTAACAAACCATTTAGAATGTTTAAAATACGGATAGGTCATTACGTATTTTAAAAGGCTAATCATTCTACTTAGAACCTCATTTCACATTGTGCATATACAAGTACTTTTAGTTGTACATCATGTTTCCTAAGATTAATAGGATAAGTACACTTTAGGTGTCAAACTAACATGATACATATTGGTAAACATATATTAGTTAAGCTAGTATATACATAGGACATACATATATACATTTACATTATTTACATTTTAATTCTTAAAATGGAAATATGTTCATGGCATCATGGCATACATCATTTAGAGATCTTTAGATATCTTAGAAGATTTTGAAGATCATATGAATATATTACTTAGATCTTCACTCAATAAATCTTTGGAAAGATCTTGGATAGATTTCATGTAAGATTTGATTTTGGAAAGATCTTGGAAAGATCTTGAAGCAAAGGATTAGATTGTGCAAGATCTTGGTTAGATATGGAAAAATATTTGGAAGATTGCCTGTCAGAGACTGGCGGAACCTAATGGTTCAATGAACGGACCCCAGGATTTGGGTCCGCCAAATCCGTGGCCTGTAGGAACAGTTTTCCTATAAATAGTAGCCCATTGTTTACCCATTGTTTTAACTAACAAGAACATACATTCTCTCTACCCATTGCATACATTTAGATCAGTAGTAAACCATGTAGAATCATACATTAATCACCCTTTCCATAATGATCATAATGTTACTAACTTTCATTATGTTGTAAGCATACACTCGTAATGATCCTGTGAAGCAAGCTCAGAGATCGTGAGTCATCATCCATCACTAGCATAGCATACTTCCTGATCCACCAAGAAGGTTAGGAGATCTTGAAGTCATCATCCACCAAAGCATTCCAACATATGAAGATTCAAGGGCACTTGACATCCTCAATGATTGAAGACTTCTTATTCAAGAAGTTCATGTAGATTCCACATGCATATATGAAGATCCATCACAACAAGTTTAGGGAGCTTGTGATCTTCATCCATTGAAGGCTTCCTTTCAATGGAAGTTCATTTAGATTAGATGGTTTATGTGTTTGTGCCATAAAATACAAGGTTTCTATGTTGGGCCATAAAACATAGCGGGAGTGGTTGTACCCTTGTAAAAGAACTCGACATCTAGCTTAGTGTCGGAAAAAGTATAAGCGACGACGGGAGTGGTTGTACCCTTGTAAAAGAACTCGAAATCTAGCTTAGTGTCGGAAATTGTATAGGCGACGTTAGGTTGGTTCTACCTCGAACTAGAACCCGGTATTTAGCTTTGTACCGAAAAAAGTGTAAGCGACGATTGTAAGGTTTTCTCCGCCGAGAAGGGAGCTTGTTGATCTAGTGAAGTAACTCTCGAGTTGGGTACTCGGGGAGTGGAGTAGGGCGGAGAGGAGCTCCGTGACCGAACCACTATAAATCATCGTGTTCGGTTTGCGCTTTCTTTTACTTACCTTATTACTTTTATGTTTGCATTATATGATTGCTTGTGTTGTGATTAGTTGATAATACTTGTGTGACAATTTATATAGTATATGTTAATCATAAACTATATGTGACAAATGGTAATTTTCACGTTTTTAATTAGTATTAAATGATTATTTATTATTTTTAAGCTGAGCATTTCTATGCGCGTTTGCATGTTTCTGAGTGTTTTTGAGCATTTTTGGGAGTTGTTCCGCATACTGTAGCTTACAGACACTGCAGAAAAAGTTTATTTTTGTCAGTAAGCATAAATTATTTTATATCTGATAGTTACTGACAAGTTTCGTAATTAACTGAGAGCTTTCTCACATTTTACTGAAAAGCAACCGCACACGCGTACCGACAGCACAGTACATATGCTAGCAGTCAAATAAATATATTTTTGAGTCAGTAATAATATTTTATTACATTTCTGATAAAAACGTGGATAAAAACTTTATTTTACATATACGTGTCCAAAAAGGTCAAACCGGGACTTTACGGTAATGTTTAAGCTCAAACCGACACACGATACACCAACGAGGAGTAAAAATATTTTCCCTCCTCTTAATTCTTGTCCATACCCGGCCTTAGATGTTACTTCCCCATTACAAGACAAAATTTCACCACTAACTTCATTATAATCTTATATATATATCAAGTATTACCCTAAATGTTACACAAAACAAACCAACTTATCCATATTACTCTCACCCAACTTCCTAGATCATTTTCTACCTCAAAACTCACGGCACAACCATAATTCTTAAGATCCATCTTTTCTTTGAAGTTCAAGTAAATTAGAGTGTATATTCAAGAGTTTCGTGTTAATTAGAACGTGGTTTGGGTAAATTTGGTGAAGTTTGGGTTGTTCTTGGTTCATCCTACCTCACGTTAACATATAATCATTGTAAGGAATCATCACAACTTTTCTAATCTTGTTAAATTCATGTACATTTGATGTCTAATGATGTTAAAAATTGTTAAATGTGTATATTTTGTTAAAATGGAAAAAGCTAGGGCTTGTTATTTATTAAATGGTGCTCGACCTAGATGAAGTTTTTGAACAAATTAGAGTATTTCTTGCTTGTGTGGTAAATCTTGTTGTATATGGTACTAGTTTGATGATACAAATGTGATTAGTGTTAATTACGCGAGATTAAGGCAATATATACACTTTTGTGAACATATACATGAATCGGCTAGAAATAAATTACAAAACTATTGGGGTTTTGAAAAACATAAAATTTTGGCTCAAGTGGTGAAATGGTGGAATTAATGCTTAAAAGTTTATTTTGAATAAGCCATAACTAATTGAGTTTAGCTTATAAAAATATGAAAATGGGTCGTATGGTGTTATATGGGTCGAACATAATTAATTTTGGTCATGTTTGACTTTTTGACTTAATGGCTTAATTATAAGAGCTTAATTGATATAATTAAAATTTATTACGTAATTAATATTACTAATTATCAATAATGGGTTAAATATATATTTTGGGCTAAAAAGGTTGTGCGTGGACTGTTGGGCCGAGCCCAACAAGAAAATGGCCACATTTGACTTTTTGACCAAACGGAGTAACGAACGTGTTAATTTGATTTTTAGAAACGTGACGATATATATATTTTAACTAAAAAGGGCCTTGGACAAAATAAATAATTTTGGCCCAACCCAACTCGTCACAGTTGACTTTTGTTGACCAAATGTGGTAACGAATGTGTTAAATTAAATTTTAGCAAACTAACGATATATATCGTAAATTAAAAAGGCTAAATGGTTTGGACTAAAAAATTAAATTATTGGGCTCATTTAATAACTTTCGGCCCAATGAGTATGTCGTGTGACAAAAATGACTTTTGAAATATTTTTCGACTCACTATGAATATTTTTACTTAACGATGCGATATATATAATTAAAACTAGTTTGGACTTGTTTTGAGACGCGTTAGTCTCCAAAAGGGTGAAAAATAAAATTTTGACCAAATCCTTATAAATATTGACTTTTGTTGACTTTTGAAGGCATATTGACTAAATATTGACTTTGTGTCGAAATCTATTATTAATAATTGAACGTAACGATAACGATAGTTATAACGATAAAAATACTTAAAAAGACCAATATATATATTACGAACAAGTTTTGCACATATAGTTAACAATGCGAATTATTTGGGAAATTGCAACACATGAAAAAATGGAAACGTTTGAATAAACGAATGGGTCATGCCCAAATTTTCTAAAATTCTAACACTTAGAGTATTTTTGATAAAAATACTTAACTTATTTAAATTTTCTAAATACTTAACAATTTTTCTAAATTTCTTATAATTAAAATTCTATTCTAAATAATAACCAATATTTATAATATAATATTTCTCCAGTAACACTATTATTTTATTTATTTCTCAAAACCTATTTAATTAATTTTAACCTTAATTAATTAAATGCATAATTATTAAACTTAAAATAATAATATATATATATATATATATATATATATATATATATATATATTATATATATATATATATATATATATATATATATATATATATATATATATATATATATATATATATATATATATATATCACTTGCGAAATTTAACGATGAATGCTAGTACAGATGTTCCGTCACACGTGTTCCCACCGTACACTTTCACCATGAGCCACCACCAAGAGATATATATGATAAATCATTTTGAAATGTATTTTACCGCACAGCAAGAAAGAAATACACAAGCACTGTTCACGCGTAAACTTTTCAAATAAAGTAAAGACATATGAGACACAAATATATCGCTAAAACTTACCGTACTGATTTAGGTTGCGTGTCGGAGCGGTTGCACTATTTTGTTGATTGATTAGCAGGTTCCTATTATTTTAAGGTGAGTTTATAGCCCCATATTTTTATACGATTTGTTTTATAAGCTTGGGGTGAGAAACATGCAAAACTGTTTTCATTGACCAAAAATGGATTTTGTTTTTATACACACTTGTATGCAGAAACCTAAGTTTAGCTGAATCCCATTGTGCCCACTATCATCAACCGTCAATTCCTGTTTAGGAAACCGTGTGATATAAATAGATCTATTGGGGATGACACCCCCGTTCGGTTGGCTCGGCATAGTCAAAGCGAACGTATACCATATGAAATTAGGCCGAGTATCTGGGGATTAACACTCGCGGGCACCCATTTCTAGCTAATGCCAGCTTGGCATGCTGCGATGTCATAGTTCGGTTAGATGAGGCTTAGTGTTTGCATAGTAGGATAGTGTGTTATTGCTGAATTGTTGTTGAATATTGCTATGGTCCATATGTGTTATTTACTTTAAACCTATGAACTCACCAGCGTTAGCTGACTTTTAACATGTTTTTCTCAGGAAACTGAGGTGGGTTTTACTTAAGGCAGGGCATGGCGATGGTCATAATATTTGTTGGAAATGTTTTTACTATTGCGTTAACTCTGAAATTTGGACCGCTTTGTTTAATGGGCTACATTTTCATTTGAAATGGAATTTATGTAAAACAACATGACTTTGAACATGTAATGTATTTTAAAACGGATTTTTAATCCGTTCTCTATATCTTGTGTTGTGATTATCGATTTAGTAGCACCCAAAGTGTATGCTTCCGCAATATTATGATTTTGGGGGTGTTACAGATTGGTATTCAGAGCCTAGGTTATAGAGAACTAGGTTTATAAAAACCTTAAACTATAACCGATTTATGAAAAAAAAAAAAAAAAAAAAAAAAAAAAAAAACTTTTCCTTATGACCGCCAGATGCCTGCCAGTTTAGCTTGCTATGATTTGAGCATTATTTGCTTTATTTGATTAAGTGTTATGATATGCTATTTGAATATTTTATTAAGCATATATGATATAAGTATTTTCTATATACTTGCACGTGTCGCACCATAATTGTCACAGACCATCTCCCTACGTAACATCATCATTTCACTTCGAGTTGAATACTCGCTACATACCACACGAATTCATTTCCTATTCGACTCAAAGTTTGGACTACCGTCTTATTCTTTCGAAACACTTATATTACTATCGTAAAGGAACCCACCAACTTATGTGAGCACGACCCTAACCTACCGCCTTATAACGTATCTCCTAGAACCATCTACTCTTAGGACACATCCTTGCTATGTCTCACGCTTCTTTTCTCATTGTGAAGGATCATGTCACCTGAGAGGCAAGACCTAAATTCCCCAGCCATGGAACAACTCGTAGCCCAACGAGTAGCAGAGACTATTGCTGCCTACAAGTTAGGAATTCGCACGGCTTGCGACTTAATGAACCGAGGGATAGTTCAAGAAGCTGAAAACATTAACGAAAAGAGGAAATGGGATAACAACCTAGGAAACAAAGGGGTTCCACAACCCCTCAAAAAGGCAAAGTTGGCCAAAACTTTCACTGCTGGACCTAGTAATAGAAAGGCTTATACTAGAAAGTTACCAATGTGCAGTCGCTGCAAACTACACCACTACGGACCTTGCACCGTGAAGTGCCACAAATGCCAGAAGGTTGGACATATAGCTAGAGATTGTAGGTCTAAAACCGTTGCAGTAGCACAGACAACATCAGGGAAAAATCAGAGAGCTGAGGTAATCTGTTTTGGGTGTGGAAAGAAGGGGAACTACAAGAACGAGTGTCAGGAACCAAAGAACCAAGAAGAAGTGAGCAATTAAGTAAAATTTGGAGCGGGAGAAAACCAGGACTCAGATGTGATGACATAAGAATGACCACCCTATGTAATAGGACCTAAGTTAGACTCTTTTAAGTTCGATTCTGTAAGACTTCATTAGTATTTCTCTGTGAACCGCGTAGTATGGTATGGATTTGGTGAACTTTTATTATGAGATGTAAGCTTATTTGAATCCAACTATCAACGGTCCTATGCCAATTAGGTGTATCAATTGCAGCCCGTTGCATTACTTAATTTTACTATCATTTAACAAACAACTTTGTCATAATTTTTCGACTATTTGAACTCGTATTATGAACGAGTTGTCTACCATATTATCTTTTCATGAAATAATAAACTGTATTGCCACAAACACTCGAACTTTTGCAAGTATTCCACAGACTATCTCACAGTCATACTACAAATCGTTTTACTACCGGATTACAGAATCAAAGTTTTGACCTCCCTACTTTCTTTGAAACAAGGAACTTTCCTCGTGTTGCCTTACGAACTATTTTACTAACTTGGATACTATTTTGCCAATAATGAATTGTTTTCCTAATACTCCATCAATTGTTTGCAAACCATTTTACAAACTATTCTAATACCGCCCGGCAAATTATTTACTTATGAAGGGTAGTTTATGCTGTAAGCTCGCGAGCAGAAAAACCGATATGTTTTCTTGTAACTAAACTCAGCATTGCATCGTTGGACCCCAATTATACAAAGCCTGATCACCTTTGTATAATTCGGGTAGGACCATACTATGCTAGGAATGGTTGCCTTAAATTTTTATGAAAGTCGAATCTTTTATTTCCTTTTTCGAGAAATCAGAAACTCGCGTGTGGGAGCACGTAAAAGTAGTGCAAGTCATGGCCATCCGTACTAGGAAACACCGTAACCAAATAGGCTTTGACGCCAAGATACCACCTAGAACTAGCCTTACTTCATACCACTTCCAAAACCGAAAGGGTAACTTACACTACTAGCCAACATAAGATGACCCCACCGATTAACATCTCACGGTACACTACCCTTTCCGATTCCGAGACACTGCATCGTCTATCAGACGAATCTTACTGAGCCAATAAACTGACTGCTAGTAGCAATCAACAACATCTTTCAAGGTCGTATTCTAGACCTGCAAAACTCCCCAACCAACAGCGACCCTAGGTCCACAAAACTTAGAGACTCCAACGTCATCCCCAGTATAAACCGGATGTCGAAATACCACGCTGTAATCACCCACAATGGAAACTCGTCCGCATACCTTATGGTAATAAGATCCTAACAATACAAGAAGGGCCCCAAGACGGAATTAAGCAATAAGTGCAACAAACCCAGAAATCAGGGAAATGGTGGTGGTCAAGGTAACCAACTAGCAGTAGTCAACAATGGAAACTAGGGTAATGGAGGAGGAGCCCGTGGAAGAGTTTATGCTATGGGCAGAAGGGAAGCCCAGGACGACCCGAATGTGGTGACGGGTACGTTTATTTTAAATAATCGTTATGCTTCAGTACTATTCGATATGGGAGCAGATAGAGGTTTTGTGTCGACAGCTTTTAGTCCTTTAATTGATATAGCTCCGACAACCTTAGATAATGTCTTCGACACAGAATGTAAAAACCACAAATTCAAATCTTGCAAAATGACCAAAATACCCCTCTAATTTTGAAATTTTAAGGAACTTATAATTCATGCATAAGACATATAATTTGAACCTAATCTAAAGTAATTAAAACCTTAAGTTACCTAATGAGTTTTAATTAAAAAAAAAAAAAAAAAAAAAAAAAAAAAAAAAAAAAAAAAAAAACACTATACCTTATATTTTAATATCACAAAACAAATATTTCTAAAATCTATATAAGCTAGTCGATTTCCTTTTAATGTATATAAGCTCATAAATTTCGGCTTAACAAATAAAAAGGAAGAGTCTGGGAGGCATTAAAATTTGAAGATATCAATCCCACTAATTTTTGGCCCAATCCCCAATTACCCAATCAAATATGTCGGCCTCCTTATCATTTATTAAAACCGATTATCATCAAAAAGAAACCCTAAAACCCTCAAAGTACAAAACATCAACTGCCCTCTCCTCCTCTCCCTTCTAGTCGATCATTCTCAGCAGCCCAAGGAGTGTTTTGATGCTCCTTCTTGGTGGCTTTGTCATGTGCTACAACCGGGTTCAAGTGTGATTCGATTTGGCGTTCTTTGGGGCAACCATTCGAAGGAATTTATACAAGTGTCGGCTGGATTTCTTCCTTGATGATCGACCCATCATTGTTCTTCCTTTTCTTCAAGCACGCTACGAGGGTAACGTATCTCGTGTTCTATGTTTTCTTGTTGATCATATGAGTCTTCCTTGTGAATATGTCGATTGTATAATTATCAAACATCACTAGAACAAGTTATGAAGTTACACATAAAATATGAATGTAGAAACCCTAATAGTTGTACCAATTGGAATTTGATGTGATTAATTAATTGGTGAACATGTTATGAACTCTTATGAATCCATCTAAATCTGTACTAAAACGGCTATAATCGCCTTGTATCATAATATGGGTCACGGGTTGAAAACATGTTAAGAGAACACATAAAATCATGAATTCAGTGCTGATAGAAATTTTAGACCGAATTGAACTGGACCTATCTTGTTGATGGAAGCATGTTGTTGGGAGTTTTCTGGGTCTAAAAATAAGTAAAAGAAAATAGCTTTCTAGAAAACCAAGCCATGTAATTTTTAGAGGCATGGAAGTCATACTTTTTGATTTTACGAGTTAGAAGGTCAAAACTGTTTCTGGGTACCTGGAAAATTCGTCCTAGTTCTTGATTTTTCATTCTCAAACTATTTCGAGTTAGAATCTAAAAACCTTCAGATTTAATATTTGGTATGATGGGTAATTACTGGAATTTTTATAGATTTTTCTAAAGTGTTTTGATAGGGTTGGTAATCACAAACTTTTTGTAAGTAAAATCTGGGTAGAAATCTGGACAAGTTTACTTGTTGGATTTTTGAGGCATAGTTATACTTGTTTAAAAATTCTGGAAAAATTACAGGGTGTTGTCAAGATATTAAGGTACCTGGGTAAATATTTTGGAAATTTTATTCTGAGTCCTTATGGGGTTTTAAAATACGACAAGATGAGGTCTGTTTACTAGTACATGCTGAGTAAAAGGGTAAAAAGGACTTATGATGAAAGGTTAAGTAAACTAAGGGGTTGAAGTGGTAATTATACAAACTAATGGGTTGAATATGTAAAATCTTATAACTTATGATAAGTACACCTTGCACCCTAATCTTTTAATGATGGCATAAATGCACCCCAAAACTTATAACTTCTATAATTACCCTTGAACTTCTAAAATATCATAATAAATACCCTAAACTATATTTATGTAACACTTGTAATATTTAAGTATGATAAACCTTGGATAAGTCTAAAATGGAAACTTACTAATAAAGGAAAGTATACTAAAAGGAGTAAGTTAATACAATTGAACTTAAAGTAATAAGTAATTATTAATTCGTATAGGTTCCGAGAAGTGGGAGTAATCTTTTGCTTTGTGATTCGTCTCTTTCCGGGTTGTCTTTGTTATCGAATAAGGTACAGATATTCTGACCTTCCTTATAAGGTTTCTCATGATCTCTTTCATTTTCTGATCCGTTAGTTTCTGAACTGATGCCATTGCTATGATTCCCTTTGCTTGAACCTTCTCTGTTGATCCCATTTGATATGACCTCTGTTATGAACCTATGTTATGAAAACCTTTTTAATTATACCATGGAAATGTTTTGAGAAAAACCATTTTAAAAAGATGTTTATAAATGATGCGAAACTACTGTTATATAAAATTGTTACTAACTTTTATGAAAAACTATATTTTGAAGACTATCTTTATAAAAACCGTTTTGAAAGATTATTTTTATGAAAATCACTTTAAAGGATCGTTTTATGAAAATCATGAATAAAGGATTGTTTAAAATGGACTTTTGATAGAAACTTTTGAAATGAACTTTTGATCTGAACCTTGCCTTGATTATTTAATATGAACCTTGATCTGATAAATTCTGATTTGGACTTTTGGTACTACTTCTGAGAGATTTGATATGAACCATCTGTTATGTACCATTTGATATATGAGCCATCTGTTATGACACTCTGATTTGATATGATATCTGACTCTTAGTTTGATACCCGAGCCAAAATCTGTTTCCTAGCCATGAAGGTAACATGGCCGTGTCATTGATGCACCAATGGCATGACTCTAGGGCGGTAGAGTGATGTTCCGCCACGTCCCCATTTAATTATTATGCGCGCACTACAGTTATTATGGCCAGTATTTGTTTGGGGGGGGGGGGGCGCATGGATGCATCCTAGATCTCTTCTGTTTAGTGGATTTAACATGATTTGATATGATTTGTCTGGTGACTGGTGCTTGTGTGCAATACACGCCTTTCACATATATCTGGGAGTTAGCTACTCCATTTGAAGAATGAGGACACCCCTCATATTATCTGATTATCTGAGAGGTCTCCCCTCTATATGATTATGAAGATTTATGGTTACGATATGATATGATCTGTTTCTGGGCTCGTGGTGGATTACTATTCCTTTTCTCTTTTTCCTTTGTTCTTATTCATTTATTATTCCTTAACCCATATTATATCTGTATGACCTTTGTTTCTGTCACTTTGTATTTTCTTTACTACTGCTTTGTTACCGTCATATATGTTCACTGAGCTCTCGTAGCTCAGCCGCATTTCTTTTCCTGCGGCAGGTTTTAGTAGGAAGCTGGGAATGAGTGGAGAGTACCTTGGACTTAGAAGACTTGATAGCTACTTTTGGACTTAGAAGTGATTAGAAATTATCATTATTTCGGAATTACTATTTATTGGAAGTTCATTTGTAATCTTGTAGTATCTGTATTTCATTTGTAACCTTTGAGAATTCTTGTATTACTATAGATGTATGCTTTGTTTTGATCTGATATGAAACCATTATTGTGATATCTTTACCCTTGTCGGGTTGGGGCGTTACATAGAATTAGCTATCGGGAACCTAGAAAGAGTAGATACCATTATAAGGGGTTGCACTTTAAATTTATCAAACCGCCCATTCAACATTGACCTTATGCCAGTAGAGCTGGGTAGTTTTGACGTCATCATAGGGATGGATTGGCTATCGAAATATCATGCCGTCATCATCTGTGATGAAAAGATCGTCAGAGTACCCTATGGGAACGAAGTTCTGATAATTGAAGGAGATCGGAGCGATCGTGCGCGTTCGTCAAGATTGAGCATCATTTCGTGTACGAAGGTGCAGAAGTGCATTGAGAAAGGATGCCACCTCTTTCTATCCTATGTTACTGAAAGGAAGGAAAAGGAGCCCGAAGAGAAAAGGTTGGAAGACATGCTAGTCGTAAGGGATTTCCCGGAAGTTTTTATAGAAGACCTACCTGGACTCCCAGCGGCCAGACAAATCAAATTTTAAATCGATTTGGTGCCAGGAGCCGCGCCTGTAGCGCTAGCACCCTATCGGTTAGCACCTACAGAGTTACAGGAGTTGTCTGATCAGTTAGCTGAACTGTCTGGAAAAGGTTTTATCAGACTGAGTTCTTCGCCTTGGGGAGCTCCTGTCTTGTTTGTTAAGAAAAAGGATGGATCCTTCAGGATGTGTATCGACTATCGGGAGCTGAATAAGCTAACCATTAAGAATAGGTACCCACTCCCAAGAATCGATGATTTATTTGATCAGTTGCAAGGTTCATCAGTTTATTCGAAGATAGACCTGCGATCGGGTTATCACCAACTTCGAGTCCGGGAAGAGGATATCCCGAAGACTGCATTCCGAACCCGATATGGCCATTACAAATTCCAAGTTATGCCTTTCGGCTTGACAAACGCACCAGCTGTATTCATGGACCTCATGAATCGAGTGTGTAAGTCGTATTTGGATAAATTCGTGATAGTATTCATTGATGATATCCTAATATATTCCAAGAATGAGAAAGAGCATGAGGAACACCTCAAGCTAATTCTGGAATTATTGAAAAAGGAGGAGTTATACGCCAAGTTTTCGAAGTGTGAATTTTAGATATCGACTGTGCAATTTATGGGTCACGTAATAGATAGACATGGCATTCACGTGGATCCCGCCAAGATTGAGGCAATAAAGGATTGGGCAACGCCCACAACGCCTACTAAAATACGGAAATTTTTATGACTTGCCGGTTATTACCGAAGGTTTATAGAAGGTTTTTCTAAGATAGCTAAACCGTTGACTAAACTGACACAAAAGAATGTGAAATACGACTGGGGAGATAAGAAGGAAGAAGCTTTTCAACTTCTTAAGGAAAGATTGTGTAGTGCACCTATTTTGGCTTTACCTGAGGGTAGTGAAGATTTTGTTGTGTATTGTGACGCATCACATAAGGGTTTGGGAGTTGTGCTGATGCAGAGAGAGAAGGTGATAGCGTACGCTTCTCGACAGCTGAAAACCCATGAGAAAAACTACACAACCCATGACCTAGAGTTAGGATCAGTCGTGTTTGCGCTGAGAATTTGGAGGCACTATCTTTATGGTACTAAGTGCGTGGTGTATACCGACCACAAGAGTCTACAGCATATCTTGAACCAGAAGGAGCTGAACATGAGGCAGTGCTGATGGTTGGAATTGCTTAGCGACTATGATTGTGAGATCCGTTACCACCCAGGCAAGGCAAATGTAGTTGCCGACGCCCTCAGCAGAAAGGAGCGGATCAAACCCCTTAGAGTCAGATCGTTAGGGATGATGATCAGTTCTCCGCTTCCAGCGAAAATTCTTGAGTCTCAGGGTGAGGCGCTCAAGGATGAAAACCGATCACGTGAGAAAATTTACGGAATGCCAGAGAGTGAGAATGGCCTTGTAAAAAGATTCGTTGGAGTTTTGTGTTATAGGGACAGGTGTTGGATCCCGCTACATGGAGGAGTTCGTGATTTGATTATGCACGAATCCCACAAATCTAAGTACATCTTGTCAAATCTAAGTACATCTTGTTACTGGGCTTTAACTTGTGGTTTAGCTTAATCTCATGACAGTTCTTGTTTGATGAGTTGTGGGGTTAAATTAGATTTCAGTTGAGGCTCAACTTAAACTACCAAAAATGTATTTAGATCTGAAAAAGTTGTATTGGTGGCCAAACATGAAGGCCGATATGGCTGAGTACGTTAGTAAGTGTTTAACGTGCTCGAAGGTCAAGGCTGAACACCAGAGACCATCCGGTCTGCTTGTTCAACCTGAGATCCCAGAATGGAAATAAGAGCGTATCACTATGGATTTTATCACCAAGCTGCCTAAGACGTCGAGCGGTTATGACATGATTTGGGTAATCGTTTACCGTCTCACTAAATCAGCTCATTTCCTTCCTATAAAGGAGAATGACAGCATGGACAAACTCGCCCGACTGTATGTGAAGGAAATTATCGCAAGACATGGTTTGCCTATTTCTATTATCTCTGATCGAGACAGCCGATTCACGTCAAATTTTTGGAGGTCGCTTCAGGACGTATTAGGAACCGACCTTGACATGAGTACAGCTTATCATCCTCAGACTGATGGTCAGAGTGAGAGGACCATTCAGACATTAGAGGACATGCTGAGAGCCTGTGTGATTGACTTCGGGAACGGCTGGGATAGGCATTTGCCTTTAGCCGAGTTTTCCTATAACAACAGCTATCACACCAGCATTAAGGCTGCACCGTATGAGGCACTTTATGGTCGTAAGTGCAGATCACCAATTTGTTGGGCTGAGGTCGGAGAAAGCCAACTTACTGGACCAGACCATCAAAAGAGTTATGCCAACAAGAGGCGAAAACCCCTTGAGTTCCAAGTGGGTAACAAAGTGATGTTAAAGGTATCGCCATAGAAAGGCATGATAAGATTCGGCAAGCGTGGTAAGCTGAACCCTCGCTATATTGGACCTTTCGAAATTCTTGCCAGGATCGGGCCGGTAGCCTACCGACTCGAACTGCCATATGAGCTCAGCGCTGTGCATGACGTTTTTCATGTCAGCAACTTGAAAAAGTGCTTATCGGATGATAACGCCGTCATTCCTTTGGATGAGATTCAGCTTGACGAGAAACTAAATTTCATCGAGGAGCCGATTGAAATCATGGACCGGGAAGTTAAACGGCTAAAGCAGAGTAGTATCCTAATTTTGAAGGTCCGTTGGAACTCTCGCAGAGGCCCCGAGTACACTTGGGAGCGAGAGGATGAAATCAAGCGAAAATACCCTCATCTCTTTTCTAACCCAACGAGTAACGTAAATTGAAATCCGGGATGGATTTCCCGATTAGCTGGGGAGACTGTGATAAATGGTAATTTTCATGTTGTTAATTAATATTAAATGATTATTTATTATTTTTAAGTTGAGCATTTCTATGCGCGTTTGCATGTTTCTGAGTATTTTTGAGCATTTTTGGGAGCTGTTCCGCATACTGTAACTTACAGTCACTGCAGAAAAAGTTTATTTTTGTCAGTAAGCATAAATTATTTTATTTCTGATAGTTACTGACAAGTTTCGTAATTAACTGAGAGCTTTCTCACATTTTACTGAAAAGCAACCGCACACGCGTACCGACAGCACAGTACATATGCTAGCAGTCAAATAAATATATTTTTGAGTCAGTAATAATATTTTATTACATTTCCAACAAAAACGTGGATAAAAACTTTATTTTACGTATACGTGTCCAAAAAGGTCAAACCGGGACTTTACGGTAACGTTTAAGCTCAAACCGACACACGATACACCAACGAGGAGTAAAAATATTTTCCCTCCTCTTAATTCTTGTCCATACCCGGGCTTAGATGTTACTTCCCCATTACAAGACAAAATTTCACCACTAACTTCATTATAATCTTATATATATCAAGTATTACCCTAAATGTTACACAAAACAAACCAACTTATCCATATTACTCTCACCCGACTTCCTAGATCATTTTCTACCTCAAAACTCATGGCACAACCATAATTCTTAAGATCCATCACTTTTCTTGGAAGTTCAAGTAAATTAGAGTGTATATTCAAGAGTTTCGTGTTAATTAGAACGTGGTTTGGGTAAATTTGGTGAAGTTTGGGTTGTTCTTGGTTCATCCTACCTCACGTTAACATATAATCATTGTAAGGAATCATCACAAATTTTCTAATCTTGTTAAATTCATGTACATTTGATGTCTAATAATGTTAAAAATTGTTAAATGTGTATGTTTTGTTAAAATGGAAAAAGCTAGGGCTTATTATTTATTAAATGGTGCTCGACCTAGATGAAGTTTTTGAACAAATAAAAGTATTTCTTGCTTGTGTGGTAAATCTTGAGAGGATGCTTCGATACACTATAAGGTTGTTAAACCTTTGAAATGTGTGTATATGATATATTGAGTTAATATGATTAAGTATGCGGAATCTACTTAACCACACTTAGAAGGTTATTTGGATATGGAAATGGAACAATTATGTTTGTTATAGAACAATGAACAAAGAAAGTTTATCACCAAACGATTCAATATTATTCACAATAATACGAGTGATCTTCACTATCACTAGGGTTACAAAACCTTGAATCTTATGTTTCTATGACTTATGATATTGTTGTGTTTGTTCTATATTCTTAACAGTTATGATCTAATTCATGCATATAATATCTAAGCCTAAGATTTCTCTTTTATAGTCCAAGAGAGATCTTTACAATATTATTAAGTTTTAATTGAACACATGCTTGAGAGTGTCAGTCATTAAGATACAACATGTATCTGTGTTTACAACTTGTTACTGAATACTTTGTCTAAAGATATTATCTACCGTGTATTGTTGACTATTATACACATAATATCTTTGTATTCTTATCCAACCAGCAGTAGAATACTTCAATAGTTATCCACTCAGCAGTAGAATCTTTTTCACTAGCAGCAGCATCATTTAGCAGTAGAATGTTTAATGCTAGCAGTAGAATCAAATGCACTAGCAGTAGAATGATACTTAGAGTATTTCTTTTAGTAGAACTGATTTTGTAATCCTTTAATTCCCGATACTAATCTTCAGAATATTTAATTCCTAAAAATCCTCCCTAAACATGTAAATCCTTTTCAACATGTTTCTGAATTAAATTATGGATTGTGAAGATCTTTCAAACACTTCTGTAGTCAGATTCTTGATCTGAGCTATCTTCTGTTCTTCAAGATTAAATATCTTTCTCAGTAACTCATCTGCCATTTTCTTTTGACTTCGAAAATATTAGTACCTATCTTCAAGCTTCAAACAAAGCCTAAAAGATGGTGCAATTTCCTTGGATGGAGGAATTATAAGAGGAAATGATGTTGTGTAAGTGATGAACAAACGTAGTGAACTGCAATTGAAACTTTTCTCCATTTTACCTAGATAGAACTTTCTCCTTTTGAATGCTTCATCCCTTCTGAATATACATAATACTCCAGAATCTTGTTCATGAAGAAGAGATTATCAGCTCTATTCTTGTCATTTTCAACCTCTATGTCATCATCTTGTATGCTCTTGTCTTTTCCTCCCTTTCATTGGTTAATCTTCCTTCTTTGGGTTTATTTCCTCCCCTGAGATATTTCCTCCCCTGGGTTGCAAATAACATTTCATCCTCCCCTGTTTGGAAGATCTCTCACCATCATCCCATCATTATCTGATCTACCAATGTGAACTTGTTTTTAGACAATGTTGTACATGTAGCCATCAATTCCTTAAGAGTTTATGTGCTGCCCTCATCACTTCTAGGTGTGTTAACTCCTATGAGAGGTGATTCATGGGGCATTGACTCATTATCCATCAATGGATGGTTTTACTGAGTCCCTTTGAAAATCCTTTTTAAGAAACTTTTGACTTAGCAAAATGTTCATGATTTTATTATAGAAAAATCATACTGCTTTCAACCATTTTGAAGGGATTAAGTGTGTAACAGACACTTAATCTAGAATTCGGTTTAAAGCAACCTCTGGTTGTGTGAGAACCAATGTTTTTCAGTTATAAATAACTGCCTGTGTAAAGATAAACCTATTCAAAAGGCTTTCTTGACAGGGTTTCCAGCTCATAGCAATTGTTGCCTCTAACACAAGTGTTAGATTCACTTTTACTACATGTTCTTTCTATCAGATGTCCTTAGACTTGCTCATTATACTTTAAAAGTATAAAATGATAGAAAGTGAGTTGAATCAGTTACTATCTGATCAACTGAACCATCAATTCAATGTGAAATATCATAATCAGATTTCAAGAAATAAGTTCTAAGGGATCAATTAACTTAGGAGTAAACCTTTGTTAATAAATTCCCAAACTCAGTCCATCATAAACCTATTATGTCAGCAACTGATATCATCATTCTGCTGCTTCCATTTCACTTGAAACTTCCTTTTGTTCAATGTTCATACCTGAAAATGTTAGTCCAAAACCAAGAAACAAAATGCAAAGCATATGTCTTATAGCAGTATCATAGATATGACTAACAAATATGAACTTAACAAACAAAAATTTGTACCAGCAGTACAATCAAAAATTTATATACAAAAACCACACAGATTAAAAAGTTTAAGGATTAAGCATTCCAATACTTGCTACCAAGTATTGAAACCTTCCAACATCAAAAGCTTTAGTGAGAAGATCTGCAAAGTTGTGTTCAGAATCAATTTTGAAAACTTGAATCAACTTTTTCTCATTGCAATCTCTAATAAAATGATGTCTTATTTCAATGTGTTTTGTTTTAGAATGTTGCACTGGGTTTTTAATTATGCAAATAGTACTACTATTATCAATATGAATGACAGTGTTCATGAAATTGTACCCATAGTCAAGAAGTTGGTTTTGAAGCCATAAGACTTGACCACATCAACTTGCAGCAGCTACATATTCAGCTTCAGTTGTTGAAGTAGCCACAATTGTTTGCTTTTTACACTGCCATGAGATAAGTCTACACCCAAGGAATTGAAATCCTCCAGTTGTTGACTTTCTGTCCAAGCTAGCACCAGCATAATCACTATCCAAAAATGCTACCAAGTCAAAAGGTGATTCCATTGAATACCATAGACCCAACCTTGGTTGACCCTTGAGATATCTAAAAATCCTTTTGACAGCTGTTAAATGAGAAACCTTTGGAGTTACTTGAAATCTTGCACAAGCACAAACAGAGAACATGATGCCAGGTCTTGATGATGTGAGATACATCAAAGAACCTATCATAGATCTGTAAGAGTGTACATCTACATTGTCTCCATCTAAATCTTTAAGAAGTGGCTTCTCAGAGTCCATTGGTGTGCTTGCCATTTTTGAATCAGCAAAGTTGAACTTCCTTAGTATCTCAGCAACATATTTATCTTGACTAATAAATATGCCTTCACATGATTATTTAACTTGAAAACCCAAAAAGAATGTAAGTTATCCCATAGAACTCATCTGAAACTTATCATGCATAAGCTTCTCAAACTCCAAACACATCTCCTTCCTTGTAGACCCAAAGAGAATATCATCCACATACACCTGTACTAGCAAACGATCACTCTTCTGCTTCTTGATGAATAATGTCTGATCAATCTTGCCTCTTTGAAATCCATTTTCAATTAAGTAGGAAGCTAGTGTTTCATACCATGCTCTAGGTGCCTGATGAAGGCCATAAAGAGCCTTAACTACTCTGTACACTTTTTCTGGATGGTCAGGATCAATGAACCCTGGAGGTTGTGAGACATAAACCTCTTCTTCAATAGTACCATATAAAAATGCACTCTTGTCATCCATTTGATAAACTGTGAAGCCTATAAATGAAGCATAAGCTAAGAAAAGCCTAATTGCCTCAAGTCTTGCTGCTGGAGCAAAAACCTCATCATAGTCTATACCTTCTTCTTGTGTGTACCCTTGGGCTACTAATCTAGCCTTATTCCTAATCACTATGCCCTTTCATCCCTTTTATTTTTGAAAACCCATCTAGTGCCAATTACCTTTTCATCCTTAGGTAAATCAACTAGCACCCATACCTTCTGAATCTTGAACTGAAGAAGCTCTTCTTACATAGCCTCTACCCAGCTTGAATCATCTAAGGCTTTCAGAATGTTCTTTTGTTCATCTTGTGAGAGAAAACATACAAACAAGCAAGAGTTGGAAAACTCATGTTGCTTTGAAGCATAAAGGGCATCAAGAAGCCCTTGTTGGTCTGAAGACATCAGTTGTTGCCTTGTCTTCACACCTGATTGTACATCTCCAATAACATTTTCTAGGGAGTGAACTTTGTGAATCCTTGTGTGTGGGGTTGAAGGAACTTGATAGTTAGGTGTAATACTGCTCAAATCCACCTCTTTATCTGAGAAATCTGCTTCATTTGAGTCTGAAGGGCCAGCAGTAGAATCATTTGGCCTAGCAGCAGAAAAATTAAGCCTAGCAGTAGAATGCTCTGTCTCAGCAGTACTATCACCAGTAGAAACATTTTGTTGTTCATTTGTTCCATCTTCCTTGTGTTCATCTTCAACATCTTCTTTAGCTTTACCAGAGGAAGATTCATCATTTGTTGAAGTTGAAACCACACTGGTACTTATTGGCATCCATACATGATCTTGATTTGTCTCCTTGTCTAACCCTGCCTCATTTGTTGTTTGTGAACATGAAAAATCGTTAGTTTCTACAACAACAGGCACATAATTCATAGAATGGGTTAATGACTCAAGATAAATAGCCAAATAGGACCTTGACTTGCTACATTGGATTTATTCTCTAAAAATTCCACATGCAGGTTCTCATCTACTCTTTTAGTTCTCAAGTTGTATACTCTAAAAGCTTTGCTATTAAGAGAATATCCAACCAAGAATCCTTCATCTGCTTTTCTATCAAACTTTCCAAGATGATCTAAGGTATTTAGAATTGTCACATGACATCCAAAAGGTCTAAGAAATCCTATTGCAGGAGTTCTACCTCTAAAAAGCTCATATGATGTCTTATTGTGAGATTTGCCAACCAAAACCCTATTTTGAACATAGCAAGCAGTGTTGATTGCTTCAGCCCAAAAAGTGATAGGCAACTTAGAGTCGGCTAACATGGTTCTAGTAGCTTCTATGAGTGTTCTATTTCTCCTTTCAGCAACTCCATTTTGCTGAGGAGTTCTAGCTACACTAAATTCTCTCCTAATACCTTTTTCCTTGCAGAAGTCATTCATAACTCTATTCTTAAACTCTGTCCCATTATCACATCTAATGACTTTTACTCTTTTGCTTACTAGGTTTTCTATCTCTGTAATGAAAGTCTTAAGGATGCTAGAAGTCTCATCCTTAGTGGCTAAAAAGAAAACCCATGTAAATCTACTATAGTCATCAGTAATAACTAGACAATATCTTTTATGCATCATGCTACTAACAGAAGTAGGACCAAATAAATCCATATGAAGCATAAACAATGATTGATCAATAGAGTTAAAAATTTTGGGCTTACAAGTGGCTTTGTGTTGTTTGCCTTTAAGACAAGCAATGCATGTTTGGTCATTTTCAAATCATTTTTGAGGTAAACCTCTTTTCCAAACCATTCTTAACAATCTGATTTATGGTTTTGAAGTTAATGTGACCAAGCCTTCTATGACATAACATTGATTCATCCAATGTGGCCTTTGCAACAAGAAAAGTTAAAGCCTTTTTAGGAACAATGTTCTTCATATCAACACTGTACCTATTGCCCTTTCTAGGAATTTTAAGAAGTACTTGACTTTCATCAGGCATCTTAAAATCAGGAGAAAGTACAAGACATTCAGTGTCACAGAAAAGAACTTTGTTCTTTTTGTCACACATTTGTGAGATACTAAAAAGATTATACTTAAGCTCTTGTACATAGTACACATCTTCAAAATCTAAATTTCCAGTTTTAATTGTACCTTTACCGAAAATTTTGCCACCAATACCTCCTCCAAAGGTAACATAGCCACCATCTAATGTTTGAAAATCAGAAAGATAGGACTTGTTGCCTGTCATGTGCCTTGAACATCCACTATCTGGGTATCCTTGATCCTCTTTTTTATCAGTTGAATGTTCCTGCACAGAAATAAGGAGTATTAGTTTCCTTTGGGGACCCAAGCCATTACTGACTTGGATCTGCCTCTTGCATCAATGTAATTTAATCTCTTGAGAACAGTTGATGCAACATTGGATTTAAGAATCCAACATGCTGAGGCCTTAACAGCATTTGCCCTGTTTTCCCTAGCAGTAGTATGAACCACATGCTTAGCAGCAGAAACTGCTAGCTTTGTAGTTGTTCCCTTTGGTTTCCAAACTTGTTTTTGGACCACTGCTCTTTTTTTTAATGGGCCTTTGAACAGTTTTTTATGCATTTTTATAAAAAGATTTTGCATATTTAACTGTTGGTCTTGGGTTAACAGTCATGAATGGTCTAGCAGTAGAAACTGCTTTTGTAACTGCTCTGGGTTTTGTTCTCTTAGACTTAGAGTGAAAGTGAGTTTGAGGAGTTTGCCTTTTGAAATTCACCCTATTGTTTTCATACCCAGATACCCATTTGTTACAGAAAGCTGCAAAATGATCAAAACTACCACATGTGTAACAAGCTTTATTATAAAAGAAAAAGTCATCACCTAATTGGTTAGACTTGAGGCCATTCCAATTTCTTTGGTTACCTCTGGGCTTGCTAGTGGATCTATATTGTTCACAATATTTAACTGGTTGCCTAACATGTTTAATGTTTGTTCTAGGCTTAACAGTATCCTTTTTGATCACTTTAGGAACCCTTGTTCCTGCTTTCTTAACTACTTCAGGTTTAGACATAACCTGTTCATCTTCATCATCATCAGATACCTAGTCTTCAATGACTACTCTATCTGATCTTCTATCAGAGGACACCTTGTCCTCAGAAAGTGAAGTTTTACTTAAACTTTCACTTACTTTCTTAGGTTCATCAACAACTAGCTTTGTTTTTGGCTGTACACCATATTGTAGCTCAGGTTGTTGAAATTCAGGAACACCTGAATTTTCTATGTCAATCCCTGGGGGTTTAGGGATTCCTCTGTAAGGGGGTAGGACAGCATTATATCCTAACCCTGATTTGGCTCTATTAATCACTTGACATTCTATCATGTTGGTTACACCTCTAGAAGCATGTTCTAGTGTTTGTGTAGTCAAGTGAATGTTTCTATTTTCCTTTTTGACCCTATCAAAATCCTCTCTTAAAAGCTTAATTTCAGCATCTCTAAAGAATATGTCTTGTCTAAGAAGAGCTTTGTCATCAGAAAAAGCAAATTCATTTTGTTTGTAATGAATGATCTGCTTCTCTAGGGATTCTAAACCACATTTATAGTCTACTAAGTCTTGTTGAGTTCTGCTTAGGACTTTCTTTTGATCACCATAATGTTTGATTAAAGTTTGTAGTTCTGAAAGAGCTGTGCAAGTATTAGAACAAACTTTATGATTTTGTACCTCAGTAGAGAAAGCCATGAGTGCCATCTGTGAAGAATCTTCTTCTTCATCAGCCATGAAACTCCAATCAAAACCTAGCCCATCAATAGCTACCATAGCTTTTGAGTTTGGCTCAGAAACCTCCCTTGTTTTGGATGTGCTTTCAAAACCTTTGTTCTTGCTATCCTGCTGCCTTGGCCTTCTACATTCTCTTGAGAAGTACGCCATGATGTGGCAGTTATAGCACTCTATCTCTGACTTGTCAAAACCAGCAGTATCAGTGTTGCTGATTATAAGCTTCTTCCCCGTCCTTTGATAGAACTTCTTGGCTCTCATGCTAAGAAGAGAAATTTGCCATTTTAGGTCCATTTCCTCCAGATCATCATCATTGATCTCTTGGAGGTCTTCATAAGTGAGCATGGACCCATCATTTCGACTTGTGAGAAATGCACAACAAGTCTTTTCATCCAAAATACCCATGGTACTGCTTGATGAACTAGCAGCACCAACACCATCAACAACTTTCACCTCTTCACTTGATTTTGAGGTACTAGGAGTTGACATAAATGCCATGTTCCCAGTATTAGAACTAGTACCTTCATTTTTTTTCAAATCTTGCTCCACAATCTTAAAGTTGCTGTACAAATCTATCAATTTAATTGTATCAAGGTCTGGCTTATTCTTCCAGACTACAACATGTATAGCCCACTCTTCTGGTAAGCTTCTCAGAAATTTTGAGTTCAAATTTTCTTGAGGTATTTCAACACCAAGAATAGCAAGTTGGCTCACAATATTCTGAAGCCTATTAAACATATGGTCAAGAGATTCATTGTTGGTAGAGGAGAAGTTTTCAAACTGCTGCTTGAGCAGTGTCTTGTGGGTTTTCTTGGTGGCTTCATTTCCACCATATCTGGCAACAATAGCTTCAAATAATGACTTGGCATCTTTGAACTTGCTGAAGGTTAAAATTTGATCATTGGGAATGGTCATCATCAGCATGCTTCTTGCCTTTAAGTCATTTTTCTTTTTATTATGTCTTCTGCAGATGTTGGGTTTTGTTGCAGAGTTGTCACCACTTTGCCATCCACTGTTCATGTAGTGGTTGTAGGCTGGTAAGAGTTTCCATCTTCAATAATTTCCCAAAGTGCATAGTCTTGCACTTGGAAATACTGCTCTATTCTCAGCCTCCACATCTCAAACTCATTCTGTTTGAGCATGGGTAATTTTGCAGCAACATTTGTCTGAATAGATTCAACATCCATTTCTTCTTCTTCTTCTTCTAAATCAACTATATCAGCCTTGCTCTGATACCAATTGAGAGGATGCTTCGATACACTATAAGGTTGTTAAACCTTTGTAATGTGTGTATATGATATATTGAGTTAATATGATTAAGTATGCGGAATCTACTTAACCACACTTAGAAGGTTATTTGTATATGGAAATGGAACAATTATGTTTGTTATAGAACAATGAACAAAGAAAGTTTATCACCAAACGATTCAATATTATTCACAATAATACGAGTGATCTTCACTATCACTAGGGTTACAAAACCTTGAATCTTATGTTTCTATGACTTATAATATTGTTGTGTTTGTTCTATGTTCTTAACAGTTATGATCTAATTCATGCATATAATATCTAAGCCTAAGATTTCTCTTTTATAGTCCAAGAGAGATCTTTACAATATTGTCAAGTCTAATCGAACACATGCTTGAGAGTGTCAGTCATTAAGATACAACATGTATCTGTGTTTACAACTTGTTACTGAACACTTTGTCTAAAGATATTATCTACTGTGTATTGTTGACTATTATACACATTATATCTTTGTATTCTTATCCAACCAGCAGTAGAATACTTCAATAGTTATCCACTCAGCAGTAGAATCTTCTTCACTAGCAGCAGCATCATTCAGCAGTAGAATGTTTAACGCTAGCAGTAGAATCAAATGCACTAGCAGTAGAATGATACTTAGAGTATTTCTTTGAGTAGAACTAATTTTGTAATCCTCTAATTCCCGATACTAATCTTCAGAATATTTAATTCCCAACAAATCTTGTTGTATATGGTACTAGTTTGATGATACAAATGTGATTAGTGTTAATTACGCGAGATTAAGGCAATATATACACTTTTGTGAACATATACATGAATCGGATAGAAATAAATTACAAAACTATTGGGGTTTTGAAAAACATAAAATTTTTGCTCAAGTAGTGAAATGGTGGAATTAATGCTTAAAAGTTTATTTTGAATAGCTTATTGAGTAAGCCATAACTAATTGAGTTTAGCTTATAAAAATATAAAAATGGGTCGTATGGTGTTATATGGGTCGAACATAATTAATTTTGGTCATGTTTGACTTTTTGACTTAATGGCTTAGTTATAAGAGCTTAATTGATATAATTAAAATTCGTTATGTAATTAATATTACTAATTATCAATAATGGGCTAAATATGTACATTGGGCTATAAATGTGGTGCCAGGACTGTTGGGCCGAGCCCAACAAGAAAATGGCCACATTTGACTTTGTAATACCTGAAAATCTAGAACATGTAAAAAGACTAAAATGCCCTTACAATTTTAATATTTAATTAAAACCTATATAAAATACAATTAAATTATAAAACCCTTGAAATTAAACCATATATGCAACAAAATAATTATAAGTCACCATTTAAATTTTGTTCATGTCACAAAAATTATTGTAACACATTAAAATGTCATATGGACCGAATTATATATATATTTAATTTGTTTAATTGATTTTAATTAATTAAATATAAGATAAGTATTAAAATAAATAAGGAAAATGTGTCAACATTAAATCCTTGATTTGGTCCATTGAAGAACCGAAAATTTGGCCTCAACCCTCCCCCAAAAATCACGGTACAATCAATTATTTATGGGGTTCTATCATTTTCTTTCTTAAAAACCAAACCGAATAATCAAGAAATCCTAATAAAATTCATTTCCATTCCATCCGAATTATTTGAGCTCTAAGGCCATTTTTCCTGTGATCTTTATTATCCATAGAAGCCAAGAAAAATAAGTTTGAAGGTGTACATTGGCTGGTTCGATCGTTGTGAAAATTTTCCTTGTCGAGTGTCATTTTTGAGGTAAATTATTCCATGATCCATTCGACCATTATAAAATTATTTTATTATTTTTCCCATGTCCCTCACATCATATATGATTCGTGAAAATAGTTTTGGGGTCGTGCCCTACTTGATTCGAGCGTGGAGAATTTATTGTCAATTCGTGAGGTATATTCCAAAATAATTCATTCGAGCCCTATAAAATTCGTTTAGCATTTTTCTCATACTCCTTATAACGTATATACTCTGTGAAAAATGGCTACAAGGTTGTGGGATCATTCGTTAGCTTATGGAGGAATTGTTGGTGTTGATTTGTTTATTGTGGAACAATATTAGATCCGCTCATTCTACACATCCAATATTTGGTTTGGTATTTTCCCTTGATTCTTACATCATATAAGCTTCATGAAAAATATTAGAATCGAACCATGCATGATCTATAATTAATTGGTGAATTAAACCTTAAAAATGAATTAAAACCCTAAATAATTGCATACGAATTTTCATGGCTTGAAATCTATTTTATTTGGACTCTATATAATACATATGATCTGAGAAAAATAAAAATTCGAATTATGGGAGCCTATATGAGTCGTGGTGAATTAATCCTAGAGTCGGTTTTTTTTAAAATAAAAAGAAAAGAAATAAAATAAAAAGGGAAGAAATTAGGGTTAGGGTTTTCTTGGTGAGATCTGATCATTTAATGCATTTTTAAGGTTTTGGCAATGATTGCATAATGATGGTGGCATTAGGGTTTGTTTTTATAAATTAATATATTATACGATTTGGATATTTTAATAGTTAAGGGTGTGTTTTGTAAATTATGTAACTTTAGGGTTTATTTTATAGCTTTAATAAATAAAGGGTTTAAAGTGTAAAATATGAAACTTGATGGACTAAAGAGGTAATTCTGAATAAATGAGGTATTTAAATGAGTAACTTATGATATTTTCATTTTAGACCTTTAATTTGATATATTTACAATTAAAACCCTAAACTATGTAAACTTGTCATATTTAACCCTAAACTTTTATAACTTGCTAAAATCAACCCTAATTCCATAATGATACTAAATTAATGACTTAACTAAATCATAATACTTAAATCTTACTAATTATAGAAACCTGCTAATTTTGGAAACTTACTAAATAAGGAAACTTTCTAAAAATGGAAACCTGCTAAAAATAGAAAGTTACTTAATATGGAAAGTGGGATCATTAGTAATTATGTCTTTACTCCTCTAGGTGTGAAGAAGGAGTGATTGGTTGCTTGTCAGTGTTTTATTCGGTGATTCTACTATTTGGGTAATAAGGTTCAGATATTCTGCCCTTCGTTAGTAAGGTGCCTTCGTCTCATTTCTGATTTCTGATCCACTGCAATGTTCTTTGTTTCTGTGAACCTTTGACATTGACCTACTGATACTGAACCTTTCTTATATTGAACCTACTGATATTGACCCTTCTGTTACTGAACCATCTGATATGAACTTTCTGATATACTGAAATGGATATTGACCTATGAAACTAAACTGAATACTGAATACTAATACTTGACCACTGACCCACAGTTTGATACTACGAGCCATAACTAGTCATGAGGGTTTCATGACCATGTCATTGATGCACCGATGGCATGACTCTAGGGCAGGAGAGTGATGACCTGTTCCGTCCCTGACTGTATTTTATTTGGTGTGTTGGGAGGTTTATGGCCACCTGGGGCGTATGGATGCATCCTAGAACTGTACTGATTACTGATTACGGATTACTGATTACTGTTATTACTGGTGACTGATGGTGTGTGCGATACACGTCTTTCACACTACTGGGAGCTAGCTACTCCAATTTACTGATTGAGGACTCCCCTTATATTTACTGATTACTGAGAGGTCTCCCCTCTATATGGCTACATGATGATACTGTTACTGTTACTGTTACTGGGCTCGTAGAGGATTACTGTTTCCTACACCTTATACCCTTGTACTTCTCATTACTGTTACCTTTTCTTATGCCATAACTCTGATTGATTCGTATTTCATTTACTATTCATTATTCTGTATTACTGTTTGTTACCGTTATATCAGTTCACTGAGCTCTCGTAGCTCAGCCGCATTTCTTTTCCTGCGGCAGGTTTTAGTAGGAAGCTGGGAATGGGTGGAGAGTACCTTGGACTTAGAAGACTTGATAAGCTACTTTTGGACTTAGAAGTGATTAGAAGTTATTATATTTCAGAATTAGTATTTGCATTTGTAACCTTGTAAATTTCCGTATTTCATTGTAACCTTTGAGATTTCTTGTATTACTATAGATGTATGCTTTGTTTTGATTTGTTATGAAACCATTGTTGTGATATCTTTACCCTTGTCGGGTTGGGGTGTGACAATTTATGGTATCAGAGAGACAGGCTGCGACTCGTAATACATTTACCCTTGACCTGTGAAGTTTGGACCATTAAGTTTCCACTGTAGGCGCTCATAATATAACCTGTAAGAATTTGCTTTAGGATTTCCCTATAGGAACTTAAGTTCTGATCAGTGAGGAATGGGTAGACTTTAAGGCGTTTGTTTAAGCATCTTTGCTTCCGCATCACTCTGATTCGTGCCTTGCTTTTGATTAAAGTCTGTTAAGATCGTTTTTGGAAAATTGCAAGCTTATGCTTTGCATTACCTAAGTTTTGAACCTAAATAAATCTCGAAGGCATTAAGAACTGCATAGAAATTGCCTGACACTATTGATCCGTGTCTGCAGAGTCTGAATCTGACATCTGATCCTTCTGTTAATCATTTTGATGCCTCTACAGGCATTCTGAAAATCTCCTTGGCGATGACGTACTTGACACCTTCTGTTATTTGCCTTTTACTTTTGATAAGCATTTGATACTTTCTGTAAATTGTCTCTTGTTTTGATAAGCATCTATGAATCTTCTGACCCTATCTGAGTTCGTCTTAAACATCTCCGTTGCCATGAGAAGTCTGGTGGTGTTTTAACCACGAGTATAAGAATGTTTTCCTCTCACTTCTGAACGATAAGACTTGCGTTGTCGATCTGTTTTCATTGAATAGTTAACTTTGATTTTTATCCTGATAAAGGATAGGTTGATTGATCATTGACGACTACCCTCCTATGTTTCACCTTCGGTGTTTGAAAACCATTTTGAAATCCCCTACCATGATTCCCGATTGTTAAACTTTTGCTATCTCTACCTGATTTTAATTTTCATTTCCGACCTGTTTGATAAGCAGTTTAATACTCCTCTGACCATTCCGAAGGTCATTTGACCTTAAGGTGTTTGACCCATTCTGTGAATTAAATAAACCGTGCTGGATATAAAATGTATCATCTGATATTACTCTGTCCTTGCGAAATCCATTACTACTCCTATGAGAACTCTGGTGATTATTAGCCATGGATATGACGATAATTCTATCTCGATGAGAAATGGTTAGCTGAGCATGATGAAACTGATAACTGATATTCGATATGCCTCACTCTTGACAGTTATACGATGTTTGTATTTCTGATGACTCACAACCTACCTGCCACTTATGCTAAATAGCTAAACAAGACTCCAACACCTTGAATTGTTCGTTTATCTATCTCCACACTTTGATGAACCATGTACTTGACCCTGATATATGAACTATCTGTCTGGATTGGCGACCGTACTCATCCTACGAACCCGTTTACTTTTGACATATTCGATTTTGAGGTCTTTAAGTTATGGATTGGCTGGCCCTCATACGCTGCCAGGGACTACCGTATCTGATTTGTGACCTTTAGTAATATGTTTCATCCCACTTTCATTATGATAACTGGTAACCGCTCAAATCTGTTAACGCTGCTATGGAAACATCTACCTCGGTTTCATTTGATTGATGATTGTCCCCTGACACTTATTTGTATCCACTCTTAGAAAACGTTGGCATTGGAAGTTTGCTGTGCAAATTTTCTGGTGTTCTCCGATGGAACTCTTGGGTTTCCCTCCTGTTTGAGAAGTAGAATGAAATTGGAACCAATCTCAGTTGACGGACCATGATGCCATAGAAGTTGAGAAATTGGAGAAGATGATGGAATATGATTTTGTTCACCTCAGTGTTTCATTTTGAATACCCTGTTAGTTGTGAAGAAGAAAGAGAAAACTTTGGAGTATAGACTATCGTAAACCTAATCATATCACTACCATGACCATTTTTCAATTCAGCGTGTCAATGAGTGATTTATTCTATCTTTGTAAACTCTGTATCGGACGGCCTCACTTAGTGTTTGAAGGACTGAAGAAGCAACCACAAGAACTTCTAAGAAAAGAGATAACTATTTGAGAGTAACCTCCGGGAAGCATTTCAGTGTTAGGCACGAAGAGGAACAGGTAGATCATTTTGTAAAGTGACCCTTTGTTAGAGAATAGTAGATTGGATTGGCGTCCCGAGATTGTAGCCGACAACACTACCACGCACCCGGTGATGACAGCAATTTGAGTCGGTAAATTTCGAACGGTGTGAGAAGACCTGCCAAAGACACGCAATCTTGCTTCTCTATTCACTTTAGTTGTACTAAAATGAATTGAGAGCAAAAGCAGACTCGCGAATGGAAGAAGGCACAGTGACCATGCCGGAGATTCACGTTACTACACCACGGTTCCAAGAAGAAGTGCCGAAGGCTTGAGGAGCCAGACTCAAGTTTATAATTCCTCTACACCCTATGATCATACGATAGACTGCATGGACTTGGAGGAAGTTTAAGATCATGTATTTGAATGGACGATAATTCTGAAACGAACGTTCGTATTTGGAAGTGTTGATCCTGTGAAGAATGAAGCTAGGGGTGACGTAATTCATTTCCTCTTGACCTACTAAAATTTCCGTTACCTGATAATAGGATCCCTTGAATGATTTATGTTCCCTGTTAAGTAATTCCGCTCGGTGTTCATTCTGCGTATGCTGGACGATGGATTTGTTATGTGAAATTTGACGAGTGGCGGACGATCTGATGCCTTTAACGATGTACCAAATTATGATAGACATTCTGGGACTTCCGTTAACTCTTTCGAGTAGTTCGTCCTCCTCTTAGTTATGGTGTTTGATTTTGACGACCTCTGAGACTGTAGAAGTACTAGGTGGATTAAGATAGGTGGTTTTGATTACGACTTGAGATAAAGTATGATCATCATGAAGGCATATTTATGTGGTGCTAGTATTATGACGCCCGATCAACGTGATAATACTTACACGATATAACGTGCACTCATTGTGGACATAGGATATCTTGGGGAGTACCTAAGAAGTTTAGAATCTGAATCTCCGTAGGATTATCCGTGTTTGGTTCATTCTATACTCTGTTTGCGTTCATTAAATATCTGGATGAGTTTGGACTCTCGTTTGCATTCTGTTGGCCTCAGTTATAAATCTTAAATTCTTGTAAAGCTCTCTTCTGTGGACACAATCAATTTAATTTGAACTCTTGTTCGTATTCCATATAATTTCCTGAAGATTCACCTACCCTCCATTTTGTTGCATGGTCTTTTGATCGGAATCAGCCTAATTTGTCTTCTTCTGAGGAAGTTGAAACTCACCTTGTTTTGATTGAGTCATGAGAAACTTTTGGTCTGAATATTTTTTTGGAAGCACCTTCCCTGGCGTGAGAATGTTTGTAACGATCTTTTGCGATTTGCTACGACTCCGTCTAACCTTGCGACTTCAATTTTCGATGACGAAAATTCCTTTTTAAGAGGGGAAGAAGTTGTAATACCTGAAAATCTAGAACATGTAAAAAGACTAAAATGCCCTTACAATTTTAATATTTAATTAAAACCTATCTAAAATAAAATTAAATTATAAAACCCTTGAAATTAAACCATATATGCAACAAAATAATTATAAGTCACCATTTAAATTTTGTTCATGTCACAAAAATTATTGTAACACATTAAAATGTCATATGGACCGAATTATATATATAATTAATTTGTTTAATTGATTTTAATTAATTAAATATAAGATAAGTATTAAAATAAATAAGGAAAATGTGTCAACATTAAATCTTTGATTTGGTCCATTGAAGAACCAAAAATTTGGCCTCAACCCTCCCCCAAAAATCACGGCACAATCAATTATTTATGGGGTTCTATCATTTTCTTTCTTAAAAAACAAACCGAATAATCAAGAAATCCTAATAAAATTCATTTCCATTCCATCTGAATTATTTGAGCTCTAAGGCCATTTTTCCTGTGATCTTTATCATCCATAGAAGCCAAGAAAAATAAGTTTGAAGGTGTACATTGGCTGGTTCGATCGTTGTGAAAATTTTCCTTGTCGAGTGTCATTTTTGAGGTAAATTATTCCATGATCCATTCGACTATTATAAAATTATTTTGTTATTTTTCCCATGTCCCTCACATCATATAAGATTCGTGAAAAATAGTTTTGGGGTCGTGCCTTGCTTGATTCGAGCGTGGAGAATTTATTGTCAATTCATGAGGTATATTCCAAAATAATTCATTCGAGCCCTATAAAATTCGTTTAGCATTTTTCTCATACTCCTTATAACGTATATACTCTGTGAAAAATGGCTACAAGGTTGTGGGATCATTCGTTAGCTTGTGGAGGAATTGTTGGTGTCGATTTGTTTATTGTGGAACAATATTCGATCCGCTCATTCTACACGTCCAATATTTGGTTTGGTATTTTCCCTTGATTCTTACATCATATAAGCTTCATGAAAAATATTAGAATCGAACCATGCATGATCTATAATTAATTGGTGAATTAAACCTTAAAAACGAATTAAAACCCTACATAATTGCATACGAATTTTCATGGCTTGAAATCTATTTTATTTGGACTCTATATAATACATATGATCTGAGAAAAATAAAAATTCGAATTATGGGAGCCTATATGAGTCGTGGTGAATTAATCCTAGAGTCGGTTTTTTTTAAAATAAAAAGAAAAGAAATAAAATAAAAAGGGAAGAAATTAGGGTTAGGGTTTTCTTGGTGAGATCTGATCATTTAATGCATTTTTAAGGTTTTGGCAATGATTGCATAATGATGGTGGCATTAGGGTTTTTTTTTATAAATTAATATATTATACGATTTGGATATTTTAATAGTTAAGGGTGTGTTTTGTAAATTATGTAACTTTAGGGTTTATTTTGTAGCTTTAATAAATAAAGGGTTTAAAGTGAAAAATATGAAACTTATGATATTTTCATTTTAGACCTTTAATTTGATATATTTACAATTAAAACCCTAAACTATGTAAACTTGTCATATTTAACCCTAAACTTTTATAACTTGCTAAAATCAACCCTAATTCCATAATGATACTAAATTAATGACTTAACTAAATCATAATACTTAAATCTTACTAATTATAGAAACCTGCTAATTTTGGAAACTTACTAAATAAGGAAACTTTCTAAAAATGGAAACCAGCTAAAAATAGAAAGTTACTTAATATGGAAAGTGGGATCATTAGTAATTATGTCTTTACTCCTCTAGGTGTGAAGAAGGAGTGATTGGTTGCTTGTCAGTGTTTTATTCGGTGATTCTACTATTTGGGTAATAAGGTACAGATATTCTGCCCTTCGTTAGTAAGGTGCCTTCGTATCATTTCTGATTTCTGATTCACTGCCTTGTTCTTTGTTTCTGTGAACCTTTGACATTGACCTACTGATACTGAACCTTTCTTATATTGAACCTACTGATATTGACCCTTCTGTTACTGAACCATCTGATATGAACTTTCTGATATACTGAAATGGATATTGACCTATGAAACTAAACTGAATACTGAATACTGATACTTGACCACTGACCCACAGTTTGATACTACGAGCCATAACTAGTCATGAGGGTTTCATGACCATGTCATTGATGCACCGATGGCATGACTCTAGGGCAGGAGAGTGATGACCTGTTCCGTCCCTGACTGTATTTTATTTGGTGTGTTGGGAGGTTTATGGCCACCTGGGGCGTATGGATGCATCCTAGAACTGTACTGATTACTGATTATGGATTACTGATTACTGTTATTACTGGTGACTGATGGTGTGTGCGATACACGTCTTTCACACTACTGGGAGCTACTCCAATTTACTGATTGAGGACTCCCCTCATATTTACTGATTACTGAGAGGTCTCCCCTCTATATGGCTACATGATGATACTGTTACTGTTACTGTTACTGGGCTCATAGAGGATTACTGTTTCCTACACCTTATACCCTTGTACTTCTCATTACTGTTACCTTTTCTTATGCCATAACTCTGATTGATTCGTATTTCATTTACTATTCATTATTCTGTATTACTGTTTGTTACCGTTATATCAGTTCACTGAGCTCTCGTAGCTCAGCCGCATTTCTTTTCCTGCGGCAGGTTTTAGTAGGAAGCTGGGAATGGGTGGAGAGTACCTTGGACTTAGAAGACTTGATAAGCTACTTTTGGACTTAGAAGTGATTAGAAGTTATTATATTTCAGAATTAGTATTTGCATTTGTAACCTTGTAAATTTCCTTTTTCATTGTAACCTTTGAGTTTTCTTGTATTACTATAGATGTATGCTTTGTTTTTATCTGATATGAAACCATTGTTGTGATATCTTTACCCTTGTCAGGTTGGGGTGTTACAGACTTTTTCACCAAACAGAGTAACGAACGTGTTAATTTGATTTTTAGAAACGTGACGATATATATATTTTAACTAAAAAGGGCCTTGGACAAAATAAATAATTTTGAGCTTATGGGCTTTCGGTGAACAGTTGGGCCAAGCCCAACCCAACTCGTCATAGTTGACTTTTGTTGACCAAATGTGGTAACGAATCTGTTAAATTAAATTTTAGCAAACTAACAATATATATATCGTAAATTAAAAAGGCTAAATGGTTTGGACTAAAAAATTAAATTATTGGGCTCATTTAATAACTTTCGGCCCAATGAGTATGTCGTGTGAACGTTGGATGTTTAGTCGGTTAGAAAAAGTGATTATTTTCATGAGTTTGTTTAAATATAATTCGTGTTCTAAAACTTGTTGGTTAAACATTATTGGATTTAAGAGTTGAAAAGATTTCTAATATTGTTTGATTCCAAGAAGTTGGTGCACAAATGGATTGGTATTTGATAATTGACAAATATTAAGTATGCAAGTTTTAAATGAACTCGGAAATATTTAATCACGAGATTGGGTTGAAAAGACTCGTAAGAACTAATTTAACTAATCATCTTTTTCATACATTTGATCACAAAAAGAGCTAGCGTAATGGGATGAGAGTAGGCCGAAAGGACTCACCCGTGAAACTAGTAGAAACATGGATTTTCTTGATATTACCCATTGACTAGAAGTCCTTGTGAAAATTGACATGTGCCTTCTAAGTTTCACCCAAACATGTTCAACATTCTATCACGATTAGTCATTGTTCCTAAACAAGTATTTGTTTTGTTTGATTGATTTGATTTGAAACCATTGTTTGTTTAATTACTTTAATGTGCTTTAGAGCATGACAATCTTGAGTACTATTTCTAATGCTATTATCTAAATTGCTTAAACCTAAACACGTAGTCTCTTGGGACGATCCTTATTTACCACAAACCATACTACAATCGAACGAGTATACTTGCTTGTATGTGTTTCCTAAATAAACGGTAAAAAGGTATTTTATAAATTTAAAATTTGAGTGAAATTAGGATATAATATATACACCTTATTGAAAAGCACATCAATTACCGATTAACTAGGAACACATTCGGGAAAGTATACCCTAGTCGTATGTAGTATAGGGGTTGGTAAGTCAAGGTCGTCCCAAAAGACTTGGTTGCACTCAAGTGGCGTTTGTTTGTTTAAGCAAGTAACAAATTGATGGTTATGATTGTGACGGATCAAACCAACAAGAAAAGCAATATAAGAACAATCACACAAAGAACATACATGTTTGGACAAATGATCACATGGATATTAGGATGGTTAATTTGGAAAACATATTATCAAAAGTAATCATTTCGACCTTTAGAATCAATAATAATTTAGTGTTTTATAAATCAAATATGTATAAGCCTCAATCAAATGGTCATGTCATGAGTCTTATGCCTATAACAAGAAAGAATCCTTTCGAACCTTAAACTTTAATGTTATTAATTCGTGAAGTTCCATTTACTTGAAAGATGATTAGAACACATACTCAAAAGATGCCTTTCGACCCTTAATCTAAATTAAACTTTCACTTGTTTAGTTTATTACGTTTCTCATACAATCGTCACAAAGTACAAGACCAAAACATTCGTCAACTAATGAATTGAAATCAACCACTATTGAGAATCCTTTTGACATGTAAACCCAATACTGATTAATCAAAACAACAAACAATAACAAGATCCAATTTAACCAAATATGATGTTATCATCATAATCCAAACAAACACTACAAATATCCAAACATCCCTTTATCACAAGTTATCATATGAGCCAAACAAGTATTAATACATCATTCACAAGACAAAGCACATAAGAATAATCACATCATCAACACAATCATAGAAACCAAACATGAATATTATTAAAAGAGAATATACCAAAGTTCATAAGATGAAATACTAAGTCCTAGGATGCACACATGAATCCTCCATTATTCCACCACCAATTACCAAGCCAACCCCCCAACACCTCTGGAAAAAGGTGAGGGGTGATTAAGAGAGATAGTTTTAGAGTTTACATATGAGTTGTGTGTTGTTGAATAATAGTTGGGTTATGGGATAAATAGTTGCATCCAAATGATTGTAAAAAGACTATATTTATACTACTCTCAAGGCCTAGGGTCATTAATACTCAACTTGGTGACCAAGTAGCTTGGAATGGACTGGAATTTCTTGGGAAGGATCTAGAATTGGCTTGTACACAAATGAAATATTAGTGATGAAGAAATAATGAGGTGACCAACCGATCGGATACGGGCTCCATCCGATCGGTTGGAGAATTTTGGCAACTTGAAAATTGTAGATCTTTCTCTAAGCTTTCCGTGGCCACTTGAATCAAATAAATCTGAGTTTGTATGCTCAAGTTATGGCCAAAATGGTGAAGGTGTGTCGGGAACAACGAGTCTTCCATTATTTCTTCATTTTAGCTTCTTTTCTTCATTTCTTTCCTCGTTTTCCTTCTTGTGCTTTGATGAAGCAAAAAGTGTACCGCTTTTAAGGGGTCATTTAAGCCTTAAATCGTATTTATTTGATCAAATATTGCCCTAAATCGTTCCTTTTGTCATTTTAGGTACTTTTGAGGAGAAATCTGGAAAAGGAGGCATTTTGGACGTTTTTGGAGCATAAAAGTAAAGAAAACGACAAAGTCTCAAAAATCGGCTGAAAGTTACCTTTGACGGCGTCACATTTAACCCCAGACGGCGTCATGCCTTGGCAAGAAAAAGTGGACGTGAAATTTACTCATGATAAGCCAGTGAAAATAGCATGTGAATTCTGACGGCGTCACGCTTTAACTTGATCAAGGGCGTCACGACTTAAATCATAAGGGGACGGCGTCACGTTCAAAGTTCGACGGCGTCAAGCCTTGATAAGCCAGAATGGATTTTTGAAGAGCTAAAGAAGGACGGCGTCAAGAAGGTCATCCGGGAACCCTAGAAGCGGCGAGGTTACGGCGTCACAATCCATAAGGTGACGCCGTCAGATGCAAAAGTCTATATATAGTTTTCTAATTTTTTGTCATTGGAGAGAGCTTAGTGTGTGGAATTTTGGGAGAAAACCCTAAGACGATTTTAGCTTCTTTTTCAAGGCTTTTTGCCTTGAGATCTTCCATGTTACATTGAAGATAAGTTATCAATTAATCATTCAATATGTCTATGTGTTGTTTGATTTTATCTTATTCTTGTCTTTTGATTAACATGTTAGGCTAAATTTATCTTGTGTTTGCTTAGATCTAATGAAACCTAGCTATTGATTATTGGTTGTTAGTGTGTTATTAGTTGTATTGGATGATTGTTTATCTATGTTAGGCTTAAGAAAACTGGCTAACTTCCTATTCGGTAACTTGCTTGAACGTCTTAAGAAACATGAACCAAATGCATACTAAAGGTTTTTATGGTTGTATTTAATGCACAAGCGAATTCTAGTGATCCCATGTTAGGAGCTTCCTAGCCGGCTCGACATAGGAGTGAAGTAGGAGCTTGTAGAGTTGGGGAAGTAAGTACGCCACCCCACGAATGGTATTAAGGAATACACCCGTCATCCACGCGACTAATACACACTAATTAACCGGTAAAAGATAGTTAGGGAGTAAGGAAATCTAAGTAAACACATTTCTCTACACATAAGTTTCTCACCACATTTTCATTTTTGTTATTTATTTTATTTGCATTCGTAGTAATTTGGGTTAGTTGACTAGCAACTAATTCCGCCCACTCTTTCAAACCCGAGATTTTACTTGCTTTCATAAAAATTATAAAAACATAAAAAGAATCTTCCTCAACCCTTAGACCTAATTAGAGTAGCCTTTCATACCTAACGAACACTATTCCCTGTGGAGAACGATCAATCCCCCGTACTTACCACTACACTATACTACATCGGTCAGGTACACTGCCTGGTGGGGTTGTAAGCCTCTTGAGATCCCTCGAGAGGTAAAACCTGTTGTAAGGTTGCAAAACCCACGCATCAAGTTTTTGGCGCCGTTGCCGGGGAATAGTTATTGTTTAGGTTGAATTGTTATTTCTAATAGGTCTACTCACTAGATTCCTTTATAGTGAGATTTTTATTTTATTTTTCTAGGTTTTCTTTAGTCTATCTTATTTCTTTGTGCTTTTGTTTGTGATACCTTCCAATTATATCATGAGTAACATTGGTCATTTGATCCCTGTTATTCGTGTTTTTCGCCGTGCAAACTTTCAACTACCCGTTCCCGCCCCCATCGTAGAAAACAACAACCTTTCACCCGACCACCACTTTGGTAACAATTCTGAGATGGAGGAGTCTGACCATGAGAATGAATATGTTAGTCCATTTTACTACTCAGACTCCGATGATGATGCCGGTGATGGAGAAGTAGTTAACGAGGAATGGGGAAAAGAGGAAATTGATCCCTTTAAGTATGTTGACCCTAGGACTAAGATCGAAAAGGATAGCCTCTTTAACATGCAATTTCCGTGTAAGATTGGTTATCATAGTTTTTATGCTTATCTTAACTCATCTTTGCCTATGAACATTATCTCTCGCGCTAATTATAATAAAATCATGGTAGATGAGCTTGAATATCAAGGAGATAACATTGTTGCTAGGATTAAGCCACTACACGTGTTCATAGGAAGTTTTGTGTATTTGGTGGATTTTATGGTTATGGAGAACTTAGGAGAATTTATCAATGACAAATTAACCCAAGTCATTTTTGAAGAACCCTTCAAAAGGTTGACCAACCTTGACGAAAAACTTGTGGACGGGTTAATTACATTCTCGGATGGGGATGAAGATTTTACTTACCAAATGCCCCGAGCACATCCTAGGTTTAAAAACTTCTCCATTGAATCTTGCAATAGACTTATGCCTCTTGATTTGTTAAGTGAGAATGATAAGAGGAAAGGGCTCAAATATCCACATGAGAAAAATAAGAGACACTATCATGGATGTTTGGAGCTGAATGATGAATACAAGAAGGATGAGGCAACAATTAGATGGCTCACACTCGGATACGTGAGCATAAGCGACACTAGATGAGCCTTACTTTGAGTCTAGCTACAAGACTCGTTAATAAAGAAAAGCGCTTCTTGGGAGGCAACCCAAGCTTTATTTGTTTTATTTGCTTTGTGTGTTTATTTATTTGTTTGTTTGATTTTATTTTCCGTATTGTGTTTAATTTTTATTAGTATTGATTCATGTTCAAAAGTAATTTGTGAAAATGCTTTATTTTGTTTTTAACTTCGTCTTAACTACATATAAAGGTATTTTGCAAAAGTTAAGTGTAAGGGAAATCTAAATCGGTTTATTAGAACACAAATGAACATGAATCGTAATAATAATAAAATAGCATACATATTCGTATTTGTTTGAGTCAAATGCTTGTATCGAGTCATAATGATGTTTTGCAGGATTTCCAGGAAGTAAGGTAAAGGTTTTTCCAGAAATTTTCCGGAAACTTAAAATGAAAATTTTTGTCAGGTCATTTCTGACGGCGTCAGGGTTTATAACCTGACGGCGTCAGATTTAATTTTCAGAAATTTTTGAAAGTTTTGTTTTTAAAAAAAAAAAAAAAAAAAAGTTTTTATTAAAATCTCCAACTTATAATCTCCAGGAATCTGCAAAGTTATCATTCCTCAAGCATTATATCCTTATATATAGATTTTATCCCGCCGATGTTATGCAGGTTTTCGTGTTTGTTTTCTCAGGTTTAACAGGTTATTTTGGACAAGGAAATGTTTTGAATCAAGCTTGTGGCGATGCACTAGTCATGGAGCTTCTACATTACTTTGGAGGAAGATCTAACCGTGTAATTTCATTATCCACCGAGCGAATCAGGGGAGTATTTGATTTCATTTTTTTACCTTATTTACTTTTACATCTTGTTATTTGAACATTGGGGACAATGTTCATTTTAAGTGTAAGGGGGGGTAAAAGTACGATTTTAGAGAATGCCATTGCGCTTGATTTTTGTTTGTTTAATAATAGATGTGTAATAAAACTGAGATAAATACCTGTTAGGGTAATTTTAGTGCCAAATTTAAAATTTTTTACAACACTTAGGAGTGAAACTTTGATCTTAATGAGCGTCTCACGGATAGGAGTTATATGACTAGCACAAAAAACCGTACCACTAAAAAATTTTCCACCCCAAATATGTGAGGTTCGCCCCTAGAATTGGTAGGAAAAGCATTTATGCTATGATGTGTGTACCGGTAGCACTTAGATTCTAGAACTTGCGTTAGGACCATTCCGAGGCCACAAGTGAGACTACATTCGTGTAGTTAGATTTACTACATGATAAGAGGCATTAGGATTAACCCATTGTTTTACACCTGTGTTTTTGTTATAATTACATTGGCTACATTGGTCAAGTAATTCTCCCACACCCTTTGCGTTGTACTCATTCTTAGTACACGATACCCCTAGTACACCCCTCAGAGCCTATCTTTTCGTTTCGACCTTTAAGCATTTTACTTAAAGGAAGAATTTGTTACACCCCACTTAAATGTACACCCAAATCGCCTTAGCCTACCTTGTATGCACTCATTTTTAGTGCATTATTGTTACAACATTTGTTTTAAACCCAAGTTAATTATCTAGTTGATTACATGGTTGCTAAGTCGAGTCATATCCTTGTACATATTGTTTTGGGACGATTGGGACTCATGGGTAAAGTACTAGTGTAATGGAGTAATGGGGAAGAACATCATTTATTACCCCCATATGTGCTAAATATTTTAAAAGTACTCCAAGTTTTTCAATTATCTTAATTCGAGTCGTTAGATTAGTATTTGTAAAGTTATGTAAAAGTTCAAGTGTAAGGGGAATGCAATGCCCCTATGATGTATTATTTTGGATGGTAGGGCAAGAGTGTATGCACAAAAAAAAAAAAAAAAAAAAAAAAAAAAAAAAAAAAAAAATCGAAAAATCAAGAAAAACACAAAAAAATGAGAAAATGAAAAAATAGAAAAAAACATACGGACTACCATCCCGTTTCATTTTACGTTTGTTTTATGTTTGTTTTTGTTTTTGTTATTTCGTTTCTAGCTTAAGATCGAGTCTAGTCTTGGCTTAGCAACATTGTATAGTACATGTAATTGATCAAGATCTTTAACTAGCCACCAGTAAAACATCCTTTATCCAACAAAACCGTGTTTTCCTTTTCCCTACACCTAACGTTATAACCCATTTAAAAGCCCTCTTTGATAGTTTATCTTAGGTGCTTACGCCTAGTGGAGGAGGTTTTCGATCCTTTCCCAAGCCTATGGTAATCTATTTGCTATGACAGGTAGTGAGAGATATTATCCGTTTTCATTTATGAGATTTATTTTGATGACACTTGAGAGATGTAAGTATCTAAACACTACTTGTGAGGTGCTAGTATGTAATCTCCGTGCTTATTATGATTGAAGTGGAACGATTATTTGTTGTAATTACTTTTATGTTTGCATTAAATGACCCCTAACTTGTATTTTGATTAGAATAAAAGCGCATTTGCTTGAGGACAAGCAAATCTCAAGTGTAAGGGTATTTGATGAAGCGAAAAGTGTACCGCTTTTAAGGGGTCATTTAAGCCTTAAATCGTATTTATTTGATCAAATATTGCCCTAAATCGTTCCTTTTGTCATTTTAGGTAAATTTGAGGAGAAATCTGGAAAAGGAGGCATTTTGGACGTTTTTGGAGCATAAAAGTAAAGAAAACGACAAAGTCTCAAAAATCGGCTGAAAGTTACCTTTGACGGCGTCACATTTAACCCCAGACGGCGTCATGCCTTGGCAAGAAAAAGTGGACGTGAAATTTACTCATGATAAGCCAGTGAAAATAGCATGTGAATTCTGACGGCGTCACGCTTTAACTTGATCAAGGGAGTCACGGCTTAAATCATAAGGGGACGGCGTCACGTTCAAAGTTCGACGGCGTCAAGCCTTGATAAGCCAGAATGGATTTTTGAAGAGCTAAAGAAGGACGGCGTCAAGAAGGTCATCCGGGAACCCTAGAAGCGGCGAGGTGACGGCGTCACAATCCATAAGGTGACGCCGTCAGATGCAAAAGTCTATATATAGTTTTCTAATTTTTTGTCATTGGAGAGAGCTTAGTGTGTGGAATTTTGGGAGAAAACCCTAAGACGATTTTAGCTTCTTTTTCAAGGCTTTTTGCCTTGAGATCTTCCATGTTACATTGAAGATAAGTTATCAATTAATCATTCAATATGTCTATGTGTTGTTTGATTTTATCTTATTCTTGTCTTTTGATTAACATGTTAGGCTAAATTTATCTTGTGTTTGCTTAGATCTAATGAAACCTAGCTATTGATTATTGGTTGTTAGTGTGTTATTAGTTGTATTGGATGATTGTTTATCTATGTTAGGCTTAAGAAAACTGGCTAACTTCCTATTCGGTAACTTGCTTGAACGTCTTAAGAAACATGAACCAAATGCGTACTAAAGGTTTTTATGGTTGTATTTAATGCACAAGCGAATTCTAGTGATCCCATGTTAGGAGCTTCCTAGCCGGCTCGACATAGGAGTGAAGTAGGAGCTTGTAGAGTTGGGGAAGTAAGTACGCCACCCCACGAATGGTATTAAGGAATACACCCGTCATCCACGCGACTAATACACACTAATTAACCGGTAAAAGATAGTTAGGGAGTAAGGAAATCTAATTAAACACATTTCTCTACACATAAGTTTCTCACCACATTTTCATTTTTGTTATTTATTTTATTTGCATTCGTAGTAATTTGGGTTAGTTGACTAGCAACTAATTCCGCCCACTCTTTCAAACCCGAGATTTTACTTGCTTTCATAAAAATTATAAAAACATAAAAAGAATCTTCCTCAACCCTTAGACCTAATTAGAGTAGCCTTTCATACCTAACGAACACTATTCCCTGTGGAGAACGATCAATCCCCCGTACTTACCACTACACTATACTACATCGGTCAGGTACACTGCCTGGTGGGGTTGTAAGCCTCTTGAGATCCCTCGAGAGGTAAAACCTGTTGTAAGGTTGCAAAACCCACGCATCATGCTTTATTCTTGAGTCTTTGGAGTGACAACTTCATGACTTTATCTTCTCGAATATATTTCACGAGACTCGCTTTTGTCGGGAATTCTTCGTCTATGCATAAATCTTCGTTTATTGATCGTTTCTTCATCTTTTTCTTGGTTTTCTTTGTCGTGAGCTTCCATGAACCTAAAATAGAAATTATACTTCATTAAGTACCATAAGTTCATAAAAGTGATCAATATATATGCATAAAATCCACGATAACGCTCCTAAAAACATGTACAATTTGAGCGTTATCAAATTCCCCCACACTTGAACTTTGCTTGCCCTCAAGCAAATCTAGAAAAAGAAAAAAATCGAAATTCATACCTAAATGACAAAACGAAAAGAAAATTTTAAAAATTTTGATTTTTTTTAATAAAAGAGAAAATGAGCGCAAACTCCCCCACACTTAAGGGTTTGCTTGCCCTCAAGCAAATATTAAGAAAAATAGATCCCACGTGGTGCATGAAAAATGATTATAAAAATTATGATGCAAATCTACCAAGTACAAGTACAAGATACGATTCATCATTTTTAAGCGTTATGGTGAAAAACCGAGATGTATGACAATACCCATAGATTTTCTTGCTTGAGTAACATTTCTAAACACCTCACGAAAAAGAAACGAAGTATAATTCACTCAATCACTCATTTATTTAGGTAGTAGAGTATATATAAGAGAAATCACACTCATTGCTCAGTCATGATCCGTTTATTACCATAGGCTTGTACAAGAAACAAAACTCCACCGACGTGGCGTAAGCGCCAAGTGTAAACATCTAAAGAGGTCTTTTATTCGGGTTGTAATGTACAGGCTTCGAGGTTGTACCAGGCTTATGTTTAAATATCTCATACAAGAACATATTAGATCGCTAGCGCGAATTCTTGATTTACTCGAACAACGGATGGTCACTAGGGCATATCTTGGATTGCTGGCTCGCTATTCACATAACGGATGGTCACCAAAATACACACTAGATCGCTGGCGCGTCATTCGATCACTCAAAAACCGGATGGTCACTAAAATATTAATGCACTACATATTTTCACAAAGCCATCACTATATCCGAATGCTCGAAAGCTAACAACGAATAAAGTAATTTGGTAAGGGTAGGGATAAGGCATGGGAGTATTTATGAAATTGGTTTTAAAAGAAAAATAAAGTCAAGTCTAAGTCCCATTGTTGCTAGTTACCGAACAAACCGCAAACCCGTAAATGATTATAGTTAACAACTTCCTCTTCTTTGAACTTTCCCATATCGATACATCGATTCGCCATAATAATATTCCTCATATTTAGCTCATTGGCTAACAACATATCACATAACTTTCTTTCTTCATCTTCATATATAGCACATTGGCTATAATTGTCACCTTATAGCTGCGATAACTTATTTTCATTTTTTTTTTCTTTTTTTTTTCTTTTTACTTTTTTTTTTCCACATACATAACATCTCCCCCACACTTCTTATAAGCATACACCACAAAAATACAAAATACGAAAGACGTCTCCTTCATCTTTGTCGGAATGGTACACACGAATGGCAAAGTGTGGCTAACTAAAAATCATCAAAAACAATCCAGCAACCAAGCAACTAGCAACCAACCATTTAGACTTTGACAAAGGGTTAGGCTAAGGTTTAAAGTGTAAAATATTTTTTTGCTTTTTTAATGGATGTAACCAAAAATGAAAAGGATAGCTCGGAGGGTTTAACTAGGGGTATCTAGCGCTAAAAATAAACGCTAACAAATGGGTCCATGTTGGTGGTTAACTAACCGATGTGGTTAGCCAATATATCATTAGATGTAAAATGAAGGCCATTTGGTTTTATTCCTAAGGATGCCTCTTTATCACACGAATACACTTATATCACACGAATGGGATCTTACTGCGGTCTGGTAATGATTTACAAGTACAAGTTCTAGAATAAATAAAATCACCGACACACTCATAGCAAAATATTCAAGCATAAAAGATGATGCTATATACATAGAACAGGCTCAAATCCTAACAATTTAGTGGAAAGGGCTATAATATGTGCTAGCAAATGTTATCGATCCCAGAATGGATTGCAATATTAGTCAGGACACATCTCAATTTTTTCAAAATTACAGATTTCACCAGTGGGATGATCCAGTTATTCTAATATATTATCCTAAAAGCGTGAAAACAATTAGATCACAAGGGCAAACAAGTATACAAAATTTTAAATTGGCCTCAAAAATTATAAATTTGAAAAGTAGTTTTGTTGGGAACACATTTCATGAATATTACAAGTCTTAGTCATTTATGTTTAATAGGTAGCTAATTAAATATGGATTCTAGAGTTTGTGTAAAGGGCTCGGTCCATTAGGAATCCATGGGCCGGCCACATTTGTTAAATTCCTTCTAGAACAATGTTAGCATGTGATGCCCTAACCATGCGCCTATAAATAGAAGGCTTGGGGGCATCATTATCTTTGTTGGTTTTATTTCTATTAGTGCCGAAGCTTTGTCATTCCATCATATGAAATAAGATCATCCATCTCTTCTCTTATTCTCTTATTCTTCTTCTCTAATCTCTTGTTAATTATTGTGTTATCGTTATTAGTTTAATCGTAGCTTAGTTGTAGTTGTGTACGTGGTTATTAATAGATTAGATCTAGTGTTATATCCTTGATAGGGACCATCAAGTGGTATCATACGCCAAAGGATAGTTAGGATTGTGTTATTGAGTAGTTTAAATCGTTACTAAGTAGTGGTTAAGATTGGTTTAGTTGTTTACGCAAGTTTTTGTTCAAGTTTTTATTCGTTAAACTCACTCGTTTTTCCTCTCGTTGCAAGCTCCATAAACATCATCAAATTTTCGTGTTAATCGTTAAAACTCATAACTTTTGTCATATTTAGGGATTACTAATCGTTAGAAATAAAAAAAAATCGGTAAAACTTTGTTTTCTAGTCGTTAAGTAATCTAAGTTAGTTAGCGTTATCGAAAAGTTGATGAAAAGTGGGTTTCTTGTAACCGGTTGAATTTTGAGAAAAAATGGTTTTTCGCAATTCAATTTCGATAAAAGAGGGTTTTTCGCAATTGAGGGGTTTATCGCAAATCTCAAGGGTTTTTCGCAATTCAGTAGTCTTCGGATCTTTCAGAATTGGAACTCAGTATTTTACTTGCTTGTATAAGCTTGTGAAAATACTTCGACTTGGTGTTTTATCTCATATCTTGTATAAGATTTGAAAGAGTGATCGAAATTGTAATTTTTGATAATCTATCAAAATTGTTAGATCTTTCGCAATTCTGATTAACTTATCGAAATTGCCTTTTCATATTGCAATTAAGAAAATTTATCGCAATTGCCAAGTTCTTTCGCAATTGGAAAGCTTATCGCGATTATCAATTTTCTTTCGCAATTCCCTGTGCTTTCGCAATTGGTAAACCTTTCGCAATTGACAGACCTTTCGCAATTGGAGACTTTTCGCAATTGGTAAACCTTTCGCAATTGACAGACCTTTCGCAATTGGCATAGTGAACAGTAATCTTTCAAAATTGGACTAAAACATCACTTAACCAAAATCCAACCGCATAACTCATAACACACATCTTAATTATCTACACGATCAACAAAACACAAGAATGTCTCAACCACCATACAATTACAACTTCTACAATCAGCAACAGCAACAGTACCGTCAACAATCATTTCAGTAGCAATATCCTCAGCAACAATATCAACCATCATACCAAACACAGTATCAACAACATCAAATGCTCATGCATCAACATCAATTCCCTCAGCAACAACAACTTCTTCCACAACCAATGCAGAACTACCAACCATCTTCCAGAGAACCACATTGGTTTACCAAAATGTGTGAAGCCATAAGTAGTCAGCAATCGAGGCATGAAGCAGGTTCTCAAGACACACCACCTATGCTCACACCTGGAAACTATGTGTAGTGGTCCAGTCAGTTTCTCCGTTTCATTGAGCTAAGGAAACCTCACGGGAAATATATGAAGAAAGTCATCATTGATGGACCATATCCAACACCTACAACAACCATTCCCGGTGATCCAACTCAAGTTCCTCCAAGAGAAGCAACAACAACCCCCACTCCTCTAGCTCAACTAATTGCAGAACAAGTCCTACAACAAGAGGCCAATGAGCTAGCCATGTCTTATATACTACAAGGGATTCCCAACCCTATCTTCAGGAGTATTGATGCCCAGAAGACAGCCAAGGACATGTGGGAGCACGTACATCTGCTTATGGAAGGTACTGAATTGAATCAAGAGGACTTGGAATCAAAGTTGTACATGGAATACACACACTTCATGATTGAACCTGAGGAATCCTTGGAATCATAATATCATCGTTTCACTAACATCATCAATGATCTGGATCGCCACAACATTACCTTACCAAAGATTATTGTCAACTCCAAGTTTTTGGGATGTCTCAGCCCAGATTGGCAGAAATACGTCACATTCGTTCGTCAAGCCAAGAAGATAAATGACGTGTCTTATGGGTTGTTATATGATTACCTAAAACAACACCAATCTGAAGTTGATAAGGATCGAGTTGCACGTGGAGGATTCTCACCAGCACCTAATCCAAACTCACTTGCTCTCATGGCTCAATCACATTTTGCACCAAACCAGGAGTTTGTTCCACCACCAACACCTCATTCAGGGTTTACACCACAACCGTCAAATCAAATTATCCCTTATGAAGCACCTGAACAATACCCTGATAATCAACTTGTTCCATTCGACAACACTGATTACAGCATGTACTCAAATGTTGACACTGATGAAGATGATGCCTTTAATTCTTTGAATGGTGCATTCAGCAAATTCTCTAACAAGTCGAACAATCGTCTGAGGACATCATCCAACACCAGAAATCAAGCAGTAGTTAACAATGGACGGGTTGAGATTCAGAATCGGTCTTCAGGAAGGTTTGGCTCAGGAAACATGGGGAATTCTGGTGGGCAACGATTCAGTTCAGGAGGAGGTAGTCGAAACAGCATGGGTAACAATCAGAGAAGGAATCAGTTTGCTGACAAAGGGAAAGGGATTGCTAATACTTCCATCACTTGCTACAATTGTGGGGGAAATGGTCATATGGCTAACGCATGCCCCAAGCCGAGAACAATGGGTAGTGCATATCATAAAGAAGCTCTTCTCATGGCATTGAAGGATGAAAGGGCCAGTGGTGTTTTGACAAAGAAGGAGCAGAGTTTTATGGCAAATGTCTACTCCGATGATGAAATGAAGGATCTGGAGGCTAATGCTGTAGTCATGTTAATTAACCAGAATTTTTCAAAGTTTTTCAAAATTATGTTCAATAGAACAAGTATTCCCTTGTCAAGGGGGAGTATTTGAAACATAATCTTTGTTCAAAAATGAAAGTTCTTGAAATTCTTCCCGTAAACCTCAAAAAGAGCATATTTTAATCAAAAGTTTTACAAAAACAACATTAGTATGCTATTTTTGAGGGGGAGAATAAAGATATGATTAAAATATGGTAAATCTAAGTTGAAAATTCACAAGAGCTCGACTCAAGAATTGACCCTCGAATTGACAATAGCAAAAGTCAATAGTCGAAAAGACATGTCCTGGACGGGTAATAATTTCAAGCCAGTTTATCTGGTGATGTAAGCGTGTCTCGCAAAGGATGTGTCTGAGTAAAATGTACCGATTTCGAGCGATTTTCCTTGGATATGATCTGGACGGGTAATAATTTTAAGCTAGTTCTACTAGTGATGTAAGCGTGTCTCGCGAAGATCATGTTCATTGAAAATCAATCAATTCAAAAGTGCCAACTCTTCCCGGCATGTGCAAATTTTAATTAAAGACATATGAGCACATGTTAAGGGGGAGTCTTTCTGAAAATCACAAAACTCTCAAAGTGTTAACAAAATATGTTTCCATAATCATAAACACTTTGAGAGATTTTTCAAAAGGTTTGGTTTATGGCATCAATAGGATAGTCATGGAGTTATAAGGTGACTAAGGTTAGGAATAACCGTCCTATGATCCGCCAGAGCCGGAGTGTAACACCCCAACCCGACAAGGGCAAAGGTGTCACAGATACGGATTCTCATCAGAACAAACACAAGCATATGACATACATAATACAATAGGATTTCAAGGGTTACAACTGAAAATCTGATATTACAAGGTTACAAGCGAGATATACAATAATCACTAAGTCTGAATATAACTTTTCAAATCATCTCAAATCCAATTTAGCTAGCAAGGTCTTCTAAGTCAAGGGCTCTCTCTAATAACGACCCAGCTTCCAACTAAAAACCTGCCGCACACGAAAAGAAAACGTGCGGCTGAGCTTACAAAGCCCAGTGAACAGATATATAATAAACAGAAACGAAAGCAAAAGAAATGAAAGTAAAAGGACAAGAACAGATATAGCATAATGAAATAGATAAGTCAAGGTACAGAGAGAGAGTAAAGGTTTAGGACAGTAATCCACCACGAGCCCAGAAACATATCATATCAAATCACATACCAGGGTGTATGGAGGGGTGACCTCAGCATACCAAGACAAGGTTGAGGGGATACCTCCAGGGTTGGATTTGCAAGCTCCCAGGGTTGTGAAAGGCATGTATTGCACACAGTACCAGTCACCAGACATACCAGATATATCAGAACCAGAACAAGACTAGGATGCATCCATTCGCCCCCCAAGAACAAATCATATTGGCCATAATAACAGGAGTGTGCACATATCAGAATCAAGATGGGGACGGTGTAACCAAATCACTAGGGCTACACACTAGTCATGCCAGTGGTGCATCACAGACACGGCCATGTTACCTTCATGGCTAGGGTCACAAATTTGGCTCGGGTATCAAACTGGGATCAAGGGTCACATGTCAAAGGTTCACATCATAATCAGGTTGTCATATCAGAAGGTTCAACATCCGCAGGTCAATATCAGCAGGTCAATATCAGGTGGTCAATAATCAGCAGGTCAGTAACAGTTCATTTAAAAAGGGTTTCTAATTAAGAGTCCATTTAAAACAATCTTTTAATAATGGTCTTCATAAAATGATCTTTCAAAATGGTTTTTCATAAAAGTTAGTAAAATCCTAATTACAAGAGTATTAAATCATATTTGCAACATCACTTTAAAATAGCTTTTTCCCAAATCATTTCCAGGTCAGAATTAAAAGGCTTCACAGTTTAGGTTCGTATAATAGGTCAAGGTTCGAGACAAAAGGGTTCATAGCAAGGTGTCAAATGTCAGGTATCATATTAGGGTTCACATCAGGGTTCATATCAGAATTCAAGACAAGAGATCAATGCAGAAGTTCATTATCAGAAGGTCAAGTCTCAGGTATCAATCAGAGGCTATACAGATCAGAACATGAAAGAGATCACAGGAAACCTTACAGAGAAGGTCAGAATATCTGTACCTTATTCCAGAAGCAAACATAAATCAGAAATGGATGACACAAAGTGGATCAGGACCTCTCTTTCTTCACACCTAGAGGGGTAGACAAGAATTACAAACCCTTCCTTTTTAAGTAACTTTCCATTTTAGCTTTTAGATTCATCAAGTTACTCTTTTAGTCCTTTAGGTTTCATAATTTACACTTTATACCCCTTTACTTATCAAAGTTACAAAATGAAGCCCTAGATTTACTTAGTTTACATTTTAACCCCTCTCATTAATTTATTAACACATCACGCATTTTATTTTCCAAGATTACAGAGTGTACCTTCAAATTAACTTATTATACGAATTATACCCTCAAGTTTCACGATTCACAATTTATAACCCTTCGCTTAGGAAAATAACAATTCACACCCTTTTTACATGTCTTGACAGTTTTCAGGTATTAACTGGACTCGTTTTAAATAATTTTCAAACCATATTAAACCTTCTAAATAAAATCTATAAAAATTCACAGATGTTACCCAGGGTCTTGAGTATTTTATGTAATTTTTCCAGATTTTATTAAGTTGTATAGATACGAACTAAAAATCATTTCTCCCAACCTGTTCCAGGACCATATTAATTAAAAACACCCGACAATTTTTCATCTTCTTTCCCAGTCTATAAAATTTATAAAATTCTACAAAAATTCCAGTAATTAGCCAACATGTGATATATTACTCACCTAAAAGGACACATCCTAATTCATTATGGTTTGAAAATGATAAATGAAAAACCCGGACTGTTTTTCCAGACTTTACAAATACGACCAGACACATGATTTTCTAAAAATCAAAAAGTAGCCTTACAGGCCTCTAAAAATTACAAAATAAATTTCTCCAGGTAGCCACTTCATTGAAATTAGTTTTAGACTTAAAAACCATTACAATACCCGTTCACATCATTTATTTATAGCCGGTTAAAGTCGAGCCAAGTTCCAGATCAAAAACAGTTATCACAGAATCATATATATACTTAGGGTTTCTTCATCCCGTTCATTAATTTTCGACACCAAACGACTTTAGGTGAGCCCACAACATATTTAAGTTGATTTATAACAGCTTTAAACACATTCAAATCGAATTAATAGTCAAAACAAATTCAGTCGATCCATGTTACTAGGGTTTTTAGGGTTTCTTACTTTTATGATTTCATGTGACATGTTGTGGTTAATTCGATTAGAACAAATAGAAAACAAGAACAAGGATTGAACAGGAGATACCATACCCTTGTAGAACACACGAGGAATCAAGTACATGATACAATCACCCACGATCCTCTCTTTTTCCTTTCTTTGGGTCGATCGACAGAAACAAGAAGCAATGCAAGAATTCGATTAGGGTTTTTCTAAAAAAATTCGGATGGATTGACATTAGCAAAACATGGTTACCTTACGTGATGAATGACACAAGAATGAAATAAGATCAAACCTCCTTTTTTTTTTTGTGGTGTTTGGATCGAATGGCAGCAGCAGCAAGGAACAAGGAGGGAGGACCGATCCTTTATTTTTTTTTTAGGGTTTCTTTGATTATTAAAGATCGGTTATAAGGAATAAAAGGGAAGAACCATGTAGCTAATTTGGGAGGGCTTGATGGATCGGATTTGGGCTGTAATTAGGAGATAATGGTGGGCTTTTAACAAGTTTATTTGTTACAAGGTGCATTTGGTCAAATTTCTAGTTAAGGTTCAAGTTGTGGCGTTTTGTATAATTAATATAGGTTAGGACACTTTAATTTATTTAGCATATAAGTATTAAGTTAAGTAGTTAAACTTTAGGTAGTTTATTATAAAATGTACCTTAAGTTAAAATACAATTTGAGTTACTTGTATGATTTTCTTAACGTTCTTAAAATTTTAAATCGAGGGCATTTTTGTCATTTTGAATTGTATAAATTTTCGGGTTTTACAACTCTTCCCCTCTAAAAAAAATTTTTCGTCCTCGAAAATTGAAGCCGCAAAGTTAGACGAAGTCGCAGCGAGTCGCAAAAGGTCGTCTCTAACATTCTTACGCTCGAAGAGGTTCTTCCAAAAAGAAAAGTTCATATGGAAATACGGACAAGATTTCAGATCAAATGAATTGTACCAACAGTAGAGGGCTCTACAAGAGTTCAAGGTTTATAACTGAAATCAACAGAACACAAAACGAGAGTCTAAACTTGTCCAGGCATCTAACGAACAAGGGCAGAGTATACGAACAGGTAGGATGAACTTAAAGTCTCACTAACCACGGATAATCCAACGGAGATCAATTTCTATACTTCTTAGGTACTTCCCAAGATATCCTATGTCCACAATGAGGGCACGTTAGATGGTGTAAGTATTATCACGTTGGCCAGGCGTCATAATACTAGCACCACATAAATATGCCTTCATGATGATCATACTTTATCTCAAGTCGTAAGCAGAACAACCTACCTTAATCCACCTAGTACTTCTACAGTCTCGGAGGTCAACAAAATCAAGTGTCAAAATCAAGAGGGAAAGCCAAACTACTCGCCATGGAGATTCTCAAAGTGCCCAGGAGGCATCGAAATGATTAACAAAAGATCAGAGGACAGAGTCGGAATCTGAAAGTAAGGATCAAATAGTGTCAGGCAATTACTATGAAATTTTCAATGGCTTCAAGATTTATTAAGTTTCAAAACTTAGGTGGTGCAAGGCAAAAGCTTTAAATCTCCAAAAGTGATCTCAACAAGCTTTAACCAAAAGCAAGGCACGAATCAGAGTGATGCGGAAGCAATGCTACTTACATAGATGTCCTAGTCTACCCATTCCTCGCCGGTAATACTTAAGTTCCTATGGGGAGATCCTAAAGTAATTCCTCAACGGTTGTCTTATGAGCGCCTACAGTGGAAACTTAATGGTCCAAACTTCACAGGTCAAGGGTAAATGTATTACAAGTCGCAGCCTGTGCTCTGATACCATAATTGTAACACCCCAACCCGACAAGGGCAAAGGTGTCACAGATACGGATTCTTATCAGAACAAACACAAGCATATGACATACATAATACAATAGGATTCCAAGGGTTACAACTGAAAATCTGATATTACAAGGTTACAAGCGAGATATACAATAATCACTAAGTCTGAATATAACTTTTCAAATCATCTCAAATCCAATTTAGCTAGCAAGGTCTTCTAAGTCAAGGGCTCTCTCTAATAACGACCCAGCTTCCAACTAAAAACCTGCCGCACACGAAAAGAAAACGTGCGGCTGAGCTTACAAAGCCCAGTGAACAGATATATAATAAACGGAAACGAAAGCAAAAGAAATGAAAGTAAAAGGACAAGAACAGATATAGCATAATGAAATAGATAAGTCAAGGTACAGAGAGAGAGTAAAGGTTTAGGACAGTAATCCACCACGAGCCCAGAAACATATCATATCAAATCACATACCAGGGTGTATGGAGGGGTGACCTCAGCATACCAAGACAAGGTTGAGGGGATACCTCCAGGGTTGGAGTTGCAAGCTCCCAGGGTTGTGAAAGGCATGTATTGCACACAGTACCAGTCACCAGACATACCAGATATATCAGAACCAGAACAAGACTAGGATGCATCCATTCGCCCCCCAAGAACAAATCATATTGGCCATAATAACAGGAGTGTGCACATATCAGAATCAAGATGGGGACGGTGTAACCAAATCACTAGGGCTACACACTAGTCATGCCAGTGGTGCATCACAGACACGGCCATGTTACCTTCATGGCTAGGGTCACAAATTTGGCTCGGGTATCAAACTGGGATCAAGGGTCACATGTCAAAGGTTCACATCATAATCAGGTTGTCATATCAGAAGGTTCAACATCCGCAGGTCAATATCAGCAGGTCAATATCAGGTGGTCAATAATCAGCAGGTCAGTAACAGTTCATTTAAAAAGGGTTTCTAATTAAGAGTCCATTTAAAACAATCTTTTAATAATGGTCTTCATAAAATGATCTTTCAAAATGGTTTTTCATAAAAGTTAGTAAAATCCTAATTACAAGAGTATTAAATCATATTTGCAACATCACTTTAAAATAGCTTTTTCCCAAATCATTTCCAGGTCAGAATTAAAAGGCTTCACAGTTTAGGTTCGTATAATAGGTCAAGGTTCGAGACAAAAGGGTTCATAGCAAGGTGTCAAATGTCAGGTATCATATAATGGTTCAAGTCAGGGTTCATATCAGGATTCAAGACAAGAGATCAATGCAGAAGTTCATTATCAGAAGGTCAAGTCTCAGGTATCAATCAGAGGCTATACAGATCAGAACATGAAAGAGATCACAGGAAACCTTACAGAGAAGGTCAGAATATCTGTACCTTATTCCAGAAGCAAACACAAATCAGAAATGGATGACACAAAGTGGATCAGGACCTCTCTTTCTTCACACCTAGAGGGGTAGACAAGAATTACAAACCCTTCCTTTTTAAGTAACTTTCCATTTTAGCTTTTAGATTCATCAAGTTACTCTTTTAGTCCTTTAGGTTTCATAATTTACACTTTATACCCCTTTACTTATCAAAGTTACAAAATGAAGCCCTAGATTTACTTAGTTTACATTTTAACCCCTCTCATTAATTTATTAACACATCACGCATTTTATTTTCCAAGATTACAGAGTGTACCTTCAAATTAACTTATTATACGAATTATACCCTCAAGTTTCACGATTCACAATTTATAACCCTTCGCTTAGGAAAATAACAATTCACACCCTTTTTACATGTCTTGACAGTTTTCAGGTATTAACTGGACTCGTTTTAAATAATTTGCAAACCATATTAAATCTTCTAAATAAAATCTATAAAAATTCACAGACGTTCCCCAGGGTCTTGAGTATTTTATTTAATTTTTCCATATTTTATTAAGTTGTATAGATACGAACTAAAAATCCTTTCTCCCAACCTGTTCCAGGACCATATTAATTAAAAACACCCGACAATTTTTCATCTTCTTTACTAGTCTATAAAATTCTACAAAAATTCCAGTAATTAGCCAACATGTGATATATTACTCACCTAAAAGGACACATCCTAATTCGTTATGGTTTGAAAATGATAAATGAAAAACCCGGACTGTTTTTCCAGACTTTACAAATACGACCAGACACATGATTTTCTAAAAATCAAAAAGTAGCCTTACAGGCCTCTAAAAATTACAAAATAAATTTCTCCAGGTAGCCACTTCATTGAACTTAGTTTTAGACTTAAAAACCATTACAATACCCGTTCACATCATTTATTTATAGCCGGTTAAAGTCGAGCCAAGTTCCAGATCAAAAACAGTTATCACAGAATCATATATATACTTAGGGTTTCTTCATCCCGTTCATTAATTTTTGACACCAAACGACTTTAGGTGAGCCCACAACATATTTAAGTTGATTTATAACAGCTTTAAACACATTCAAATCGAATTAATAGTCAAAACAAATTCAGTCGATCCATGTTACTAGGGTTTTTAGGGTTTCTTACTTTTATGATTTCATGTGACATGTTGTGGTTAATTCGATTAGAACAAATAGAAAACAAGAACAAGGATTGAACAGGAGATACCATACCCTTGTAGAACACACGAGGAATCAAGTACACGATACAATCACCCACGATCCTCTCTTTTTCCTTTCTTTGGGTCGATCGACAGAAACAAGAAGCAATGCAAGAATTCGATTAGGGTTTTTCTAAAAAAATTCGGATGGATTGACATTAGCAAAACATGGTTACCTTACGTGATGAATGACACAAGAATGAAATAAGATCAAACCTCCTTTTTTTTTTTTTTTTTTTTTTTGTGGTGTTTGGATCGAATGGCAGCAGCAGCAAGGAACAAGGAGGGAGGACCGATCCTTTATTTTTTTTTAGGGTTTCTTTGATTATTAAAGATCGGTTATAAGGAAAAAAGGGAAGAACCGTGTAGCTAATTTGGGAGGGCTTGATGGATCGGATTTGGGCTGTAATTAGGAGATAATGGTGGGCTTTTAACAAGTTTATTTGTTACTAGGTGCATTTGGTCAAATTTCTAGTTAAGGTTCAAGTTGTGGCGTTTTGTATAATTAATATAGGTTAGGACACTTTAATTTATTTAGCATATAAGTATTAAGTTAAGTAGTTAAACCTTAGGTAGTTTATTATAAAATGTACCTTAAGTTAAAATACAATTTGAGTTACTTGTATGATTTTCTTAACGTTCTTAAAATTTTAAATCGAGGGCATTTTTGTCATTTCGGATTGTATAAATTTTCGGGTTTTACACGGAGGGATCTACCCACGGACAATACCAATAGTTTAGAACTAGAAAGTCCTAGGTATGATTGAAAAAGGGGATATGAAATGAAAGGAGAAAAAAGGGGTTGAAGAATTAAAAAGAAAAGTAAAGAAAAGGGTGAAAAGAAATAGCCCTCCACTTGTTCAACCTTAGGGCAGACACCGGGTTCAATACATAATCTACTGGTTGATGGGCATCACCGGTATTGAAGATCAAAGTCGTCATGGACCCAGTGACGCACTGCACTAACCTTCTAGCCACTCAGGTGTCTCTCAAAAGGCACTTGTTTCATTTCTCACGGAGAACCCTCATTATCTATCGACCTCTCACTCCGAGATGTGTTGATATTGAAAAGGAGGCAATCTGCTCCATGCCTCCGACGACCAAACAAAGGTGCACTAATCGAGTCTAGAGCCAAGAGATTCAACAAAGATCTCTTAGGAACACTTAGTATTACTCTGTTGTTCTACATCATGGGCATCAGTTGTAAATTAGGAAGTGTCCTACGCAGATCTTAGCATCAAACAGCCCTGACAGCAGGTCACTTCGGTAACTCCTTGTGGGTTACGCTTAGTGTTTGCTTCAAAACGGTCTACAGTCGTGGGGTGATCTCCAGCGACTCACTGAATCGTGGGTGCACTTCGGTGTGTCCGTGTAAGCCCTTTCGGGGGTATCCGGTTCAGAACGGCCTGGGTAAAGATTAGAGAAAGTCTTCACACTATGCTGTTGACAATCTCGAAGTCTGAACCCGTAAGTGCCGGATGGTTCGTGATGTACCTGCGGAGGATCATGAAGACCTGGAGTTCTACCACCATCAAGATTCCATCATGCTCATATCCTGAAGATAAGTTCTCATAAAGACTCAGAGATAACAAAAGTTCAAAAGTGTTAAAGAAAAGTCAAAGTTCATGCACTACAACCTTTCACAAGTCAAAGATTGAAGAAGTGAGAACCAGTTGAAGAACAAAAGTCAAAAGACATATGAGCATGGTGGAAAAGACGCAAGACACCAGAAGCAAAGACCATTGGAGAACGGCAGAACATTATCATACCATATCATATCAAATCAAGAACGAAAGAACAAAGATTATGAAGACGTCTGAAGCCGAAGAAGCAAAGATGACGTCAAGCAACCTAGATGACCAAGACTTAGGGGGAGATTGTTGGGAACACGTTTCATGAATATTACAAGTCTTAGTCATTTATGTTTAATAGGTTGCTAATTTAATATGGATTCTATAGTTTGTGTAAAGGGCTTGGTCCATTAGGAATCCATGGGCCGGCCACATTTGTTAAATTCCTTCTAGAACATTGTTAGCATGTGATGCCCTAACCATGCGCCTATAAATAGAAGGCTTGGGGCATCATTATCTTTGTTGATTTTATTTCTATTAGTGCCGAAGCTTTTTCATTCCATCATATGAAATAAGATCATCCATCTCTTCTCTTATTCTCTTATTCTTCTTCTCTAATCTCTTGTTAATTATTGTGTCATCGTTACTAGTTTAATCGTAGCTTAGTTGTAGTTGTCTACGTGGTTATTAATAAATTAGATCTAGTGTTATATCCTTGATAGGGACCATCAAGTTTCGTTTTTTCTATTTACTTCCAAAATGTAATGAAAATTAACTTCAAAGCATGTAAAATTGGGAAAATAAATAAATAAATAGTCCAAGAGAAACGAAACTTCCCGGGCCAAGAAATCACGATCGAACTCCATATGATAACACTAGTACAAAAATGGGATTTAGTCACACATGTAGTTTTTCGAACGGCCACACAGTAACTTTTTATGTGACTAAATGTACCAGAATAAAATAAACAGCCACACTTGATCCGACTTGTGTGACCATTTCAGAATTACATCTGAGGCAACAGCCACACATTTGAATATTTTCGTGACTAGAGGTATCTGGTAAAACTTGTTTTGATTTTTTAGTCACTTATAATTTGGGACGTGTGACGGATACAAATAAGTTTGAAACATTAGTCACAATATATATATACATATGTGAAAAATATATGTCACACAATTGAAAAGTGTGACCAAAATCCATATATGGTCACATGAAGTAATTGTGTATGTGGCTAAATCATATACTCAAGTTTGTCACACATTATTTAAATGTGACAGCTAATTTTTGTTGAAAATTTAGCCATATGAATTTGAAATGTGTGACAACTAAAAAAGTAAGTTTGAAGCATTAGTCACGATATGCATTTAAAAGTGACAAATATATGTCACACACTTGAACAGTGTGACCAAATGTCATATATGGTCACACTTTTGCTTTATAGTTCAAATATTTTATAATCTGATTTTACAGTATTTCTCAAATTTTCATATCTCCCTCACATATTTTCACTGCTCCCGCTCACTTTTTTCCCCAAAATCAAATTTACATTTTCATTCTCCCCTCACATATTTTCACTACTCCCGCCTACTATTTTCACTACTCCAGCACACTGCCAACACCATTTCATTTCATTTCCCCAAAATCTATATTCATTTCATTTCATTTGATTTCATTTCCACATAAACCCTAAAAACCAAAATCCAAATCAAAATCAAAATCAAAATCAAATGAAATCAAATGAAATTAAATGAAGATCGATTTTGATTTGCTGTGAAAATACACTTTTGGGCGACTTTTTTTATTGAAACTGAGTTACGAGGTGTTATGCTGTGAAAATACACTTTTGGGCGACTTTTCTTATTAGCAAACCTATTCATTTTAACCATGTATTGTTTTGGATAATGCCTAACTCCATAGTACTTATGTTATCAGGATTTCATATATGAGGACGAGCTTATTAATTTCGTGGAGACTGGTTCTCTTTCCGAGCTTATTACAGCCTTCTCTCGTGAAAGTGCCACTAAGGAGTACGTGCAGCACAAGATGATTCAGAAGGTAAATAAAAGAACTATCACAAGATCAGGCTTTTCCATTTATTATAATGTTTCATCATTTTTTATATGAAAATGTTCCTGCAGGCTTTGGATATCTGGAATTTACTTTCTGAGGGAGCATATTTGTATGTTTGTGGTGATGCCAAAGGCATGGCCAAAGATGTACATCGGACTCTACACACCATTGTGCAAGAACAGGTATGTTGAATATTTCAACAGATTAATTAATGTTTATTTAATTGTATTCTATAGATCTGATTTGGATTAATAATATATAGCTATTTATATATATATTTCATTTACACAAGTTTAGGAGTAGTTGTATTATATATTTATATGGCCACACAATCGGCTGAGATGTGGACACAATCGGCTGAAATCAAAATCCACTAAAATCAAATAAAATCATGGCGTGTCGCGGGTAGGAGATGCTCGTCAAGGCTGTCGTCAACACCGATCTACTTGATAATAATTTTCTTTATTGTTAAGTCATAATCATGTGTCCAATGGTGTCTCCCTTTGTTTACTTTTGTGGGGTTTGTACTAGCAGTTAGCTACGGGGCATAGTAGAGGGAAATTTCAACAAGTTTTATGTGAAAAAAGGATCAATTTGGGTTTTTAACTTATATCTATGAATTAAATGATAAACATACTTTTAGATAATTATCTCGTCAAATATGATTTGCGTTATATCTGTAATAATAGTATTTTCTTTCGAATAAAAGTACTTTTAGATAATTATCTCGTCAAATATGATTTGCGTTATATTTGACATGTTCCCTTTAAGCCAATTTTCTTTTACTTCACTTGTCTGACCCACAAGAGACAAAACATAACTTGCAGCAACTCATTCATAAGTAAATTGGTTGAAATAGCTGCTCTAAAATGGTCCATCTGGTGTTCGCTTCTTCATTTGCTTTTGTCACCTTTTATTTTTAACCTTACAAACCAACTCACTGCATTTTTTACTTATGCAAATGGCAGGTCCTGCTAATAATTTGGACTCTGCTTCTGGAGATAATGCACTTGTGCTTCAGACATGTACTGCACTCGCCGTTTCTTTTGCAATCTGCAAAGGTGCCACACATGTTGTTCGATTGCTAAAATATCAGGGCGGCACTCTTCCAGCAATTATGGCAGTCGTGGTGATTTTGGCAACTTTACTACCCAGAGAATCTAGGTTAGAAACTTAGAATTAGCCATTAGAGTGGCTGATAATGTTTATAGAAGTCAAACATTTTCTGGGATCCAAACTGACCATTGAGTAACTATTGCATATTAATGCAGAAAATTTGGGACGAGGTAGGTGAAACCGATGAGGAGAGGGATAAGATGCTTCTTCAGATAGAGCAGGATTGCTTAGATGTATTGTAACACCCCCCAAAATCACAATATTCGCGGAAGCATACACTTTGGGGTGCTACGTGGTTGATAATCATCACACAAGATATAGTGAACGGATTGAAATCCGTTTTAAAATATAATACATAAGTCAAGTCATGTAGCGATACATAAAACCATTTCAGATGAAAATGAAGCCCATTTAAACAAAAGGTCCAGTTGTCAGAGTAAACGCATTAAAACATTTCCATCATTTATTGTGACCGACGCCATGCACTGCACCCGGCTAAACGCACCTCAGTTTCCTGAGAAAAACATGCTAAAAGTCAGCTAACGCTGGTGAGTTCATAGGTTTAAATAAATAGCACACATGGACCAATAGCAATATCATAAAAACAATTCAGCAGATACACACTATCAGTAATGCAAACACTAAGCCTCATCCTACCGAAACTAAGACAATGCAGCACGACTAGCGTTAGCAAATAAATAAGGGTGCCCGCGAGTGTTAATCCCTAGACACCCGGCTAAAAACCCGAATGGTATACGTTCGCCTTGGCTATGCCGAGCCAACCGAACGGGGACGTCACTCCCAATAGATCTATTTATAACAACCAGCTTCCCATCAGGAATTAACGGCAGATGATAGTGGGCACAAAATGGGATTCAGCAAACTTAGGTTTCTGCATACTAGTGTGATCTTAAAAGCAACATCAATTCTGGTCCATGAAAACAGTTTTGCATGTTTCTCACCCCAAGCTTATAAAACCAAAATCGTATAAAAATATGGGGCTATAAACTCACCTTTCAAATACAGCAATTCAGCAATCAATCAAAATAATGCAACCGCGCCGATCAGCACCCTAAATTAGTACGGTAAGTCTTAGCAAATCATTCGTAGTTCGAGTGTCTTTACTTTCTTTGAAAAGTTTTACGTTTGACCTCTGCTCGTGTATTTCTTGCTTGCTGTGTGGTAAAGTATATTTCGAAACAATTTATTTTTATAACTCTTTGGGGGTAGCTCATGGTGAAAGTGCATGGTGGGAATACGTAACGGAACATCCGTGCTAGTATTCGCGATTTAAATGTGCAAGTGTTATATATATATATATATATATATATATATATATATATATATATATATATATATATATATATATATATATATATATATATATATATATATATATATATATAGGGGAGCTTTATTTTCAGAACCCTGTTAAGTGCGGGAACTGCGAGAACTCCAAATTTGCATTAGAAAACGTGCATGTTCATATAAAACATGTATGTTTTCTTACATACACCTTAATACACATACCTGCGTATTAAGGTGTATGTAAGAAAATATACATGTTTTATATGAACATGCATGTTTTCTAATGCAAAATTGGAGTTCTCGCAGTTCCCGCACTTAACAAGGTTCTGAAAATAAAAACCATTTTGCATTGATCTGTTGCACTTAACAGGTTTTATATGAACATGTGTGTTACTCAAGTATGTGTATTAAGGTGTATGTAAGAAAACATACATGTTTTATATGAACATGCATGTTTTCTAATGCATAATTGGAGTTCTCGCAGTTCCCGCACTTAACAGGGTTCTCAAAATAAAGATACACTATATATATATATATATATATATATATATATATATATATATATATTTGCTCATACCTTTATATATATATATATATATATATATATATATATATATATATATATATATATATATATATATATATATATATATATATATATATATATATATATCTTAAGTTAAATCCTAATATATAGAGATTAATTAAATGGCTTTGAAGAGTGGTTAATATAACGTAGTTAGTGAAAAACTATTATATTTAGAAACGTCGTTTATTACTTTTGTTGTAACATTTGTTATAAGAAAAACAAGTTTGTTAAGTAATTTCATAAAGTTTATTTAAGTTGTGGGTTTTCTCAAAATACTCTAAGTGTTGGATTTTTAGAAAATTTGGGCATGACCCATTCGTTTATACAACGTTTCCATTTATCTCACTTGTTGCAACTTTACTCAATTACTTCGCTAATAAGTGCAAAATACTTTTAGTGACATATGTCAAGTGTCGTGAATATATATTCGTCGTTAAATTGTTCGTTATCTTAACTTTTAAGTAATAACACCAAATTTCGACACGAGGTCAATATTTCTTCAAAAAGTCAACAAAAGTCAATCTCAATGTCATTTTAGGAAAAATGTCAATTTTTACCCTTTCGGAGACTAAGCGTCTCAAAACAAGTCCAAAAATAGTTATCGTTAAATTTATCGTTTCGTTAAACACTTTTAACTTCGGCGAGTCGGAAAATATTCCAAAAATCAAATTTACCATTTTTATTTTGTAATTGGGCCGAAACTTCCAAAATAAGCCCAATTACTATTTTTGACCCAAAACACATTTTTAGTTATAACGTATATATCGACACGTTACTAGAAATCATTTTACTCGTTCAATACGCTCGTTTGGTCAAAAAGTCAAAACATCAAAATTTTATATGGGCTTCGGCCCAACAGCAAAACCATGGGCTTTTTGGCCCAAAAATCCATTTGGTCCAATTTGTATTTATTTGGTACTTATTAGTTATTTTTAATTACCAAATACACTTTATACTTATCAAATAATCTCCAATAATTAAGCTACTAAATCAAAAGTCAAACTTTGACTTTTGCTACTGTTCATTCGAACAATATAAGCCATTTCAACTTATTTTCATCTTTTTGCTAATTATTTTTAGTAACTTATAACTTATTAAATAAACTAAACTAAATAAACACTTCACTATATTTTTCCACCATTTCACCATTTGAGCCAAAATTTTATGTTTTTCAAAACCCCAATAATCTTTTATTTTTAATATGGGTCGAACCACATATAGCTCACAAAAATCATTATAGTGCTTAAATTAGCGTAAAAACCGTAACTAGTGTTTGTATCATCAAACTAGCACTATATGCAACAAGATTTACCACACAAGCAAGAAATCAACTAATTAACTCATAAACATTCATATATGTCGAGCACTTCATGCAATAGATCAAACCCTAGCTTTGCTCATATTATCAAAACATATACATTTAACATTTTTAAACATCACAATACACCATAAGAACAAGAGATTTATAAATTTAGAAAAGTTTTAGAAATCCTTACAATATTGATGGATTTAACGTGGCAAGGAGAAGGAAGAACACCCAAAAACCTTGCTAATATTACCCAAACCAAGCTCCAACTAACCCAAAAACCTTTGCAATCACCCTTGATCTTGAATATTTGAGAGAAAATTTTGTAAGAATGATGTTTGTGTGTGTGTTTGTTGGCGTCAAAGCTAGGCAAAAAGAAGGGATGAACACTTCTAATCTAGGCAATAATAAGTGATAAGGTCCTAAAAATCCAAAAGTGTTGCACCATTTTTAGTAACTTTGGATTACATTTAAGATAAGCTTTAAATTTGTCTTTTGTGGGTTTTTGTGAGCATAGGGGCCGGACATGGATTAATTTAGGAGGGGGAAAATAGTTTTTATCCCGCTTTGGTGTATTGTGTGTCGGTTTAAGTTAAAAAGTTACCGTAAAGTCCCGGTTTGACGTTTTTGGACCCGATAACGTAAAATAAAGTTTTTAACCACGTTTTTGTCAGAAATACAATAAAATGTCATTACTGACTCAAAAATATATTTATTTGACCTTTATCATGTGTACTGTGCTGTCGGTATGCGCGTGCGGTTGTTTTTCAGAAAAATACGAGAAAGCTCTCAGTAAATTATAATACTTGTCAGTAACTATCAGAAATGTGATAATTTAACTTTACTGACAAAAATAAACTTTTCTACAGTGACTGTAAGCTACAGTATGCTGGGGCAGCTCCCGAAAATGCTTAAAAATACTCAGAAACATGCAAATGCGCACATAAATGCTTAGCTTAAAAATAATTAATACTCATATAATATTAATTAGCAATGTGAAAATTACCATTTGTCACATGTATACAAGAGGAAAGTTGACCAAGCTGCAAAGGCAAGAGCACACCTTCTTCAGGCATTGGCCGATTCTAGACTTGAACTCTCAACTCTTCTTGCATCTCTTGGAGAGAAATCGTTTGTCGGAATCGTACGTAATTCACTTGTGACTTTAAGTTTTTTAAATTGTTTTCTGTAAATTTGGAAATGGATTGTTGGTACTTATGATTCAGGATGCCTAACCTTGTCTCTTGTGGTTTGATATGTATCCTGAGAAGACATCAGGAACCATCAATCAACAGCTTGCTGCTATTGCTCCAGCGTTGGAGCAATTGTTGAAGCAGAAGGAAGAGAGGAGAAAGGAGTTCTGGGATGTACAAACACAAATACAAAAAATATGCACGGAGATTGCAGAGGGTAATCAGCATGCAGGAAGCCCAATAGTTGACGAGTCTGACCTATCTTTAAAGAAGTTGGATGCATTTCGTGACCATACGTTAGTTACAGAGAACGTATGTGAGATCACTAACATGGATATACTGTTTGTTTTAACAGAGTGATAGATTGCACAAGGTCCTGGAGTTTGTGAGCACTGTACATGATCTTTGTGTTGTTCTTGGGCTCGAATTTTACGCTACTGTTACAGAGGTTCATCCAAGTTTGAATGATGCAACTGGTGTGCAGTCTAAAAGCATTAGCAATGACACACTAGCTAGGCTTGCTAACACCGTCTTAGCTTTGAAAGAAGATAAGAAACAACGTTTGAAGAAGGTATATCATTTTGCACCTCTTGGTTTTTGAGTATCCTTATCAGGTATCTTGAGTATCCTTATCAGGTATCTTGAGTACTTTTAAGTACTTGTAAGGCTTATAGTTGTATGCAGAATTTATAACTCATATTCTAACCTATCTGTTTTTTTTAATCTTTTAGGCTTTGCTTGCAAACATGGCTGCTATGTTTGGTGTTTACCAAGGACCAGAAGGGCTTAAGACAATAGGCCAAAGAGTCCATGGTCTTGCTGGTACATTTGGTGCTGGGTTGAATAAGCTTGGAACTGTATAAGTCTAGGATCTTCCCTTTTTTGACAATAGTTAGTACTGCTCTTAGTACTGCAGTTAGTACTGCTGTTAGTACTGCTATTAGATATTATTGTATTTGAATTTGTTTTGATATATATTTGAATTTGTTTTGATAAATATTGATTTCTTAAATGTGACTAAAAGATGTATATAATGTCACACTTATTAACACTTTTGGTCACTTTATGTTTAATTGTATGTGACTAAATACCCAAAACAAACATGCTTTGTGTGACTAAATATTACAAAAGGCCACACACACAAAAAATTCATGTGACCATTGGATGATCAATAGTCACACAAAGTACACATTTCTTTCACTTTAAACAACATATGGTCACACTTATTGACACTTTTGGTCACTTTTTGCTTAATTGTATGTGACTAAATACCCAAAACAAACATGTTTTGTGTGACTAAATATTACAAAAGGCCACACAAACATAAAATTCAAGTGACCATTGGATGAACAATAGTCACACAAAATACACATTTCTTCACTTTAAACAGCATATGGTCACACTTATTCACACTTTTGGCCACTGTTTTTTAAATTGTATGTGACTAACTCGAAAAAAACAACACACGTTGTGTGACTAAATCATCACAATCGTCACATTTATTATATATTCATGTGGCCATAGGATGGGAAATAGTCACACATACTGATAAATCCAACAAAACTTGTGCCTAATTGGTCACACATATTCGGGTTTTGGTCACTCTTTTTCAATGAAAATGGTCACAAACTAAACAATGTGACCATATAGACCCTATAGTGGCGCGAATTTTTGTCACACACAACAAAAAAACGTGTGTGACTATATGCATATAGTCACACATTTTTTGGTGTGACCGTAGGCCAAATCTGTACTAGTGTAAGGTGCTAAGCAAATGCTATCATAAGCTTATGAGATCAATCAATTTCTCATTCAACAAAACATCTCCACACCAAGTATAATTTCACCAATAATCCAATCTCCAAGAGCTTATTCAATCTGCAAATATAAACTAAACTACAAAAAACGCGTAAAATTCTAAAACCCACTTTCGTAGGCATCAAGGTTGCATTTAGCGTATGGAACAAGCCTTTTAAACCCCTCGGTGGCCCGAGTGGACGAGTGAAGTCTCGTGAGGGTTTCCAGTGAACATACCCACAAAGTTCAAAACATGTTTATTTTTAAAACAAGTACTTATTTATTCACAACGTACTAAATTAACAAAAATTAAAATGAAAAAAAAAAAACAAATTTAAGTAGAATAAAAGAAATGATGCTCTTGCAAAAAACAAAAGACATTTAAACTTATTCGATCTAAACACAAACACACAAGAACAAAATACGAAAAATGAAAAAACTTTTTTTTTTTTACCGATTGGTCCATCCGATCGGTTTATCATCCAACCGATCGGTTTCCTAAATAAAAAATTTTCCGAGCTGACCATCCGATCGGTTCATCTAATCCAACTTTTTCCGAGACTCCCAACCGATCGGTACACCTGCCATCCGATCAGATGGACGGCTCGAATTTTTTTTTTTTTTTTTTTTTTTTTTGAATCATGTTTAAATTTTAAGACTTTTATTAAAAATAAAGTTAAACACACAAGAGCATATTATACTACTCTAAAAAATATGAAAACATTATTAATCACGGAAAACAATTAAGAAAATTAAGACAAACACAATTGGTGGTTTTTTTTTCGCAAGCAATTCGAGCACAAACTTTGAAAGCAAACATTTGAATGAGCATTTTTAGAACACATGAAACCAAATCCCAACACCAAAACACTTGATTTTGATGCCAAGATCATTAAGCAAAAGATGAGAATTAAGAGATTTTTTGAAACAAAATGCAAGGGAGGCAATTAAGCAATTATCATGAACAAACAAGCAAGCAAGCAATCAAACAAGAACAAAGAGACAATCATTCATGAGCAAGAGCAATATAGCATTTGAACAAATTAGCAAACAAGAAATCGATTCATCAAGAAGACAATCAAACGAACAGAAAAATGCAAAACAAGTCCCCGGCAACGGCGCCAAAAACTTGATGCGTTCGCACGAGGTTTTAAATTTATAAACAAGAATTACCGATTAACTAGGAACACATTCGGGCAAGTATACCCTAGTCGTATGTAGTATAGGGGTTGGTAAGTCAAGGTCGTCCCAAGAGACTTGGTTGCACTCAAGTGGCGTTTGTTTGTTTAAGCAAGTAACAAGTTGATGGTTATGATTGTCACGGATCAAACCAACAAGAAAAGCAATATAAGAACAATCACACAAAGAACATACATGTTTGTGCTGGGTCCCGTTTAAGCCCATCTAGGAAAACATTATTGATAATATTGCGGAATTGATAAGAACAATAATGTTAACAAGGTTGTAATTATAATAACCAAGGCGCCACTTTATTGAAAAACTAACAACTGCAACTACAAACGTGTACAAGCACACGTTTGCTAAACAACGACTCTCATTAGAGACTACATTTCTGGATGCTCAAACTAAACGCCCTACATCTCTTTATATAATAGAGAATGCTAGGGTTTACAAGGGATAAGACCGAATATACTTAAATAAATAAAAGATATCATGTAATCTTCATTTTAAATGAAGATTATTCATTTGTCATCTTCGGTCCTTCTTGTTTTGTAATAATCAAATTAGAATTCCCAACAATCTTCCCCTATTTGATATTACAAAACCATCTTCAATGCTTCCCCTTGACTTGAACACGTCACCACAAATAAGCTGATAAGCTGCAAACCAATCATCTTCCCCTTTTTGCAACATCAAATAGGGGTCTTCCATGCAACTTGAATCGAAATGCTTCCCCTTAAGTGGTGCATGTAGATGGTTAAACAAGCTTCCCCTGAAACTAAGCATGTTTACCATCTCTTGAATCACGAACTCTGTAGGCTCTATAAACTGATCACTTGATGAAGAAAACCGAATATAATGAACATGACGAAGAAGTTGAATCTCCCAAACTTGCGTCTTATATCTTGCACTATCCACGTGACTCCAAACTTATCTAAAGAAGTAGGCTACCAGGACCTCTTGATAAATTCTAGCAAATGTGAGCATTAAGCACAGGGGAGGTATAATAGATCACACACTTTTGCTATATTCATCAAATCTTTGTCACCACCGTATAAAACAAGCAAGTTATCTCCAAATGTTGTCCATCATTTGAGATATGATAAGAACACGCACCTGTGAAACTCAACTACAACATCAAATAAATAATATTTAATCTTCTTCTTCAAATAATCACCCAACACAAGCCATAAAAATAAAGAATGTATCGTGATCCATCTCTTGAATCTTCGGACTTCAATTCGGCTTAAAATAGTATCTGATTTAGTATGAACAAGACATGTTTATACACCTTAGTTATGGGTCTTGGGGTCCTAGACCATCCTCACCATAACTGACCATTTGATCCTAGATCAAACCCAATAATAATTCGTGTGGTCCCGAACCTCACGACATCATTACGTTAGGAAACAGCTCATAAACACCAAACCAAAATAATAAACCAAGCCATCATATCGTCCAAGATCCAAAACTTGAGCAACCAGTATTCACCGAAAATCAAAAGCAGAAATAACGAACACCCATGAGCAGAAATAATATTCGAAGACCATAATTAATTAGATCTGGTTACCAGACCTAATTTTCAAAACCAGACTTAATCTTCAAAAGCAGACTTAAATTCTGAAAGAAGACTTAATCGAGTAGGAAACCAGATTTAACCACAGCAACCAGAATTAAATTACTAAGAGCAGACTTACACTGATCCACGTTCGACCAATCAAAATCAGTATTCCACACATGGATCCCACTTGTATACGTCAACTCCCAATCCCAATTTAGTATAATTGACAAACCCATAAACGACAAAGCATCAATTTCCAATTAATTATACACGCTCAATTAATGATTCGATCAGTACTAGGTTTATCATTTACCATAATAGAATATTTGATCAGTACGACTATCATCCACCAATAAGCGACAAAACATTAGCCATTGTCCTCACACCAATTCTTTAATCGACAATAGTACGAGGATGATAATTCTCACCGATCCATTCAATTGACTAGCCCCACAACCAATTAATTCAATCCCGTACAACCAACAGTATATGACAAATAATGAATTCTTAAGTACGAGGTAACACTTTGAATGGTTATTCAATTTAAGCACGGAGGCACTTAAATTTTAAAACCAACCAGATCTGCTCAAGAAAAATAATTACGAATACCTCAAAAATTCACCAGATCTGCTCCTTTTCTTCGAATCTGCTCCATCTCCAACAGCAACAACCTTGTAGATCCTAGATATCGAGAGCCACCCGCTCTGATACCAATTGATGGGTCCCGTTTAAGCCCATCTAGGAAAACATCATTGATAATATTGCGGAATTGATAAGAACAATAATGTTAACAAGGTTGTAATTATAATAACCAAGGCGCCACTTTATTGAAAAATTAACAACTGCAACTACAAACGTGTACAAGCACACGTTTGCTAAACAACGACTCTCATTAGAGACTACATTTCTGGATGCTCAAACTAAATGCCCTACATCTCTTTATATAATAGAGAATGCTAGGGTTTACAAGGGATAAGACCGAATATACTTAAATAAATAAAAGATATCATGTAATCTTCATTTTAAATGAAGATTATTCATTTGTCATCTTCAGTCCTTCTTGTCTTGTAATAATCAAATTAGAATTCCCAACAGTTTGGACAAATGATCACATGGATATTAGGATGGTCAATTTGAAAAACATATTATCAAAAGTAATCATTTCGACCTTTGGAACCAATAATAATTTAGTGTTTTATAAATCAAATATGTATAAGCCTCAATCAAATGGTCATGTCATGAGCCTTATGCCTATAACAAGAAAGAATCCTTTCGAACCTTAAACTTCAATGTTATTAATTCGTGAAGTTCCATTTACTTGAAAGATGATTAGAACACATACTCAAAAGATGCCTTTCGACCCTTAATCTAAATTAAACTTTCACTTGTTTAGTTTATTACGTTTCTCATACAATCATCACAAAGTACAAGACCAAAACATTCGTCGACTAATGAATTGAAATCAACCACTATTGAAAAAAAAATCGACATGTAAACCCAACACTGATTAATCAAAACAATAAACAATAACAAGATCCAATTTAACCAAATATGATGTTATCATCATAATCCAAACAAACACTACAAATATCCAAACATCCCTTTATCACAAGTTATCATATGAGCCAAACAAGTATTAAGACATCATTCACAAGACAAAGCACATAAGAATAATCACATCATCAACACAATCATAGAAACCAAACATGAATATTATTAAAAAGAGAATATACCAAAGTTCATAAGATGAAATACAAAGTCCTAGGATGCACACATGAATCCTGCATTGTTCCACCGCCAATTACCAAGCCAACCCCCCAACACCTCTGGAAAAGGGTGAGGGGTGATTAAGAGAGATAGTTTTAGAGTTTACATATGAGTTGTGTGTTGTTGGGTTATGGGATAAATAGTTGCATCCAAATGATTGTAAAAAGACTCTATTTATACTACTCTCAAGGCCTAGGGTCATTAATACTCAACTTGGTGACCAAGCAGCTTGGAATGGACTGGAATTTCTTGAGAAGGATCTAGAATTGTCTTGTACACAAATGAAAAATTAGTGATAAAGAAATAATGAGGTGACCAACCGATCGGATACGGGCTCCATCCGATTGGTTGGAGAATTTTGGCCACCTGAAAATTGTAGATCTTTCTCTTAGCTTTCCGTGGCCGCTTGAATCAACTAAATCCGAGTTCGTATGCTCAAGTTATGGCCAAAATGGTGAAGGTGTGTCGGGAACAACGAGTCTTCCATTATTTCTTCGTTTTAGCTTCTTTTCTTCATTTCTTTCCTCATTTTCCTTCTTGTGATTTATTTTTGAGTCTTTGGAGTGACAACTTCATGACTTTATCTTCTCGAATATATTCCACGAGACTCGCTTTTGTCGGGAATTCTTCGTCTATGCATAAATCTTCATTTATTGATCGTTTCTTCGTCTTTTTCTTCGTTTTCTTTGTCGTGAGCTTCCATGAACCTAAAATAGAAATTATACTTCATTAAATACCATAAGTTCATAAAAGTGATCAATATATATGCATAAAATCCATGATAACGCCCCTAAAAACATGTACAATTTGAGCGTTATCAGTACCTTTCTCCATAAAGGAAGGAATCCGAAAATTGGTTCATTGTAATCCTTGGACCACTGAGTATTTGAGATCATTACACACATTCACTGCATTCACCCGTCCTTTACTCATCCATTAACTTGATTTGTAAATTGACAACTTCCTAACTAAACCAGACTCACTGTATGCTAAGATATCATAGATTACAAGCCCAACTCATGAATGTAGATATTACATTCACATATGTTGCCTCACTTGGTTAACATGTCATCCTTCAAGATGATTTACATTGAGTCATAACTCACATAGGTTATAGATGTAATTATCATGTCTTGCTATCCTTTTCTCAAAGTAGGATTGACAACTTAAGTATTTCATCCGAAATATTCAAATATAATTTGACTTACGAATGTAGTCATTAAAAGTCATATCCGAAAGAATCAACACCCAAGTATTTTAACAACATATGTTAAAACACTTATCCTATCACCTAAGTACACTTGTACTTTCACCATCATCCCATCACATTCACTTCTGTGATATGTCTCAGGCCCTAAGCTTCAAATCACATCACCCACTAGTTATACCAATTAGTCTCCATCCTTGTTGTCTTCAACATCCATGAAATCTACGTACTCTCATAGCACAACAAACCCCTACAACACCATAATCCATACCATTGAGTGCATTGCTCAAAAAGGACCTTTGTCCAAACACTCGTACCAAATGTATGTTAAACAAACTCAATCATACTTTAGGATTAAAACCTTCACCATCAAATGAGCATGATGCTCACATTCATTGTTTATCAATTTCCACTAGGTTTAAGTAGTACCACAAGTTATCAAAGTATTGGTAATACTTTGTCATTTGACTTCTGCATAAGTCTCATTAAACCTTAAATCAACATTGTAACAACTTATGTTATAATGTAATCTCAAAGCCAATCTCATGACAATGACTCTTGAGGAGTATACATAAGAAACTCGAGTGAGTTCCTCTTGTTTTCATCTAGTTTATTTAGGATAGGTCTATCCAAACACTTAGGCTTAATATCTTCATTTAGGAAAACATGATGTTTCTGAAAATATCATGCGTTTAGTTTTCATCTTGTCAAAAGGATAATGTATATCCTATGCACCATTCTCTCTTTGCAACATCATGGTTGTGTTACAAGAGATTTCATTACACCTCATTGGATAAATGATCTTAAACAAACATCTGCAAGTTCTATGAGCTAGAGCTTCCCCCTCATCTTGTCATACTTGTTTTCATAAGCATGATAATCTTACTTGTTGAAAGATACTTTATGTATCTATCTTCTTTCAAGTATATGTCATAACCAAACCTTTCTCAAACATTGTGCATATCCAATGTTAAAACTACACATCTCCATAGCATACAAAAGATCTATTAAAGTTGGTAACTTTACTCAGATTCTTGTTTCAAAGAGCTTTCTTGAGAACGTTCTTGTAACACCCCCATTTTCGATATTCGCAGCGGGAATATAAGTTTGGGGTGCTACTTCAAGGTTCACAGTCATGAGAATAGAAAACGACTCGAAAAGAGACGTTTTAAATAAATTGTTATCATTCATTTATTAAATTAGAGTTTACATATAGAGGTCCCAGCGGGAGGTTTCGAAATACGTTTATAAATGTTACATTATTCGTTTGAATGATAACAAAAAGGACACTCTTTTATTAGAAAGTCCACCGCCACTCCGTGCCAAATCGTACTTCCAGTTACCTGAGATAAACATGCTTAAAAAGTCAACACAAAGGTTGAGTGAATCCATAGCGTTTAACGTTAAATAATCGATTTGAACATAAGCTAAATAGAAAGTAAATCGGTAATAATATATTACTCTAAGTCTCATGAACTCAAACGTTAAGGGAGTGTGTGTGTGGGTGATATCATAAAATGATATAAGTAATGGTGTATTTGGCTATCAATCCAGCTAGCACAAAGACTATCCATCCGGCTAACACAAATAAGGTGCATTTGGCTATCAATCCGGCTAGCACAAAGACTATCCATCCGGCTAACACAAATAAGGTGTCTTAGGCAATATTAATCAGAATAACATACAGAAAAATACTTATGTTCAGGTTTGTAGCATGTATCTCCCCACAAGTTTGGAAAAACGTATAAAGAAAAGTGGGACTATGAACTCACCTTAGCAATCTGGATGGAAAACAAAATGAAATAAAGTTGATAAACGTCTCCGGCTCGCAACCTGGGTTTGGTTATATCAAGTTTTCAGTAACTGTTTTTGAACATATAAGTTTTATTATTCGTTCCATTCGTTCGTTTGATATTTATATATCCTGTTCGTTTGTTAGTTCGTTAATATACCTTGCGTTCGTTCATTAGTTCGTTATTGAAATAAACGTATTATGATTATTAGTTTTTTATTAGATCGGAAAATAATAATAAAAATAATAGTTATGAAAAGTTACACTTTAATCCTTAAGGTTTGGTTAAATGACAGTTTATACCCTAAACTTTTGGAAAATGACAACTTTTACCCTTTAGTTTCAGAAATGACATTTTCTACTCCTGGGTTATAAATCAACATCAAATTAATCCGTAAAGTATTTTAGTTATTACGTTCGTGGTCCTTAGTTTATAAAAACATGTTTTAAAAATTCGGGAAAAGGCAAGACTCGATATGGTTATTTTATAAAAGTCAAAATAAATTTTCTAAATAGCTTATTTATATCATATGGTTTATTATTTGAGATTTTATTTCGAAAATATTAAAAATGTATCGAATAAAATTAGTGACTTTGGAAGAGTTTTGAGATCGAATAACTTTGTGAGAAATAAATCATTTTGCGAACTTTCTTTTCCTATGAGTAGCTAGCCAGGTGATCTTAAAATATACCAAATTTCATAATTTTTGAAATTAGTTTGATGGTCGAAAAATATTACTAAAGTCAGTCGATCGAAACAAATTTTAAATAAAAATCTGGGAAAATGAATTTTGGTCTAGCGATGGGGAAACTTTGAGGCTTAATAACTTTTCACTCGTTTAGTCATTTTACTTGATTCTTCTTTCTAAAATAACTTAGCTAGGTGAACTTTGATATGTCAAAAAGACAGAATTTTTAGAGGTCATATAGGGTTCGAAAAATAGTTCGAAAGTTGGGCTGTTGGAATGAAAAACTAAAAAAGAAACTAAGTGAAAATCTGGGTTTGTGGTTTCTAGCGATAGACAGGATTTAAGATTTAGATAACTTTGTTTAAACTCGATCATATTACATAATTCTTTTTCCTACTTATAGTTAGCCAGATGGTCTTTGATGTGGCGAGAACTTAGAATTTTTAGTGGTCATATAGGGGTCGAAAACTGGGTCTAAAATAGGGCAACTGGTCGACAAAACTGAAAAGTAAATAACTGGAATTCTTGGCTTCTATTCCTAGCGATATTGACCAATATTGGGGACTCGATATCTTGATGAATACTTAACCATATTTCGAAATTCTTTTTCCTAAATTTAGCTAGTTGGGTGAACTTTATATATACCAAAAATTAGAATTTATGGTGATCGTTTGGTGGTCGATTTATAGGTCAAAAGTTGGGCCTTGGGAAGCATATATCACTCGACAGAAATCAGAAAAATGTAACCCGATTGGGTTTTTGGATTTTTAAACATTTGTAACTAATTTTTATGTATGATATGAATATAGTTGATATATTTTAACATGTTTTACATGTCTTTGATTTGTTGTTACTATATTTCGAATACTTTGGGTGTATTTGTTTACTGTGCGAATAGACAAGGAAAAAGAAACAGAAAACTTATAGCTCTTGATCTTGATTTATTTTAGATGATTATTAAGTGATGTTTTTAGAAGTATAATAATTAAATAAACTGAATGAAAAAGAGTTATAGAGACTTACTTACGGTTTGGTCGACTAGGGTTTATTGATCGAAAAGGTGAGTTTCTTGAACACTAGTTGCTTAACTCCTCCTCTAAGCTTCCTAGGATTTTATTAAGAGTGTATTTTGAGGCTGAGATCAGGTGGGAGTGGAAATGAGACTGGGTTTGATATGGTTCGACTAGTGTGGGAACTTATTGAGAGATTTTGGTTGAATTTGAGGTGAGTGAAGTAGTGAGATCTTAAGCTGCTATTTATAGAGAAGAAGGTAGGGTTTTTGTGGGGTAGGAAAGGGACAAGTGGAAGTGTTTTTAGAATAGAAGGAAGGAGAAGGATGAGGCGTGTAATAGGGAAAAGAGGAGGGGATGTGGATGCATGAAATCCACACAAGTTACTTAAGAGAGGTGAAGAGTTTTGAATTTAGGAGAAGTATTTGGTGTAGGTCTTATGTAAAGGTAAATTTAGTTGGGACTTTGGTTGAGTTCGAACCAGATTTTAGGAGGAGGGTTCGAATGGCTTTGTGGGAGTGTACCTTGGGTTTAAGGAGTAGTGCTTAGGGTTTATGGAAAGATAAGTTTAGTTAGTTTATGTGTTTAGTTGATTAGAAAATATTTAAGGTTTTCTTATTTAATATATATGTCGAATTTGTATGAAATTGAAAAGGAAAATGGGTTAGGCTTAAGTAGGTTGTATCTTGGGCTCAATAGGGTTGTACTATAATTTAGGATATAGGAAAAATGTAGTTTTAATACTTTATTATGTTATAAAAATTATATGTTAACTTTTATTATGTTAAAAAGTATAATAATGGGATTTTTGGTTTTTGTGCATTAGGCACTTGTACATTGTGTTTAAAGACTGGTAAAAATATTTAATGAGTTTAAGAAAATTAATTTTTAAGACTTATGCATGAATGGTTTGTAAATCATGCTTTAAAATAAATATACTTAGGGTTTTATTAAGGATTTTATAAATATATGGTTTCAAGCATAAATGAATTGTACTTTAGCTTATATGACTTGTACATTTCATATTTTGTAAAAATATTATATACATAAACTAGGGTTTGTGAAATTTGTACATAAAATCATAGTTTTATGAAATTAGGGTTTTATCGGAAGTTAAAATGGAATTAGGGTTTCTGGTGCTTTGGTAACTTGTACATTAGCTCAGATGAGTTGTACTTTTATGTTCTAGGGTTTTGCTATTCATATTTGGTGTTGTGATGAATTTAGAGTTTCCTAGAAACTCTATATAGCTAATGAATGTTTTGTTTGTACGTTCGTTAAGGATTTATCGTAAAATGATAAATGGTATATTGTAATGATTTCATATGAATGTGTTTATATAATAAACATTAGGTTCGTTAGGTTGGGTTGCGTGGGAGCACGTTTATCGAGGATATGATCTACGTCACATAAGATAATAGTCATAATTAATTAATAAAAAAAAAATTACACGTAGAAAAGGATAAATATTTTGAGAGATAGTTTATTATAACATGGGATTTTTCACAGCGGTTACAGTCACTCCCCGTTGAGGGAATCTCATCCCGAGATTCAGTCTGTGTTGGTTGGGAAGTTGAGGAAAGTGAAATATAGATATGGCTAGACTTAGATTTCTAACCTATTTAGACAGTGAACGCGAGAAAGGAAAATCGTACAACGATTTGGTTTGGGATGAGAGTTTGATATGCTTAAAATGCCTAAAGTTTAAAAATAATATTATGAATGATATTATCTTATTCTTATGTCCTATAATACCGTCTCACTGCTATTCCTTGGTTTAACCTAAAAGATCATCTAAAAATTTCTATTCGATACTCAAGGAAACGTAGTTTGGTTAGTATTTTTCCTACTGGATGAACTAAATATGAATGTTTTGCCACCTAATAATTCTAAGAGCTGTGATCAGTACTGTGCAACGGTCAGTTTTCCTAACGGTTAGTAACAGTGATTTTAACGGTAATATAACGGTCGAATTTTGCACCTAACGACTAGTTTTTCCTCCTATAAATACCTCATTTTTAATCCTCATTCTTTCACCACTAAATTCTCTCCTAAAAACCTCAAAATGCCGCACCTTGTTACATTCCTAGCAATCGTCTATGTGGTCCTTGCGGTTTCTTATTTGGCTTACGTACCGAACGAAGATTATGCATTTCTAGTTTGTGTTCTAGCGGTTCTTATGCCTATTGTGGTCTTTGCTATCGGAGTCGACAAGATATGGGGGTAAGGGTTGTTTTTCTAGGTAATCCTCAATAAATCTTATTTATTCTTATGCCTAATTTCTGTTCTCGTTAGGATAATCAAGGTCCTTCATCCCGTTGTGGCTCTAGCTATTGTGTTGTTGGTGGCGATCCTCATTTTCATGGTGGGTCAACCTATTAGTGAATCTATTCCTTATCTTGTAATCATTGTAACCTTAGTACTTCCGTTCCTAATTATTTCCCTATGTATGAACTTTCGAAGTTAATAAAATTTGTACTAGTTGGGCTTTCTATAAATCCTTATGAGCTTTTAGAGTTTTTCAATCCATAATTCTTGTCGAATTCCTAACTTAGAGGTAACGGGTAGTAGATGTAGACTTTCATTGTATTAAATCAAAAAGTGATATGTTATAAACTATTTACTTTGTTTCAATATTTTGCTTTTGAATGAAGATTGTTATTAGAAAATCTGAAAAGATAACCGTCCAATTCATTACATGATTCTTCCTAAATTATACATAGTTAATCAGGCTATGTATAATTGAGGACCAAATGATGTGATGTTTGGCTCAGTTACTGTGGTATTTATGCTTTTTTTCAAAAAGTTTTAGATGGTGTTCAACGCGTTATTTTTGGAAAATAACTTCATAATTATTTTTCAAAAGGATAGGAAAATTTTAGTCCACACTATAGTGATGGGTTATGGATTTCCTAGAGTATTAATGGCATAGCCTCAAAATAAATCTTAGGGTTCGTCTAGGGTTCCTACAGGGTAGGGATAGTCTATTGTTCCGTCAAAATAATATTCACCAAATTTCTTAATGGTATACTAGGGTTTGCTTAGGTACGGTCTATGAATAGGGTAAGGAGGAATGGAATAGATAATGAAGCTAAACGCAGATTGGGATTATTACGAAATGTTGCAAGATAAAGGTTTCATACGATAGAAAGGTAGTTATTACACTTAGATTACATCCATCGTAACTAAGGTAGAGATTCAACAGGAAACATAACCTAGAGAGTAACACTTTGTTTAATTTCTAGGTCGGGAAATCCTTAGGTTAAGATGATGGTCTTTCTATCAGTGAGTTTTCGCTTTTGGTTATTTTGCCTAATTTCTAGGGCACGGCTAACGGTAGGTTTAGTCATGATATGTTGATCTAATATCTGTAAAGCTTTCCTCCAAATTTGAGTTTACTTAGTCCTAGTAGGGCGGTTACAATATGAAGTCATAACCTATTGAGAATCATAATATCACGATGTGTCTGGTTAAAATCGTAAATAAATGATTAACTCAAACTAATCCATTTACAAAAAAAACCGAAGTTCAGCAGCTTTCTCTTTATTCACCAAGTTTTCTTCCGAGATTTATCCTAGAGGGAATTTCTACAGTCATAGCCTAGTCATGGTAGGTCTAAGGTATCATAATAATCCTAGGTAAAGTCACGGTAGGTTTGGTTTAAATCACTGGGAAATTATCTTATGTTAATAACTTGATTGATTGTTTTTACATAAAACAATCAACGCAAGGTCTTTTATTAACATTCCATGTAGCAGGTTAGGGATTTTGTAACTACTCTATAGTTATAAACATTTCATTTATGCAGTTTAAACGATTAAAAATAACTTACATACAAATAACGTTCCAGTAACGGCGTGGCAAGGAGGACTTTGGTTAAGTTTTTATGGAAAACGGTTATAGTCCAATGTTTGAAAACATTTGGTTCTCTATAACCATGAGCTCTGATACCACTCTGTAACACCCCCATTTTCGATATTCGCAGCGGAAATATAAGTTTGGGGTGCTACTTCAAGGTTCACAGTCATGAGAATAGAAAACGACTCGGAAAGAGACGTTTTAAATAAATTGTTATTGTAGGTCGAGTATATCTCAAACACACACACACACGTATAATAAAGTAAAACACGTACTACTATTAATCTAATAAGCTAGGAATAAGGATATAAGCAAATAAGAGAAGAAGAGAAGAGAGATTTGGAATGGTAATTCAATTCATACGATTAAGGAACAAGGCTTACGCACCATACATGAATAACCAACACTAAGAATGAGTTCCCTAGCCTTCTATTTATAGGCTACTAGCTAGGGCAACTCTTACAAGAATTCTTCTAGAAGGAATAACATTTAAATGGGCGGTCCATGGGCTTCTAATGGACCGCACCTTAATCACTAATATAAAGCCCTATTAAGCAACATGTTATCGCTATTGATCAAGACTTGAAATATAATAAAAACGTGTTCCTAACAATCTCCCCCTAAGTCTTGATCATCAATGTTGCTCGACGTCTTCTTTGCTTCTTTGGCTTCCGACGTCTTTATAATCTTCTTGTCTTCTCCATCATGCTCATATGTCTTTGACTTGTTTTCTGCAACATGTTCTCACTTTTCAATCTTAAACTTGAGAAAGGTTGAGGTGCTTGAACTTTTGACTTTACTATATCATATGTTGAACTTTTGTTGTTACTGAGTCTTTGAGAGAACATTTCTTCAAGATATGAACATGATGGAGTCTTGATGGTTGAACTCCAGATCCTCAGCAGCATCAGCACGAACCAACCGGTACTTACAGGCTCAGACTTGAGATTGTCAACAGCATAGTGTGAAGATGATACGTGGTTTTGCAACCTTACAACAGGTTTTACCTCTCAAGGGATCTCGAGAGGCTTACAACCCCACCAGGCAGTGTACCTGACCGATGTAGTATAGTGTAGTGGTAAGTACGGGGGATTGATCGTTCTCCACAGGGAATAGTGTTCGTTAGGTATGAAAAACTACTCTAATAGGTCTAAGGGTGAGAGAAGATTCTTTTTTGTGTTTTTATAATTTTATGAAAGCAAGTAAAATCTCGGGTTTGAAAGAGTGGGCGGAATTAGTTGCTAGTCAACTAACCCAAGTTACTACGAATGCAAATAAAATAAAATAACAGAAAATGAAAAGGTTGGTGAAAACTTATGTAGAGAGAAATGTGTTTACTTAGATTTCCTTACTCCCTAACTATCTTTTACCGGTTGATTAGTGTGTATTAGTTGTGTGGATGACGGGTGTATTCCTTAATACCATTCGTGGGGTGGCGTACGTACTTCCCCAACTCTACAAGCTCCTACTTCGCTCTTATGTCGAGCCGGCTAGGAAGCTCCTAACATGGGATCACTAGAATTCGCTTGTGCATTAAATACAACCATAAAAACCTTTAGTACGCATTGGTTCATGTTTCTTAAGACGTTCAAGCAAGTTACCGAATAGGAAGTTAGCCAGTTTTCTTAAGCCTAACATAGATGAACAATCATCCAATACAACTAACAACACACTAATAACCAATAATCAATAGCTAGGTTTCATTAGATCTAAGCAAACACAAGATAAATCTAGCCTAGCATGTTAAACAAAAGACAAGAACAAGATAGAATCAAACAACACATAGACATATTGAATGATTAATTGATAACTTATCTTCAATGTAACATGGAAGATCTCAAGGCAAAAAGCCTTGAAAAAGCTGCCAAATTCGTCCTAGGGTTTTCACACACAAAGTTCCCCAATAAGTTCCACACTAATGACAAAAAATTGCAAAACTATATATAGACTTTCAGATCTGACGGCGTCACGTTATGGAGTGTGACGCCGTCACCTTGCCGCTTTTAGGGTTCCCGGATGACCTTCTTGACGCCGTCCCTCTTTAGCTCTCCAAAATCCGTTCTGGCTTATCAAGGCTTGACGCCGTCAGGATTATGCGTGACGCCGTCCCTCTCTAAATTAAGTCGTGACGACCTTGATCATATTAAAGCGTGACGCCGTCAGAATTTCATGCAAATTTCACTGGCTTATCATGAGTAATTTTCACATCCACCATTTTATTGCCAAGCCGTGACGCCGTCTGGAGAGAGGATCCTGACGCCGTCAAAGGTAACTTTTAGCCGATTTTGAGACTTTGTCGTTTTCTTCACTTTAATGCTCCAAAACCGTCCAAAATGCTTCCTTTTCCAGATTTCTTCTCAAAAGTACCTAAAATGACAAAAGGAACGATTTAGGGCAATATTTGATCAAATAAATACGATTTAGGGCTTAAATGACCCCTTAAAAACGGTACACTTTTCGCTTCATCAAATACCCTTACACTTGAGATTTGCTTGTCCTCAAGCAAATGCGCTTTTATTCTAATCAAAACACAAGTTAGGGGTCATTTAATGCTAACATAAAAGTAATTACAACAAATAATCGTTCCACTTTAATCATAATAAGCACGGAGATTATAAACTAGCACCTCACAAGTAGTGTTTAGATACTCACATCTCTCAAGTGTCATCAAAATAAATCTCATAAATGAAAATGGATAATATCTCTCACTACCTGTCATAGCAAATAGATTACCATAGGCTTGGGAAAGGATCGAAAACCTCCTCCACTAGGCGTAAGCACCTAAGATAAACTATCAAAGAGGGCTTTTAAATGGGTTATAACGTTAGGTGTAGGGAAAAGGAAAACACGGTTTTGTTGGATAAAGGATATTTTACTGGTGGCGAGTTAAAGATCTTGATCAATTACATGTACTATACAATGTTGCTAAGCCAAGACTCGACTCGATCTTAAGCTAAAAACAAAATAACAAAAACATAAAATAAACATAAAATGAAACGGGATGGTAGTCCGTATGTTTTTTCTATTTTTCTTTTTCTCTTTTTTTTTTTTTTTTTTTTTGTATTTTTCTTGATTTTTCGATTTTTTTTTTTTTTTTTTTTTTTTTTTTTTTTTTCCATACACTTTTGCCTACCATCCAAAATAATACATCAAAGGGGCGTTGCATTCCCTTACACTTGAACTTTTACATAACTTTACAAATTACTATTCTAATGACTCGAATTAAGATAATTGAAAAACTTGAAGTACTTTTAAAATATTTAGCACATATGGGGGTAATAAATGATGTTCTTCCCCATTACTCCATTACACTAGTACTTTACCCATGAGTCCCAATTGTCCCAAAACAATATGTACAAGGATATGACTCGACTTAGCAACCATGTAATCAACTAGATAATTAACTTGGGTTTAAACAAATGTTGTAACAATAATGCACTAAAAATGAGTGCATACAAGGTAGGCTAAGGCGATTTGGGTGTACATTTAAGTGGGGTGTAACAAATTCTTCCTTTAAGTAAAATGCTTAAAGGTCGAAACGAAGAGATAGGCTCTGAGGGGTGTACTAGGGGTATCGTGTACTAAAAATGAGTACAACGCAAAGGGTGTGGGAGAATTACTTGACCAATGTAGCCAAAGTAATTATACAAAAACACAGGTGTAAAACAATGGGTTAATCCTAATGCCTCTTATCATGTAGTAAATCTAACTACACGAATGTAGTCTCACTTGTGGCCTTGGAATGGTCCTAACGCAAGTTCTAGAATCTAAGTGCTACCGGTACACACATCATAGCATAAATGCTTTTCCTACCAATTCTAGGGGCGAACCTCACATATTTGGGGGTGGAAAATTTTTTAGTGGTACGGTTTTTGTGCTAGTCATATAACTCCTATCCATGAGACGCTCATTAAGATCAAAGTTTCACTCCTAAATGTTGTAAAAAAATTTAAATTTGGCACTAAAATTACCCTAACAGGTATTTATCTCAGTTTTATTACACATCTACTATTAAACAAACAAAAATCAAGCGTAATAGCATTCTCTAAAATCGTACTTTTACCCCCCCCCCCCTTACACTTAAGATGAACATTGTCCCCAATGTTCAAATAACAAGATGTAAAAGCATAAAGTAAAAGAATGAAATCAAATACTCCCCTGATTCGTTCGGTGGATAATGAAGTAACATGGTTAGATCTTCTTCCAAGGTAATGTTGAAGCTCCATGACTAATGCATCGCCAAAAGCTTGATTCCACATACATCTCCTTGTCCAAAATAACCTGTTAAACCTGAGAAAACAAACACGAAAACCTGCATAACATCGGCGGGATAAATCTATCTATAAGGATATAATGCTTGTGGAATGATTATTTTGCAAATTCCTGGAGATTATAAGTTAGAGATTTAATAAAAACTTTTTATGAAAACAAAACTTTCAAAAATTTTCAGAAAATTAAACCTGACGCCGTCAGGTTGTAGATCCTGACGCCGTCAAAAATAATCTGACAGAATTCTCATGTTATGTTTCCGGAAAATTTTTGGAAAAACCTATACCTTACTTCCTGGAAATCCTGCAAAACATCATTATGACTCGATACAAGCATTTGACTCAAACAAATACTAATATGTATGTTCATTTAATATTATTACGATTCATGTTCATTTGTGTTCTAATAAACCGATTTAGATTTCTCTTACACTTGACTTTTGCAAAATACCTTTATATGTAGTTAAGACGAAGTTAAAAACAAAATAAAGCATTTTCACAAATTAGTTTTTAACATGAATCAATAATAATAAAACTTAAACACACATATGGAAACAAATAAAAACAAACAAACAAACAAATAAACACACAAAGCAAATAAAGCTTGGGTTGCCTCCCAAGAAGCGCTTGTTTTTGTTCGAGTCACGAGCCTGACTCTACCCTTATTTAACAAAAATAGGGGAGGTTTTCCCTACACTTAGGATTAAGTGCGGGTGAAAGTAGCGATACACACCCTTAGGGTGTGAATATGCCACGTGAGGTGAAGGAGGTGAGTGAATGGCTTCCTTCATCCTAAAACTACCCGGATAATATTGGTTGATGGGTGGGTCGGTTCCTCTTTTTTCTCCTAGATGTAAATCTAAGGATGAAAAGTTGTGTAAAGGTTGAGGTTCCAATTCATCAACACTAGGAAATTCCCTAGAACTATGAGTAAGGTCATCACTAAAAGTGTGCAAACCTATATCCTCTAGTTGTGCTTGGTCCAAGGGTTCTACCTCCATCGGGATTCCTAAAGTCTCTTCTACTTCTTCCGGGTAAGTCACGGGCGGTGCGGGTGCCTCAAATGATGGTGGGTTTTGTGGAGTACTTGGTTTGGTGAAATCAATCCCACTCATGCAACTAGGTAGTTCAACACTAACCATCTCACAGTCTTGTTTTGATTCTAAGTCCATGTTCTTAGAAACTAGGTCTCTTTGCTCATACGAATCCACCAATTCGTTCCACTTATGGGTCATGGTTAGGAAGCTTTCCTCGAAATTCATCCAAAGGGCCTGACTAAAAGGAATTGATCCAGATAATGCTTGTCTAAGAGAAGTATCACATGCATAGAATTCATTAAACCCATCTAACCTTACCCCCAACTTCATTTGGATATCACAAAGATCACGAAACAATTCATAGGAATGATAGGAAACAAATCTCTTGGTGAAGTATAATTGTTCATCTATTGTCAATGATCTAAATGGAAGTTCATCCGCCATAGTGACAAATGAAAATGGTTTTACAAACAAAGGGCACAAAGAAAAAGATAGACTACTAGAAAGCTAATAAAAAGAAAATAAAAATCTCACTAGATAGGAATATAATGAGTAGACCTAATAGAAATAAATTTCAACCTAAGCAATAACTACTCCCCGGCAGCGGCGCCAAAAACTTGATGCGTGGTTTTGCAACCTTACAACAGGTTTTACCTCTCAAGGGATCTCGAGAGGCTTACAACCCCACCAGGCAGTGTACCTGACCGATGTAGTATAGTGTAGTGGTAAGTACGGGGGATTGATCGTTCTCCACAGGGAATAGTGTTCGTTAGGTATGAAAAACTACTCTAATAGGTCTAAGGGTGAGAGAAGATTCTTTTTTGTGTTTTTATAATTTTATGAAAGCAAGTAAAATCTCGGGTTTGAAAGAGTGGGCGGAATTAGTTGCTAGTCAACTAACCCAAGTTACTACGAATGCAAATAAAATAAAATAACAGAAAATGAAAAGGTTGGTGAAAACTTATGTAGAGAGAAATGTGTTTACTTAGATTTCCTTACTCCCTAACTATCTTTTACCGGTTGATTAGTGTGTATTAGTTGCGTGGATGACGGGTGTATTCCTTAATACCATTCGTGGGGTGGCGTACGTACTTCCCCAACTCTACAAGCTCCTACTTCACTCCTATGTCGAGCCGGCTAGGAAGCTCCTAACATGGGATCACTAGAATTCGCTTGTGCATTAAATACAACCATAAAAACCTTTAGTACGCATTGGTTCATGTTTCTTAAGACGTTCAAGCAAGTTACCGAATAGGAAGTTAGCCAGTTTTCTTAAGCCTAACATAGATGAACAATCATCCAATACAACTAACAACACACTAATAACCAATAATCAATAGCTAGGTTTCATTAGATCTAAGCAAACACAAGATAAATCTAGCCTAGCATGTTAAACAAAAGACAAGAACAAGATAGAATCAAACAACACATAGACATATTGAATGATTAATTGATAACTTATCTTCAATGTAACATGGAAGATCTCAAGGCAAAAAGCCTTGAAAAAGCTGCCAAATTCGTCCTAGGGTTTTCACACACAAAGTTCCCCAATAAGTTCCACACTAATGACAAAAAATTGCAAAACTATATATAGACTTTCAGATCTGACGGCGTCACGTTATGGAGTGTGACGCCGTCACCTTGCCGCTTTTAGGGTTCCCGGATGACCTTCTTGACGCCGTCCCTCTTTAGCCCTCCAAAATCCGTTCTGGCTTATCAAGGCTTGACGCCGTCAGGATTATGCGTGACGCCGTCCCTCTCTAAATTAAGCCGTGACGACCTTGATCATATTAAAGCGTGACGCCGTCAGAATTTCATGCAAATTTCACTGGCTTATCATGAGTAATTTTCACATCCACCATTTTATTGCCAAGCCGTGACGCCGTCTGGAGAGGATCCTGACGCCGTCAAAGGTAACTTTTAGCCGATTTTGAGACTTTGTCGTTTTCTTCACTTTAATGCTCCAAAAATGTCCAAAATGCTTCCTTTTCCAGATTTCTTCTCAAAAGTACCTAAAATGACAAAAGGAACGATTTAGGGCAATATTTGATCAAATAAATACGATTTAGGGCTTAAATGACCCCTTAAAAGCGGTACACTTTTCGCTTCATCAGAAGACTTTCTCAAATCCTAACCCAGGCCGTTCTGAACCGGATTCCCCCGAAAGGGATAACACGGACACACCGAAGTGCACCCACGATTCAGTGAGTCGCTGGAGATCACCCCACGACTGTAGACCGTTTGGAGCAAACACTAAGCGTAACCCACAAGGAGTTACCGAAGTGACCTGCTGTCAGAGTTGTTTGATGTTGTTCTGGCAGGATTTCCATTCAATCATTGATAATCACAAATGTGACTTTTCTCATGAATGTTCTCGGCAGATTGCTAAGATCTGCGAATGACACTTTCCTAATTTACAATTGATGCCCATGATGTAGAACACCAGAGTAATTCTAAGTGTACCTAAGAGATCTTTGATGAATCTCATGGCTCTAGACTCAATTAGTGCACATTTGTTTGGTCGTCGGAGGCGTGGAGCAGATTGCCTCCTTTTCAATATCAACACTCTCGTAATGAGAGGTCGATAGATTATGAAGGGTTCTCCGTGTGAATGAAACAAATGTCTTTTGAGAGACACTTGAGTGGCTTAGAAGGTTTAGTGCAGCGCGTCACTGGGTCCATGACGTCTTTTTTCTTCAATACCGGTGATGCTCATCAACCAGTAGATTATGAGTTGAACCCGGTGTATGCCCTAAGGTTGAACAAATGGAGGGCTATTTCTTTTCACCCTTTTCATTGCTTTTCTTTTTCATTCTTCAACCCCTTCTTTCTTCTTTCATTCATTTTCTCCTTTTTTATATCATACCTAGGACTTTCTAGTTCTAAACTATTGGTATTGTCCTTGGGTAGATCCCTCCGGCTCTGGCGGATCATAGGACGGTTTTCCCTAACCTTAGTCACCTTATAACTCCATGACTATCCTAATGATGCCATAAAACCAAACCATTGAAAATCTCTCAAAGTGTCGATAATTGTAAAGACATTTTTGTTGACACCTTGAGAGTTTGATGATTTTCATAAATACTCCCCCTTAACATGTGCGCATAAGTAATAGATTTGAAATTTGCACATGCCGGAAAGAGTTGGCACTTTTGAATTGATTGACTTTCAATGAACCTGATCGTTGCGAGACACGCTTACATCACCAGTTAAACTGGCTTGAAATTATTACCCGTCCAGATCATATTCAAAGATTATCGCTCGAAATCGGTACATTCTACTCAGATACGTCCTTTGCGAGACACACTTACATCACCAGATAAACTGGCTTGAAATTATTACCCGTCCGGGACATGTCCTTTCGACTACTGACTTTTCTTATCGTCAATTCGAGGGTCAATTCTGAGTCGAGCACTAGTGAGATTCCAGCAATGAGACACCATATTTTAATCATCTTTTACTTCTCCCCCTAAAAAATAGCATACTCATGATGTTTTTGGAAAACTTTATGATTAAAATATGCTGTTTTTGAGTTTTTAGGGAAGAATTTCAAGAACATTTATATTTCAGAACAAAGTTTATATTTTCAAATAATCCCTCTTAACAAGGGAATACTTGTCCTTATGAGCAGAATGTTTGAAAAACTTTAGAAAAACATTTTGGTTTTAATTCTGCTCATAAGTAAGAAGATTTCGCTCCTTTTTCAAGATTGAGGCACTGAAGCGTACCTCAGGGTCCTTTCTTTGGGGTCCGGGTTGTACACTGTTATGTGTGCACAAGTCGTAATGTCACAGGCATGAGGTAAGAATAATGAAAAAGAATTATGAACAATGAATTCAAATGCTCACATCAACCTCCTTTGTTGAACTTTGTGAATTCTGGGTCCGTCCTTTGATATAGTCTGATAGGAAATGGAGGACGACCGCCCACATAGCTCTCTAGTCTCTGAATCTGATCCCTCCGGTACAACCTTCTTTCAATCTTCAAGATGAACTGCATCACTTGTTTGAGCTCATTATGTGTCCACCTTGTTGACTTTTTCAACTCATGATCTCGAACTCGAAGAACTAACCCATCTCTAACATTTTTCAGCGTATCGTCACAGAATTTATGAATCTCATGGAATGACATGAAATGGTTTGTGTGTGTTGCACTTCTGTAGACGAACCCGAAGACTGGGTATTTCTTCATGGTATATTGAGCATCGCGGTTGTTTTCCAAGAACATTATTGGCTCAACGAGATTCAACTTCTGCTGATAACTTTCCACTCCTAACTGAAGTTCTTCTACTCGTTCTTTAATAATCGTTCTTCGGATGAAGTGGCAGATAGCTGCACTAAAAGCATACTGAAGATCGGTAGAGAGATGTTGCAGTTTTCCTTGTATTTTGATGAGGTATAAGTCTTCAATATCATTGAGACTCAAGTCAGGAAAATCTGCTTCTGAGAACGAGTAGATCTGGTTGTCATGTCGTCTGACGGTGATTGCAGATAGGAATGTGTAATCATACTTCTTCGATCCTGAAACACTAATCACTGCCATGATCCTGAGGTCACTGTAGACTTGTTCACGAGACTTTTGGATGAGTTTATACTTGTACCAGGTCTTCCTTTTATCGTACCAGTGATGGATTCCTAATTCAGCATCAAGATCATAGGTCACTTGTTGTTTGATGAAGATCTTCTAGTGAATTGCAGCTTCCTCAATGGCAGGATTATGGTAACTTGCAGCAGGAGTGAAGGTAATAGAAGTTGCATACTTCATTTTACTTGATGCTCCATGCATGAGTAGTTCAAGATCTTTGTTGAAAAAGAACTGAAAGGGGATTTCTGAGGTTCCATGAGGTTTTCTGATCACGGGTAGTGGCTTTGTCCAGTCTGTGATGTATGAACAGTTTTTGTTGTCACGGCCACCCACCCTGAGTATGTCTGGATTCGTCCAGTCAAACTCACTTGACATTGCACGAGCAATGTTTTCAAGGTGATACTCCAGCTCAGCCGCATTTGCAGATTTGTCTTTAAGAAGAATGAAGGCATCATTCTGGATCCTACGAAGTTCTCTCTTTGTCATTTTCTTCACATTTTGAGTATGTTTGATTTTGTGTGTAAATGCAAACGTACTGTCTTCAACTTTAGAAGCTTCGTCGTCTTGGATCTGAGCACTGGCAAGTTGATCAAACCATTCATTGCCGTTCACATCTTCATCATCATCAAGCCATGTGACAACAACTGATTTTTGAGAAGATTTCTTGCTGCTAGATGGCTTTGATTTGAAAGGTTTAGACTTTGGTGGAGATGGTGGTGGTGATTGTGGTTGATCTTCTTGTGTTTGAAATTCCACATTTTCTTCATGAATATGCTCAGAATGATGTTCGGTTGCTGTAGGACCAGATTCTGGATTTGGTTGAGGTGGAGATGAAGTTGTGGTTCCTGTAGGTTCAGCAATGAGAATTCCAGATCTGCTACCGGTCTTTAGTTTCTTTGTAGTAGGGTCTGAATCTGGTTCATCATCATCACGTTTCCTTTTGCCCTTATCTGCTGAAGCCTTGCAAGATTCCATATTTTCTCGAATAGCATTCACGATGGACAATTCAGTGTAATTGAGAGAAGATTTTGCAATCAACTTGGTGTGGAGAGCGTCTTGAAGATCTTCAACAGAATACTCCAGAAGATGTTGTTGCTGAATCTTCAGAATTTTGATCTTTTCTTCAAATGTAGTATCAACATACTCTTCAATGATTTTCTGAAGATCAGGAATGTACTTCTTGATATAATGCTTTGTATTTGCTTTCATTTTAGCATCAACATCAGATTCTAGAAACTCATCCATCTTTAGCTTGGTTTGTTGCATCTCTTCCACTTGTTGAGACAAGTTCTTGACTAAGATTTCCATCTCAGCCATTTTTACACTTGTTTGTTTGTCCTTCTTGACTTGTGCACGCTTCACTGCTTTCTTAAGTTTTCTTGCAGCAGGAGATACAACTTCAACTTTTGTAACACGAGCAATTCTTTTCACATGCTTACCTTTCAAGGCCGATTTGATACGATCAGAAACTGTTGCTTTTTCTTTTGGTGATGGTGATTTCTTCGGTGATGGAGTAAGTGAGGGAATTGGTTCATCAGATTTAGTTGTTGAGTCCTTAGGAGATGAAGGTGGAGGTGTAGGATTCTCGGGAGGAGACCCAGGAGGTGTTTTAGGTGATGAAACAGGTGAGGGTTGAACTGGTGGTGATTCCTGTTGAGGGTTACTGACAACCATAGCAAGTTCAGTTGGAGGAACTGATGGAGAACGGATGTAGCTATCGGCTTCCAAGTCAGCTTGAGCATCTTCCTTACTTTTCCTCTCTAATTCCTCTTGTCTTGCCATTGCTTCCTCAAGTTCCTTAGCAGCTTCAGTTGTCTTATTGCCAAGAATTTCCTTTTCATCTTCAGGATTCCAGTCCATATTGTCCTGATGGAGTTGTTCCCCCCCCTTGATCATCATCAAACATGGAGTATGAGATTTCCTTGTCAGTTAAGACTATATTGCTCTCCTGATCATTCTCCTTCTCACCCTGAGCTTGTGCTTCCAAGTTGGGTTGATTAACCGAACTTGGTTGCTGAGGAATGACAGATTCAGCCTTATCGGGTTGAATAACCGTATCAGGCTGAATCTTGGATGTAGCAACTCCAGATCCTCCGGGTTGATTAACCGGATTAGTGTTGATCAAAGTTGCTTCTTGACCGGTGTCTGATCTTCCTGCTCCATGCTTCATCTCATACTCCCTTTGTTTCTCAACAGCCAATTTTGCCCTTCTTTCTTCATCCTCCTTAGTTGACTTTAAACTCATCTTTTGTGCATTTTCAAAGTTGATCTGATTTTGAAGTTCAGCTTCTTCAACAGTCATAACAACAGGAGTTTCCTCTTCTGATTCAGATGATTCAGAGTCAGAATCTTCATCAATAATCCCAGATGGTTCAGATTTTGGTTGGGGTTTACTAGGTACAGTTCTCTTGAGTGATCTTGGATGCGGTTTCCTTGGTAGTGAGGTACTTGATGCACTGCCAGTCTTAGACCTGCTTCGAGAACGAGTCTTTGTAGATCCTGACCCTTCAACCAAGTTAGAAAGTCCCACTCGACGTTCATGGAATGCCTTATCATATGCAAGATATGCAGGAGTTTCTTTTATTTTATCGGTCATTAGAAACTCTGGCAGTCTTGTCCCTTGTTTGTGCGTGCTCCCTTTGGGAAAGTAGACTTTGCGGAAAGTTCTATCCATCATGTATGGATGAACCTCTCGATCGGTAGGTCGTCGATCAATGTCCTTATGTAAGTCTAGCAGATAACTTATGAGAACTTTGGTGTAACGGACAAAAGGGATTTGTTTGAAAGCTTTCCGCATCTGAAATAGTATATCTTCCCAGATAAGAGCTGCAAAGTCAATCTTTTCCTGGTTCATAAACCCCCAGAAGACTTGAAGATAACTTAGTCTTGGGTGCTCAAAGCCACTATCTCTACCGGATATTGAACGGGTTATAATGTAGAAGATAGTTCTCCAGGGCTGAGGTATGTATTTAGCATTGACTTTTGAGATCTTGGTTAATGGTGTGTCGGGTTGAACATCATAACCAATGTCTACAAGGAATTGCATGATTTCAGATTCTGAAGGTGTCGGGTAGAATTGGTTGGAAGTTTTAGGTGCATCTGGAAGGTCTAAGGCTTTGCGGAGATGATAAGGTGTGACTCTGATCCTTTTACTATCCAGTTGGATTGTGAAGTACTTATCATCACTGCTTAGTGTGAAAGTATCCCAGAATTGATGTATGTACAGTTCTGGAATCGTGTCAGAGCTGTCAAGAAGGTTTCTGCACTTATGAGCTTTGAGAATCTCCACAGCAATCTGGCAGCTTAGGTCAGAACACTTTATCTTATCAAGCTCTACTCGTGCATTGTTTTTCCCAATCTCCAAAGAATACCCATGAGGAAAAACTTCTTCTTTAGTGAGTGATGGAAGAGGTTGTTGTTGTGGTGCAGCCATTGATGTTATCTGAAGCAACAATCAAGTACAAATATGCAATATACATGATTGTTAGCATATGTTAAAACTAGATACAACACATGGCATCCATTTGCATTTATGATTGTTTGTTACATGCTTGATCAAAGAATTTATCAAGATATTACCAAATTCTATAAAATTTGATTCATTTCGATAAGTATAAAAGATATACCTAAGGAAATAGATCAAATTCTATAAAATATCACAATTACGATAAATATGGCAATTGCGATAATTATGCAATTGCGATAATTATCCATTAGCGATAATTAGACAATAACGATAATTAGGCAATAGCGATAATTATGCAATAGCGATAATTATGCAATAGCGATAATTAGGCAATATCGATAATTATGCAATAGCGATAATTAGGCAATAGCAATAATTAGGCAATAGCGATAATTATGCAATAGCGATAATTATGCAATAGCGATAATTATGCAATAGCGATAATTAGGCAATAGCGATAGCGATAATTATCCAATCGCGATAATTTTGGCAATTTCGATAAACTCTCATACAAGAGTTTTCGATAACTTTGAAGATGAACGGCCACGTAGATTTTTATCGAAATTCATTATAACTTAGATTTTACTACCACAGATTATCTAAATCAGTTTTAAAGACTATTCTAAACAATCTGACCAAGTTATAACAATATTCATCCATAAACACTCAATAATCAATCTGCTAGTGTTCGTTGTTCTTCTTAAACCCTTAAACTCAATTGATCCATTTAACATGTTTCTGGGCACAATCTAAGCAGGCATAAATTCGATTAAGCTCAAAACAACAACATCTTAACATACAAATTACACAATAACACTCATATACGGATTTCCCCAAATTTGTCGCTTAAACCCTAAAACTTAATTCTAACGATTTGAAGTTTCTGGGAGTAATTAAGCATACAATCTAGGATTATTATCAATATTTAAGCATTATTTTACAATTTTTCTCAACTAAAACATTCTCATTCAAAGATCCCCAATTTTACGCAAACCCTAGAACAAAAATCCTCAATTGCGATAGTTTTGACCGTTGGATCATGATAAAATTAAAAACCATTTGTTAGAATGACATGTAAATCACAAAAGTACTCACAAAATATGATGATCGTGAGTGGATTGCTAGATTGAAGGAAGGCCATTGATGATGGTGGGTGAGGTATTTAATACGTTAGGTGAAGATAGTCAGAATAATAACTGCGGTTATTTTCTTGACTTTTTATATCTATTATTTAACTTTGCAATCTTGACACATATAGTCCCCTAACCTTAACAACTTTGAATTCCTAGTCCTAAACCCACCATGTGACTAACTCTAAGTCTCAAATATTTCATTTAAGGCACATAACTTTTCCATCTTGAGATCTTATCACCATAACTTCGTGAAGCAACAAATTTTCTGAAAGTATGCAAGTACAAGTTTAAAAAATTGTGTAAAAGATTATGTCTCCCCCTTAACACGTGTTCAAAAATAATTTGTGACATTTTAAAATGAACAACGTGTTGGATAAGGGTTTGTACTTGCATTTTTTTTTTTTAAATATATATTTACAAAGATAGTTTGGAGATGATTGACTTGGTTAATTTTTTTTAAGAAATTTTTCCAAATCATTTGGCGTCAAACATCTCATACCAATTCGGTGAACCAGATCTACAAATCTTGCATGAGGCAAGGCTTTTGTGAACAGATCCGCCAATTGGTGTTCAGTTCCCACAAAATACAATTCAACAGTACCCTTTTCCATGTATTCCTTGATGAAATGGTACCGGAGATCAATATGCTTAGATTTGGAATGTTGCACGGTGTTGCATGAAATAGCGATGGCACTCTTGGAATCACAGTACATAGGAATCTTGTTGAATATGTATCCGTAGTCCATCAGTTGTGATCGCATCCAGATGACTTGAGCACAGCAGGCAGACATGGCCACATATTCAGATTATGTTGATGATAGTGAGGTGCAGTCTTTTTTCTTTGATTGCCAAGAGATGAGCTTGTCACCCAAGAATTGGACTCCCCCTGATGTACTTTTGCGTGTGTCTAAGCACCCTGCATGGTCAGCGTCTGAAAATGCAACAAGTTCAAACCCAGAATCCTTTGGATACCAGATCCCCAAATTAATGGTTCCCTTTATGTATCTAAGGATTCTTTTAACGGCTGACAAATGCCATTCAGTCGGTCTAGACTGATATCGGGAGCAAAGATATGTAGCAAATACAACATCCGGTCTGCTAGCCGTGAGATACATGATCGACCCAATCATACTACGATACTTCGTAGGATCAATGGGTGTCCCATGTATGTCAGCATCTAGCTTCGGGGATGAGGAGGACATTGGGGTATTATAGGTGTCACAGCTGGTCATACCATGCTTTTTCAGGATTTCCTGAGCATACTTTGACTGACTTAGAAATATACCACGGGGCGACTGATGAACTTGCAATCCTAGAAAGAATTTAAGTTCACCCATCATAGACATCTCAAAGTTTTGTTTCATCAGTTTAGAAAAAGTGTTTGAATATTTTTTATTGGTTGAACCAAAAATAATATCATCCACATAAATTTGAAGAATGAGAATGTCTTCCCCGTGTGTTTGTATAAATAAATTCGGGTCAACAGTTCCTATGGTAAAATGATTAGCAAGGAGAAATGCAGACAGTTTATCGTACCACGCCCTTGGGGCTTGTTTAAGGCCGTATAGGGCTTTCTTGAGCCGATATACATGGTTAGGATGATCTGGGTCCACGAAGCCTTCTGGTTGTGACACGTACACTTCTTCTCGGAGTTGTCCATTGAGAAATGTCTTCTTCACGTCCATCTGATAGACTGTGATGTTCTTGTGGGCTGCGTATGCTAGAAACATTCGAACTGCCTCAATCCGAGCCACTGGAGCAAACGATTCCTCGAAGTCAATACCCTCTTCTTGGCTATACCCTTTTGCTACCAGTCGGGACTTGTTACGAATCACTGTACCATCTGCATCCAGCTTATTCTTCCAAATCCATTTCAATCCAACAACATAAACTCCGTCTGGTCTTTCCACTAATTCCCAAACTTCCAAACGTTTGAATTGTTCCAGCTCTTCTTGCATGGATTCAATCCAGTTGTCATATGTAAGGGCATCTTTGATGTTTTTAGGTTTAGACTGACAAACAGTGAGTGCATACATGCAGTGTTCACTATCTGAGTGAAGTTTTTGTCTTGTCATGACTGGATTGTCAGGATTTTCAATTATATTTACCAAGGGATGATCTCTTGTCCATTTGTGGGTGGATGGGAAATGTTGAATTTTGTTTTGGTGATATGACGGGTCCATATTGCTCGAGGAGGATTCCCCAGTTTCTAGAATGGTTGGTGGTGGAGCAAATGGATTGAAAAATGCATTCCCGTCATAATCTGAAGGTGTGGGAACTTGGTTAGAAGTGGGGGAAGAATCTTCAACTGCAGGTGGAGGTGTTTGAACCATGGGTGATGAGGGTTCAGGTTGAGGTGCATTGTTATCAACTACTGTAGTAGTAGTTGCAGATTGATCAGGTGCTTGATTTGGAACTTGTTGAGCAGCGGAACTGGTGGAAGCATCTGATGCACTACTAACACAAACTTCATCAAACATTGGTGCAAACAAATCTTCCAGATCTTTCCTGTTAAAGGGTAAGGGTGCAGCCGAAGATTCAGGGAAGTTTAGACGGTTATGTTCGGGTTCTAAGCGATCTTGCTCAGAAGCCATTTCCGTGAGTTCATCAAAATTTGCGTGTATAGTTTCTTGAATTTCCCCGGTCCGACGATTCCAAATTCTATATCCCTTAGAATTCTCACAATAGCCAACGAATATCCCAATATCTGCTTTAGCCTTTAATTTACCAAGATCATCTCTATCATTTTTCAGGTAACACAGTGCTCCAAAAACATGAAAGTAGTTGATGTTTGGTTTTCTTCCTTGAATAAGCTCATATGGAGTTTTGTTGTGTCGTCTGTTGATCATGCCGCGGTTCTGGGTATAACATGTAGTATTAACAGCTTCAGCCCAAAGGTAGTCTGGTAATTGAGCATTGATCAACATTGTTCTAGCTGCTTCCACAAGTGTACAGTTTCGTCTTTCAACTACACCATTCTGTTCGGGAGTGCGAGCAATTGAATATTGATGAACAATCCCATGCTTCTCAGTGTATTCTCGAAGGGTTTGATTCTTAAATTCAGTGCCGTTGTCTGTTCGAATAATCCTGATGGTGTTACAGACTTAAACTTGAATCTTTGTGAGAAACGTGATGACCATTGAAGGAACTTGATCTTTTGTCCGAAGAAAGTAGACCCATGTCCATCGTGAGTAGTCATCAACTGTTACCAAAATGTACCTTTTCCCGTTTATAGTTTGAACCCGCATTGGACCACACAAATCCATATGTAGCAGCTGGAGGACATGATCTGTGCTGTGTTCTGTTTTGGGAGGAAAGTGAGCACGGTGACTTTTCCCTTGTTCACATGCAGAACACAAATGATCTTTGGCATATCGAAATTTGGGTAATCCGTCAACCAATTTATTCCTTGCAAGGTCAGTCATGGTTTTGAAATTGAGATGAGACAATCTTTTATGCCATAACCAAGCCTTCGTAGGATTAGCCTTGGAGAGTAAACAGATAGGAGATGAAGCTGTCATGCCTTCAAAGGATATGGTGTATAGACTGGTTCCCCGTTTTCCTTTCATCAAATCATTTCCTTGAAGATCACGAATGAAGCAAGTCTTCTCCCTAAATGCTACTTCTAAGTCTCCATCACAGAATTGTCCCACTGAAAATAAATTGTGACCAAGGCCTTCAACATAGTATACACGACTGATCTCGATGTTCCCATTAACATAATCTCCATAGCCCATTATTGCTGCGAAGTGATCATTCCCGAACCTGACCGCTCCGATGAACTTTGCGATAAAGTTTGTAAGAAGCTTGAGGTTGCCGGTCATGTGTCGGGAACACCCGCTATCAACAATCCAGAGGACAATTTGGATCACCTGCATCACAAATATTGGAAACAGGTGGAGAATTGATAATGGTTAGACCCGTTGGGTTAGAAACACAAGATTTGATTATCTTTGGGACCCATTTAAAGCTTGCTGTGTTTTGTAACCAACGTTGCCATGTCCAACTAGTCTCATCCTTTTTCCTAATGAATGCACTAGGTGATTTGGTTGTCTTAGGTGTGGCTATGGGAGCATCTATGGTTTGTTCAGAAACAACTAGTGGTGGTTTCCCTAAAATGGACTTGGCAACAGTTTTGAGCCTAGAGGAAGAGCCACTAGTTCGTTTCTTTTTTCGTTTCAACAGAGTTTTAGCAATGCAGTTTTGATGATCACCAGATAATATACTAGCACGACAAACAATACAACTAGCATCAATCATATCATCAACATTAACATTCATAGATTCAGCATCTGTTACATCATTCCTAGAATTAGACTTAGATAAGGTCGATTCTATTCCTGACATTACATGTGTGTTATTCAAACTACTTTCTTTAACTTCTGAAGACTTAGATGATCCATTCCTAGACTTCCAGACTCTACGCTTCTGTTGTTTCTTGGGAGTCTTGGAACTGCTAGCCTTAGATATAGTGTCTAGTCCTGTGGAAGTAGAAGTGTTTGCATTAGTGGTTGAGTCTGATGCTTTGGTAATTGCTTTGTCTACTACATACATCCCTGGGGCAATCTTATGAACTTTTGCGTTGCCTTTTTCTAAAACTCGGAGTTTCTTCTTCAGATCAACAATGATGTGTTGGAATTCTTGATTTTTTGAATCTAATTTTCTGTTGAGGCGGACTATGTCATTTCTGTTTTGAAGAATTTCATCCAGTTCCTTTTCATTTTCAAACAGTTTAAGTCTTAAGAAAGCCTTTGTTTCCTTATTATTTTCAGGAACATGACTGTTTTGAAATGATAAAGATCCTATGAGATTTTGAAATTTTAGTTCAAATTCAGCACTTTGATTTTGACACCAATCAAGCCTTTTTTGAAGATTAAAAACTTTGTTTTCCACATCATTGTTGATTTGTCGAAGATCCTCATTCTCTTTAACCAAATTTTCTATCTCCATTTGCAATATCTCAACATTATTAGCATGATCATTCACAAGTAACTCATTGCATGACTCATAAAGCGAATTCATTATCACAGAAACAACGTCATAACACAGAACTTTTTCTAAGAGTCGATCATTCTCTTTTTTCAAAGTTTTCTTTTGATGTTTTTGTCTTTGAAGTATGTCGTCCTGTTCTTTGAAAATGCCTTTCATAGATGCAACTTCCGTGAATAATTCTTGTTCCCATTGTGTTGCACATTTCTTTAGATGTTTGACATGAGGCAAAATTTTCTTTTGAAGAATATCACGCTTTTCTTTCGCGACTGGGGAAAGAAAAGTAGAGACTTCGATTTGAGAATTAAACTCAATTTCATTTTCTAAAAGAAATATGTCTTCCATAATTGTATCAAAATATCAAAATAATTTACTTTCTGGTAATTTTTGATCAACATCATCCTTAGTCAAAGAATCCTTGATTTGTGCAACATTTTTGGAAACAGGAAGTATTGTAGGAGAAGCATGTATGTTTGTGTTAACAAACGTTTGTTCTGGTTCGTCCTTTGAGGGACAAATTTGATATGACGTCTTGCATTATAATCATGATGAATTCTGGAAAAATCTTTGTCAGATTTTGGTCGACTCTCAAGTTCTTTTTGACGTTCAAGAATTTCAAGTTCTTCATCATTACCAAGCACAACAACTCTTTGAAAGGTATCATCAAGTAATAATTCTGCATTGTATAACTTGGGATTTTTGTTGAGTGCTTTTGAAAGAAAACGTGGTTGGTCACTGCCAATAGCAAATCCACATCCTTTCGGGACTGGTTTTACCGAAAACCATTGAATTTGAGTTATGGATTCACCATTTTTGTATACAATAGTTTGAAACTCTTTAAGTTTGGATTCCAAATTGTCAATTTCTTCAAGATATGAGTTGACGCGTTTACTTAAGGCTTGCTTTTCTTCAAGAAGATTATTTTGAGATGTTGTAAGCTCAGATTGAGTTTTTAACAGCTCAGAATTTAAAGAATTAATTTGTTTTTTGAATTCAAATTGATCCTTTTCTTTTTGAGAGAGGAGCTCAGCCTTAGAAACGGTTAGCTCACGAACTTGATTTTCTAAATTTTGAACTTTGACGTACTCTTTTTGGAAAGCAATCTCAAAACCTTTTTCACGTTTTTCTTGTTTTTGATATCCTGAAAGTTGTAGTTTATAGCACTCATTGTCCTTCGTTAACAATGCAATTTTTTCTTTCAGATTTTTATTGATTTCATTGCATTTTTCAATTTGTGATTGGGTGGTCATTAACAAGGCCTGAAGCTCTGAATCTTGATCAGGCAAAGGATCATTTTGTTCAAGATGATCCAAATTTTCATCGTCAATAAAATCATCAAATGAAACGACGGTTTTATCATCATCAAATGATACAACAGTGTTTATTTGATCATCTGATGCAGATGAGAATGATGAATCATGTTGAACAGAATTGTCATTTGTAGATGAAGATGCAGATGGTGAAGCAATTTCATGTATAAGACATTGTGGATCAGGTACCTGAGATAGACCATCGGTATCATAAACCGGGCCTGTCTCGGACATGTTCATCTCTTGCATGTTTGCCATGAGCATTACTGCAGCATTTGCTTCAAGATCTTCCATCTCATCATCAGATGCAGCATTGGCCATAAAGCTCTGCTCATTCTGAGTCAACATTCCTGCAGCTTTTTCATCTTTGAGAGCCATCAGAAGAGCTTCCTTGTGATATGCACTGCCCATAGTACGAGGCTTTGGACACGCATTTTCCATGTGACCATTCCCACCACAGTTGTAGCATGTGATTGAAGTATTTGCAATGCCTTTCTGTGCATTCCCAGCCATCTGATTTCTTCTCTGAGTAGTTCCCATACTGTTGCTGTTACCCCCTGCAGAATTAAACCTGTTCCCTCCTGACTGAAACCTCTGAGACCCATAGTTTCCACTGTTTCCTGAACCATATCTGCCTAAAGACCGATTCTGAATTTCCACTCTGCCATCGTTAATAACAGCTTGATTCCTGGTATTGGATGATGAACGAAGACGATTGTTGGATTTGGTGAACTTGCCAAATGCCTTAGCTATTAATCCAAATGCTTCATTAAGAGAGTTGAATGCATCCTCTTCTTCATCATAATCAGCGTTTGAGTACAACATGGAATCTGAGTTGTTATATGGAACCATTTGGTTGTCAGAGTATTGTGATGGTGCTTCATATGGGATGATTTGGTTAGAAGGTTGTGGTTGAAAACTTGGTTGGAAAGATGATTGACCAAATTCCTGGTTTGGTAGTGGAAAGTTGGATTGAGCAACAAGAGCAAGCGAGTTAGGTGTTGGTGCTGATATGAACCCGCCTCGTGCTGCAATTTCCTTATCTACCTCAGATTGATGTTGTTTCAGAAAGTCATACATTAGTCCATACTTGACTTCACCAATCTTCTTAGTTTGCCTGACAAATGTTGCATATTTCTGCCATTCTGGTCCAAGGCAACCCAGAAATTTTGAATTGATAGCAATCTTAGGTAACTTGATGTCATGACGATCAAGGTCATTTACAACATTTGTGAAACGGTGGTAGTATGATTCAATTGTCTCCCCTGGTTCCATGATGAAATTATTGTATTCCATGTAAAGCTTTGACTCAAGGTCTTCTTGATTTAACTCAGTCCCTTCCATTAGAAGATGCACATGTTCCCACATGTCTTTGGCAGTCTTTTGAGCATCAATACTTCGGTAAATAGGATTGGGAATCCCCTGAAGTATGTAAGACATTGCCAATTGATTTGCCTCTTGTTGCAGTGTTTGTTCGTTTGTGTAGTTAGCGACAGCAATGGGAGTTGATGTTTCTTCTCTTTCTGAAGTTCCTGGAACAACAGTTACTGGAAGTGGAAAGGGTCCTTCTTCAATGGCTTGCTTAAGATATTTCCCATGGGGTTTACGGAGTTCAATGAATCTGAGGAATCTACTAGCCCATTGCACATAGTTACCAGGTGTCAGCATAGGTGGAGTGTCCTGATTCCCAGCCTCATGTCGGGATTGCTGACTGCTGATTGCCTCACACATCTTGTAAAACCAATGTGGTTCTCTGGAGTAGGATGGATTGTTCAGCATTTGATTCTGTTGCATGATTTGTTGTGGGGATACGTGCGGTGGAGAGAGAAATTGATGCTGTTGCACGAATGCTTGTTGTTGTTGATACGGAGGATGAAATTGCTGTTGTTGAGGATATTGTTGTAGCTGATAATAGTAATTGAAGTAAGGTGGTTGAGACATGTCTGGATCTTGAAGATAATTAAGATTTGTGTGATGAGTTATGTTTAAGTTGGTTTTGGTTAACTGAAGATTTTTGTTCAATTGCGATAATTACTGTTCACCCAATTGCGATAAGTACTGTTCACCCAATTGCGATAAACTTCAAATAGCGATAAGGAAAATAGAAATTGCGATAAAACTTTGAATTGCGATAAAAATAACAATTTGAATAAGTTATCTTAAATTGCGATAGAAAAGGAAATTTGCGATAATTTATCAGAATTGCGATATTTTTATGGCAATTTCGATAATTTTATCTAAATTCCAATTTCAATAATTCTCAACTCTTCTACAAGAGAGAGAAGCAACCAAGTCGAAGTATTTTCACTTTCTCCTACAAGGAAGTAAAATACTGAGTCCCAATGCCGATAATCTGAAGATCTGCCAATTGCGATGAAACCCTAACTTGTCGCTATTCAAATTGCGATAAACCCTAACTTGTCGCTATTCACCCAAAAGCCAAAATTCACTTTTCACCAACTTTTCCAATACGCGATTTTCCCGGATTTCACTAAAACGTCTAGAAAACCAATAACAAACCGATTGTTTTTTATTGTCAACGATTAGAAACCACAAAGTATGATGAAATTTACGATCAAGAGCGTTGTAAATGGAAATTTGATGAGATTAGTTGAGCTTTTTGACGAGATGATGAATACGTACCAACAAAAGGAGATTAACGATGAAATAAGAAAAAAAACCTTACTTAAATCTTACAACCAACCTAAAATACTATTAGATCTACTCAACACACTATCCTAACTATCCATTTGGCGAATGATACCACTTGTAGGTCGAGTATATCTCAAACACACACACGTATAATAAAGTAAAACACGTACTACTATTAATCTAATAAGCTACGAATAAGGAAATAAGCAAATAAGAGAAGAAGAGAATAAGATAAGAAGAAGAGAAGAGAGATTTGGAATGGTAATTCAATTCATACGATTAAGGAACAAGGCTTGCGCACCATACATGAATAACCAACACTTAAAATGAGCTCCCTAGCCTTCTATTTATAGGCTACTAGCTAGGGCAACTCTTACATGATTTCTTCTAGAAGGAATAACACATAAATGGGTGGTCCATGGGCTTCTAATGGACCGCACCTTAATTACTAATATAAAGCCCTATTAAGCAACATGTTATCGCTATTGATCAAGACCTGAAATATAATAAAAACGTGTTCCTAACAGTTATCATTCATTTATTAAATCAGAGTTTACATATAGAGGTCCCAACGGGAGGTTTTGAAATACGTTATAAATGTTACATTATTCGTTTGAATGATAACAAAAAGGACACTCTTTTATTAGAAAGTCCACAGCCACTCCGTGCCAAATCGTACTTCCAGTTACCTGAGATAAACGTGCTTAAAAAGTCAACACAAAGGTTGAGTGAATCCATAGCATTTAACATTAAATAATCGATGTGAACATAAGCTAAATAGAAAGTAAATCGGTAATAATATATTGCTCTAAGTCTCATGAACTCAAACGTTAAGGGTGTGTGTGTGTGTGGGTGGGTGATGTCTATTAGATCGGAAAATAATAATAAAAATAATAGTTATGAAAAGTTACACTTTAATCCCTAAGGTTTGGTCAAATGACAGTTTATACCCTAAACTTTTGGAAAATGACAACTTTTACCCTTTAGTTTCAGAAATGACATTTTCTACTCCTGGGTTATAAATCAACATCAAATTAATCCTTAAAGTATTTTAGTTATTACGTTCGTGGTCCTTAGTTTATAAAAACATGTTTTAAAAATTCGGGAAAAGGCAAGACTCGATATGGTTATTTTATAAAAGTCAAAATAAATTTTCTAAATAGCTTATTTATATCCTATGGTTTATTATTTGAGATTTTAGTTCGAAAATATTAAAAATGTATCGAATAAAATTAGTGACTTTGGAAGAGTTTTGAGATCGAATAACTTTGTGAGAAATAAATCATTTTGCGAACTTTCTTTTCCTATGAGTAGCTAGCCAGGTGATCTTAAAATATACCAAATTTCATAATTTTTGAAATTAGTTTGATGGTCGAAAAATATTACTAAAGTCAGTCGATCGAAACAAATTTTAAATAAAAATATGGGAAAATGAATTTTGGTCTAGCGATGGGGAAACTTTGAGGCTCAATAACTTTTCACTCGTTTAATCATTTTACTTGATTCTTCTTTCTAAAATAACTTAGCTAGGTGAACTTTGATATGTCAAAAAGACAGAATTTTTAGAGGTCATATAGGGTTCGAAAAATAGGTCGAAATTTGGGCTGTTGGAATGAAAAACTGAAAAAGAAACTAAGTGAAAATCTGGGTTTGTGGTTTCTAGCGATAGACAGGATTTAGGATTTAGATAACTTTGTGTTAACTCGATCATATTACATAATTCTTTTTCCTACTTATAGTTAGCCAGATGGTCTTTGATGTGGCGAGAACTTAGAATTTTTAGTGGTCATATAAGGGTCGAAAACTGGGTCTAAAATAGGGCAACTTGTCGACAAAACTGAAAAGTAAATAACTGGAATTCTTGGCTTCTATTCCTAGCGATATTGACCAATATTGGGGACTCGATATCTCGATGAATACTTAACCATATTTCGAAATTCTTTTTCCTAAATTTAGCTAGTTGGGTGAACTTTATATATACCAAAAATTAGAATTTATGGTGATCGTTTGGTGGTCAGTTTATAGGTCAAAAGTTGGGCCTTGGGAAGCATATATCACTCGACAGAAATCAGAAAAAATGTAACCCGATTGGGTTTTTGGATTTTTAAACATTTGTAACTAATTTTTATGTATGATATGAATATAGTTGATATATTTTAACATGTTTTACATGTCTTTGATTTGTTGTTACTATATTTTGAATACTTTGGGTGTGTTTGTTTACTGTGCGATCAGACAAGGAAAAAGAAACAGGAAACTTATAGCTCTTGATCTTGATTTATTTTAGATGATTATTAAGTGATGTTTTTAGAAGTATAATAAGTAAATAAACTGAATGAAAAAGAGTTATAGAGACTTACTTAGGGTTTGGTCAACTAGGGTTTATTGACTGAATAGGTGAGTTTCTTGAACACTAGTTGCTTAACTCCTCCTCTAAGCTTCCTAGGGTTTTATTAAGAGTGTATTTTGAGGCTGAGATCAGGTGGGAGTGGAAATGAGACTGGGTTTGATATGGTTTGACTAGTGTGGGAACTTATTGAGAGATTTTGGTTGAATTTGGGGTGAGTGAAGTAGTGAGATCTTAAGCTGCTATTTATAGAGAATAAGGTAGGGTTTTGTGGGGTAGGAAAGGGACAAGTGGAAGTGTTTTTAGAATAGAAGGAAGGAGAAGGATGAGACGTGTAACAGGGAAGAGAGGAGGGGATGTGGATGCATGAAATCCACACAAGTTACTTAAGAGAGGTGAAGAGTTTTGAATTTAGGAGAAGTATTTGGTGTAGGTCTTATGTAAAGGTAAATTTAGTTGGGATTTTGGTTGAGTTCGAACCAGATTTTAGGAGGAGGGTTCGAATGGCTTTGTGGGAGTGTACCTTGGGTTTAAGGAGTAGTGCTTAGGGTTTATGGAAAGATAAGTTTAGTTAGTTTATGTGTTTAGTTGATTAGAAAATATTTAAGGTTTTCTTATTTAATATATATGTCGAATTTGTATGAAATTGAAAAGGAAAATGGGTTAGGCTTAAGTAGGTTGTATCTTGGGCTCAATAGGGTTGTACTATAATTTAGGATATAGGAAAAATGTAGTTTTAATACTTTATTATGTTATAAAATGTATATGTTAACTTTTATTATGTTAATAAGTATAATATTGGGATTTTTGGTTTTTGTGCATTAGGCACTTGTACATTGTGTTTAAAGACTGGTAAAAATATTTAATGTGTTTAAGAAAATTAATTTTTAAGACTTATGCATGAATGGTTTGTAAATCATGCTTTAAAATAAATATTCTTAAGGTTTTATTAAGGATTTTATAATATATGGTTTCATGCATAAAGGACTTGTACTTTAGCTTATATGACTTGTACATTTAATATTTTGTAAAAATATTATATACATAAACTAGGGTTTGTGAAATTTATACATAAAATCATAGTTTTATGAAATTAGGGTTTTATCGGGAGTTAAAATGGAATTAGGGTTTCTGGTGCTTTGGTAACTTGTACATTAACTCAGATGAGTTGTACTTTTATGTTCTAGGGTTTTGCTATTCATATTTGGTGTTGTGATGAATTTAGGGTTTCCTAGAAACTCTATATAGATAATGAATGTTTTGTTTGTACGTTCATTAAGGATTTATCGTAAAATGATAAATGGTATATTGTAATGATTTCATATGAATATGTTTATATAATAAACATTAGGTTCGTTAGGTTAGGTTGCGTGGGAGCACGTTTATTGAGGATGTGATCTACGTCACATAAGATAATAGTCATAATTAATTAATAAAAAAAATTTACACGTAGAAAAAGATAAATATTTTGAGAGATAGTTTATTATAACGTGGGATTTTTCACAGTGGTTACAGTTCTTAACATATTCCATTATCACACACAAACACATCTCTTGGTCTTTGATGATCAAATCACTTGCATAACACATACTTAAACTCAACATAAAAGATGTCACCCTTTAGACCACTCAACCTTAGATTCTAAACACAAAGATTAAAATCTGTTGACACATATTTGTCAAATTCCCATGTATATCATGACATCTTCATCACCTTAGTTTTAATAGAAATAGTTGAGTTTCATTAAGTCATGTATTGGTGAATTATCTTCTTTTATACTTCGATAAACAAAAATAGGAATTCCTATCTTTCAGACATGAGAATGACTACTGGAGAACCTATTGCACTAGAAACTCAATTTAACCTAACGGTTAAATTGCTTCCAGCAGAGAAGTTGGGTATGTGGAATCACCCGTAAAAATGGTCGTGTTTAGCCTGAATTGAGCACCGCTAGTAATAGTCTCATATTAATTCTCCAACTTGAAAAATCTTTATTCCTACACTTACCTAAAGTAAGTATTAAAATAAGATAATTTATCTTGTCTTAGGAATATAAATCAACCAAGTAGTAGATGTGATTTTTCTTAGTAAAATCACTTGCATTACATATACATGCGTTGATTACATGTTATTTGTTTGATATGATTAAGTATCTTGACGTTATCATGATAATTATTTGATTAATAGTCAAATGTGTAAACATTCGAAAGGTTTTGTCTGCATGCTTATATAAGTTTCATGCTACTAGATGTTAACATGATTTGCATGATACTTGTTATATGATATTTCACAAGATTAACATGGTTCTTGTTAACTCACGATATGTCATTGTTAATACATGGTGTTAGATAGCTCTTGTCTTTAGTTGACATTCATTGAGCCTTTTCGTATGATAGTCTAAATGATGCATGCTCCAAAAAGCTAAAATGGTTTGCATGAATCTGTCGTCTTATTTCTTTTGTGACTTTGTCACACTATTTGTTTGCCATGTGTGCACCTATAATGTGTCTAAGTGTTTTTAGTATGATAAACATTTAGAAGTCGTTTTTATTCTTAATCACATAGATCATTGTGTTAATTAATGGGTAAGTATGCTTAAATAACTAAGCCTAACCTCAAAACAATTTCACAATGTAGTATCTCAAACAATGTCATACTCACTTGCTATATGATTATTTGTCTTGATGCTATGTGGTACCTTTTTGTCTAGTAGTCGATTATTTGTTTTCTATTTATTTAAGATGTTATCTTATGATATTCACATCTTTTGTCATTAAGGCTTTTGTGTAACACCCCCAAAATCTGACTTTGCGGAAGCATTAATACCATGGGGTGCCACGGAAATGGAAATCATAACACAAGGTATCGAAGAACCAATTACACAATTTATAAAACGTATTCTTTTGCATAACTCAATTTATAAAAATCATCATATTCTAAAATTATTTACAAGTTACTGGTCCCTCAAAAACAAGTCTTAATCATTAATTAAAAACGCATTGGTCAAAGTATAAGTCTGCCGCCTTGCCATTCCTTGCCACATTTTGCACAAACCTAGATACCTGAGAAAAACATGCTAAAAGTCAGCAAAAAGCTGGTGAGTTCATAGGTTTCAGTTAAAACAAATATAACATCTTTGGACCAACAGTTTTTATTTAAGTATTGAAATGTCACATGTATGTTTTATTACGCTAGCACTAAGTTCATGCAACCGAAGCTTTAACAGGTCTGCATGCTCTAGAAGCATGTAACTCATAAAAGCCATGGCAAGTGTTTATCCCAAACACTTGTACATTGATATGGTATATGCTCGTTTGCCTATCCGGTCAAACGGAACGGGGACGTTACTCCCAATAGATCTATTTATAACATTCACGCTTCCCGACTGGAATTAACGGTTCATGAAATTCGAGCAGTAGGGGACATATCAGGACTTAGGCTAACTGCGCAATAATATTGGTAAAATAGTATTAACGGTCCACAAAATTGGTTTTTCATGTTTCTCACCCCATTCATTTAAAACAAGTATAAGTAAAAAGGGGCTATAAACTCACCTTAACAATGGATGCAGTGAATGCAAGGAGGTATGGCACCAACATGCGACCTATATTAAATAATTATGTCTCAGTTTCAAGTATTTAAATTAAGTAATTCAGAGTACTTATGTTGTTGTTGTTGCTTGTGTGGCAGTAAGGGAGGTTACGAAGGGTTTTCCTAAAAACGAGTAGAGTTTGGCTCTATGGATGACCTATGTGTATAGGGATGGGAAATTTGGGGGTACTGAACTATCTAACGCATAAATGGATTTAGTCGGGTTGTAATAGGTATATCTACCTATATTATAGTTGTGTAACTTGTTCGTCATGTTTGATTACGTTGATTTTAAACTATGACCTAATGTATCTGACGTTTATCACCTATTAGTTAAATGATTTGATATCACATTAAATTTTGATGGACTTGGTTAGTTAAAATTTACTAAGTTTACCTGGTTATTAATAATTCATTATGACCCATTTTACACATTATTAGTTTAAGACTATATGTATTGTCAAATTTGCTCAAGTTAAGTGTGCTATATCATTCGTTGTTTCTATTAGTGACGTCTGGATTAATTTATTTAGTTTTTAAAATAGCAATGTAAGTATTAACTTTTATATATGTCCCGATGTGTGTTATTGTCTAACCTTAACATGAAGCTGGTTCGTCATTAATTTCACTTGTGTTTCGCCTTTTTACTACACACGAGTTTGTATACGATTTATTTTTCTTATGTCGATAGTATGTCCTATCGTTGGTGAACTCATGAAATCGTCTATATTGTGCTAGTAAAATCTAATGTTTCAATTATCATCGGCGTGTTTTATACCACGGCTATTCAAGTTTTTATATGTTAGTCAAGTTGTGATGATTCATTGAGTGTACGGCTATAAAAAATTTATTTCGCCATTAGTATATGTATATACTCGTGTGCTCTTAACTGTTTGTTACTAATGGTATTTGTTGGGCTGCGGCCCAACAGAGTGGAGGAGGAGGGGAGTGGGTCACTATCGGGTCAAGTTACTAGCGTTCGTCTTAGGCCAGGTGGGCCGAAAGGTCCTAACAGGGTACACCAATTGGCTAAGGAAAGAAGGAGGTTAGTTGGGCTGGCGTTGGGTTCTATATGGGCTCTCTTTTGTTGATTTTGACTTGGTACAAGAATACACAAGTCTCACACATTTTGGCCTAAAGGACTCTGTGCTTTTCTGCCTGGAATTTCCTTTAGTCGAAATTAGCTATCAACAGAGACTAGAATTTCCATTTCCTGGTTAAGTTTTGAGTTAGGTACTACTCATCTACAAAGCTTAGGGGTCTCGAGGTGAGGAGAAGTTTTTGGGTTTGGTTCAACTATGCTCTTTTCGACAAGGGAGGAACCTTTTAAACGTGGCTTGTCTCTAGAGTCAAGAAAATACTCCTAGTACTTAATGTGTTCTAGCCGAAGGTCACACAACTATGAAAGGTCCATTGGGGTTCTTCTTCGAGATTCGCATTCGACATTCTGTATGGGTTTGAGGTAAGGGAGAGGGGAGTTTTTCACTACTATTGTGGTTCGTCCGAGGGTGCATTCAAGACTAGTAATTTGGGTATATCCCTAAATCCTAGTTTCTTGTTTTTGAGTTCTAAAGGGGGTGTATTCGGGGAGGATTTAGAGGTAATAATCTCTTTACTTACATTGGGTTTTAACCCATGGTTAACTCATTTTCTGGTGGGTCGTCTAGGTGAGTCCTACTCAATATGAACTTGGTCAGAAAGGAGGTCTAACCCGAGGCTGGCTCACCTACATGGTGGTTGCCTGTGAATGTCGAATCCACCACACCATGTGGTCAGAACTTCCCCTGTGTAGGGTAGTTTTCCCCCGCCTACGACCACCACCCAATCACCTCGTTTGGGTGGTCTTCTTTGACCTATGATAAGCAAGCCTATAGTAGGGATAGTATCACCAAACCAAGGGGTGAGTCCATTCGGGTAGCTCTAGCACTTAAATTTTTCTCCTCCACAATCCCAGACTTAGCTGCTACTCTAATTCCTGAATACTAGTGAGAAATTTGGCTTGAACCGTGATTATAGCCACAATGATCAACAAGTCATTAACCTATCATCGGGTCCATTGGGGTTCTTGACTGTAACAGAAAATTTTCTTCTGGACAATAATTATTAATCGAATAGAAACCTTAACAACTAATTCATCTTTCATTTTTAACCTCTAACGAGAACAACCTAAATTATTACCAATTCGATCTAAAATTAGCTAAATAATCTAAAATAAAGGGAAATGGGAAAGATACAAATTCAATTCTTACAATAACTTTGAGGAAACGATGAATTCAAATGAACCTCCCAATCCGAAACCCAACTGCACCAAACCGAACCACAATCACCACCAACTCCTTGTTCTTCTCGGTGTGATTTCCAGAACTTTTGTGTGAAGTTTGTTGAGGTGTGGTTCGACTTCTTTTGGAGTATGGGTTTAAAAAGATAGATATGGAGAATGACTCCGTAATCGCTTTCGGATTTGGGAGAAATGAGATTTCCTATTGTGTGTTCTTTCTATCTCTATTGTAGTCTTCTAGGTTTGACTTGGGTGTATTTCTAGATCCGTGAAGATGGTAGGTTTTTCTAGGTCAAAAGGGAAGAGATCGACAGCGAGGAGGGATAGTGATGGTTCATCTGGGTTTTGGGGATGAAGGGTAGGCGGACAAAAATGATGCAAGTTGTTGGGATGAGTGTGAGTGGAGTATGTTTTATTTTAAGTAGAGATTGTTTAGTTTAGAGTTGTATTGAATTTAAGGGTAGGTAATATTACTCCCGTGTCTCACTGTGCTGAGTTGACTCGGGTCCTTCCCAGAACCGTCCTAATTATGAGACAATAAGTTTTTAGGGCTATTTAGATAATATCTGAGTGTATCGTTGAGTTTTATGAACTCACAATAATTTTCTGAGTTTTATATTTATTCCCGTTTAGACTCTGGTACGTGTGTGATGTCATACTAAGTAAAACTGGGATAACCTCCCGTTTTTACTACAATTTAATGAGTAAAATGCGAGATGCAATAATTTCACTGTTCTTGGTGAGATTTCAGGGTGACAAAATGTGCAGGTCTGTTTTTCCGTGTTAATCATATAATGTCTAATATGGTGATTTAGTCAAAATAATGGGACTGTCATGAATTAAATATCAGGGAAATTTACCATCTGTCACATTTTGTCTTGTAGGTTGATAAAAAATTATTTATTATTTCATTTCGTTATGCCTATTTAGCATAATTGTAATCCCGTTATTGCTACATAGGTTAGTAATATGTTTATGGGACACATTCTCTTGCATATAGCTTTTGAAGCTACTATGATTAAGTTTTAGAGGCTTGAAATTTATGTTTGCATATCTTTCAATCGACCTTTTTCCAAATAGCATTATTGCTTCCGCTTTTCTAACAACGTCTTCATCATCTTTTAGTTATAACTATACACCTCCCATGTAAAAACCACATGCCTCGTCATGCGATCATCTCGCATTGATTGAGAAGAGCTACATGACTTCAAGGATGAAGTTCTTTGTACGCAAACCAGAAACATTACCAAGCTCATCGCTCTCATTAACCTGTAATACTTTCTTCATTACAGATTATGTCAAATGTCCACCAATTAAGGGGGAGAGAAATTCATTCACATAATTGTCTTTTAACATTAAACATGTACTCATGTTTCTTACATCCTCAAATACCAACATGTAGGTTCACACCATTCAGTTAAAATCAGTTCACAAAACCATAAGTTTTTCAAACCTTCTTAGCTCAACATCACAGTTTTTCACCAATACCTCGTCAAGTGAAAAACACATCATGTGTTTTACAAACCTCTTAAACGAGAAGCATTAAGTCTCCTTAGACTTTGACTAGGATTAGTGAAACCAAATCAGTAGTAATAAGTAAATAGACCTTAGCTTGAGCCTTCGTTTGATCATAAACGACAAAACATGACCAAATCAATTCTGGTCCCACGGTACCCTTCGATAAGATGGACGGAACCAAAGATTTGGTTCCGCCCAATCCGTGGGTACTTGGTTCAGTTTTTAAAGCATTAAACCAAACAACCCTCTCGTAACCAACGAGTCTAGGATTTTCACCTGAATCTCACAACTTCATTATCTAAGAACACCATCATAGGATCTCATCCTTTTCATTCTTGATACATATCAAGCACGTCATTGTCAGTGCAAATGATATATCAAAATCGTCATTCTCAATACGTTGGTCTAACCAACACTCTCGCATCTTATGATGTCATTTTCATCCTCATATAGGTATCTAGTATTTCAAATTGTTGCATATGGAATTTCTATTCCTAAGTGATCATTGTCTTCACTTTTTCTTAATTCCATTCGAGCATTTATTATAGCAAGTTACATCATCTTTGGTAGATGATAATGTCATAACCTCAATCATCTTCAATACTCTTATAGCATTTGCTGTACATTAGAGTTTCTGAATTCATTTCATTCCATTACCTATTTCACTAATCATCACCACCATGGATTAGCGAAAAACCTACCTGCATCAACCTTTAGTCATCTATTGAGTTATCACCACTAGTAAACCAACACCAACACTAGCACCACTCACTTTAACCTTTAATATTTCAATTTCATTTCACATCGCTTTATTTTGTAGGATTTTATCATATTCTTGTTCTTCTTATGATTAGTAGATTACACCTTATAACATGTTTTGCTAAATGATCATGGTTCTCTGTCTTAAGTTGATTGTGATTATATCTTTGATTTATTGCATCATATATATACATCTTATTTTTTCTTTGAGATGAAATATAGTGCACTAATCCTTTCAGTGTAGGTTCATCTTGACGCCCTAGAGCAAGGGGGAGCTTTCGTCAAGCATTTATAGAATGCATCATATACACGCATTGTTCTACACTAACCTTTATTTTGTAGCATTCTTCATCCTTGCATCATATACGTTGGTACCCTAGCAACGGGGAGTATTGATCAAGGGGGAGCTAATCATGCACTAACATTTATTTTTCTAGCTTTCTTATTTCTTGCATCATATACGTTGGTACCCTAGCAACGGGGAGTATTGATCAAGGGGGAGCTACAGTCAAGGGGGAGCTTGCACGCATTCTTAATTATCCTCATTCTTCGACACACCTTTGTGTTTCGACAAAAAGGAGGAGATAGTCCAACATAGCTTACCCACGTGTATCGTTGGCTATATGCATTTCATTCATCATGCATTTTTCATATATTTTTTTTATTGCATAACACTAACCTTGATATAGGTTAAGGATCATAATTTGATCCATGGATCCGCTAATAACCTAGGGGACGCAACAACCTTAGGAAATTGGAGTAGAAAACTTAACTTCACTAGGGACGATGCAAGCTCGCCATTTCGGGGAGAAATGAAGTTAACTCCAAGGACACACCCTTTTTGTTTCAACAAAATGGGGAGAAAGGTGTAAACGGAGAAAGTAATAGGGGAGAAGAGTATAAAAGTATAAGGTAATGTAAATGTAGTACGGACACAAGGTAACTTTTTACATTTTACTTTCTATCACGTTTACATATTTTGTCATCATCAAAAAGGGGGAGATTGTTAGTGCAAGCAGTCTCGTTTGTTTTGATTGATGACAAACATGTAACTTGATACATAACGTAAAATGTACAAGTTACTTGTAATCTTATTTTGTCTCAACAATACATTCAATACCTCTCGAGTCCTCGTATGGTACAACACAAGTTCGTACATGTTTGTTATGTGGCATTATGATCAAACCCTTAACAAACCATTTAGAATGTTTAAAATACGGATAGGTCATTAAGTATTTTAAAAGGCTAATCATTCTACTTAGAACCTCATTTCACATTGTGCATATACAAGTACTTTTACTTGTACATCATGTTTCCTAAGATTAATAGGATAAGTACACTTTAGGTGTCAAACTAACATGATACATATTGGTAAACATATATTAGTTAAGCTAGTATATACATAGGACATACATATATACATTTACATTATTTACATTTTAATTCTTAAAATGGAAATATGTTCATGACATCATGGCATACATCATTTAGAGATCTTTAGATATCTTAGAAGATTTTGAAGATCATATGAATATATTACTTAGATCTTCACTCAATAAATCTTTGGAAAGATCTTGGATAGATTTCATGTAAGATTTGATTTTGGAAAGATCTTGGAAAGATCTTGAAGCAAAGGATTAGATTGTGCAAGATCTTGGTTAGATATGGAAAGATATTTGGAAGATTGCCTGTCAGAGACTAGCGGAACCAAATGGTTCAATGGACGGACCCCAGGATTTGGGTCCGCCAAATCCGTGGCCTGTAGGAACAGTTTTCCTATAAATAGTAGCTCATTGTTTACCCATAGTTTTAACCCACTAGAACACACATTCCCTCTACCCTTTGCATACATTTAATCAGTAGTTAATCATGTAGAAACACACATTAATCACCCTTTACATAATGATCATAATGTTACTAACTTTCATTATGTTGTAAGCATACACTCGTAATGATCCTGTGAAGCAAGCTCAGAGATCGTAAGTCATCATCCATCACTAGCATAGCATACTTCCTGATCCACCAAGAAGGTTAGGAGATCGTGAGTCATCATCCATCACTAGCATAGCATACTTCCTGATCCACCAAGAAGGTTAGGAGATCTTGAAGTCATCATCCACCAAAGCATTCCAACATATGAAGATTCAAGGGCACTTGACATCCTCAATGATTGAAGACTTCTTATTCAAGAAGTTCATGTAGATTCCACATGCATATATGAAGATCCATCACAACAAGTTTAGGGAGCTTGTGATCTTCATCCATTGAAGGCTTCCTTTCAATGGAAGTTCATTTAGATTAGATGGTTTATGTGTTTGTGCCATAAAACACAAGGTTTCTATGTTGGGCCATAAAACATAGCGGGAGTGGTTGTACCCTTGTAAAAGAACTCGACATCTAGCTTAGTGTCGGAAAAAGTATAAGCGACGACGGGAGTGGTTGTACCCTTGTAAAAGAACTCGACATCTAGCTTAGTGTCGGAAATTGTATAGGCGACGTTAGGTTGGTTCTACCTCGAACTAGAACCCGGTATTTAGCTTTGTACCGGAAAAAGTGTAAGCGACGATTGTAAGGTTTTCTCCGCCGAGAAGGGAGCTTGTTGATCTAGTGAAGTAACTCTCGAGTTGGGTACTCGGGGAGTGGAGTAGGGCGGAGAGGAGCTCTGTGAGCGAACCACTATAAATCATCGTGTTCGGTTTGCGCTTTCTTTTACTTACCTCTTTACTTTTATGTTTGCATTATATGATTGCTTGTGTTGTGATTAGTTGATAATACTTGTGTGACAATTTTTTTAGTATATGTTAGTCATAAACTATACTTAACATCTTTCATATTAGAACAAGCCAAATTGAAAATTTGATACAACAAGTATTAAGTTTTTAAAACGGGAACGTATTCACCCCCCCCCCCTCTACGTTTTCACAACATACATCAAGTCCTCTGTCCCACGAGTAGAGCAACATATTAGCTGGACGTAAGGGTTTGTCCATTTCCCCACAAAGCCAAATATCAACCTCTTTACGAGCCGAAATACCGGACCGAGAACATATGTCGACAAGAACATCCCGCATCACGTTATGCCGATGTTTAATACCAATAATACCAGTATATTACAATTTATTGTTATTATTATTATTATTATTATTATTATTATTATTATTATTATTATTGTTATTTTGAATTATAATGACCGCATATTACAATTTATTCACATTATGACTAACTCAGATTACAATTACAATTCCTCTAACAAATTACAATTCATTCACATTACAGTTCTCTCGACAGATTACAATTCTTTCAACAATATTCTGCGAACCAAGCACCCCCTTAGGTTGGCCAAAGATATAAGTGTGCATGTACAATGGGGCAAAAGTATTTCGTAAAAGAGATTTTTTTTGGGAAAAGACAAAACTTCACACCCCCAATTGTTAATAAGGCAAAAAAGGTTTTATGAAAGACTTGAGTCCCGAGTGAAAAAGAGTAGAAAGACAATTCTTTTAAGGAGAGAAAAAATACAATTTATTGTATTATGATTTATGAGTGGGTATTTATGTTTCGTGAGTATTTTTAAATAATAAAAAATAAAAAAAAGTTAATAGAAAGAGAGAGAAAATGCTATTGTGATTGATAGAAAGTTTAGAAAAAAAAATGTTTAGGAGAAAGAAAAAACTAATGTGGGGATGGAAAAAACCCTTAACCACATCCTTCACCCTAATAACACGTGTTATTTTTCAATCAATTATAAAAGACAGCATGTTGAAGAATATTGAGAATTTATTAAGTACAAATATATAGGTAATGGGTATTTAACTTAATAAAAATAAATTAATATCAATCGAATTCTATGAATCTTTCGTCTCTTTTCTTTTAAATCCGAAATTTTATTAACACGACTAGACAACTAGGACTGCGAAGCAGTACAAGCAATAGGTTTGAGATCCAACTGATCCAACAAGGACGAAATAACTTACTCGCATGAAAAATCCAAAACTCCAGTACGACCATATGATTGGCAAAGATGTTTTGACAGTCGTATCAAAACGGGTTCGCCATAATCTTGGGGAAATTCAAAAGACTCAACGTACCAATCCTGGACCGAATTCCATAACCCTCAAGCTATTTTGCAGTAGATGAAAGTGGTTTCAAGATTATCATTGCATAGATCCTGATACTTGAGAGTTTATTTTTGGGAATATGTCACCCATTAGTAACCAAGTTTCATTAGTGTTCTAATTTGATACCTCAAACTTTATACTAATCATAAAAACCATCGAAGTTTCAAAACTGTTTCATTTTTATGTAATTTTCTAAAATTAGTGTGCTTAAAGTATCCATCTATGCATTAACATGTTGTTCATTAATTTTAAACAACCACCCCCTGATTTTAACTAATTCCAACAAACTTTATGTACAACCCGATAATGCACGACTAAACATAAACAATAACCACAAAATAATAACTAAGTTTGAGAAGTGTTTCATTCAGGTCACTGATGCGTGGTTTTGTAACCTTACAACAGGTTTTACCTCTCGAGGGATCTCAAGAGGCTTACAACCCCACCAGGCAGTGTACCTGACCGATGTAGTATAGTGTAGTGGTAAGTACGGGGGATTGATCGTTCTCCACAGGGAATAGTGTTCGTTAGGTATGAAAGGCTACTCTAATTAGGTCTAAAGGTTGAGGAAGATTCTTTTTATGTTTTTATATTTTTTATGAAAGCAAGTAAAATCTCGGGTTTGAAGGAGTGGGCGGAATTAGTTGCTATTCAACTAACCCAAATAACTACAAATGCAAATAAAATAAAATAACTGAAAATAAAAAGTTGGTGAGAAACTTATGTGTAGAGAAATGTGTTTACTTAGATTTCCTTACTCCCTAACTATCTTTTACCGGTTGATTAGTGTGTATTAGTCGCGTGGATGACGGGTGTATTCCTTAATACCATTCGTGGGGTGGCGTACTTACTTCCCCAACTCTACAAGCTCCTACTTCACTCCTATGTCGAGCCGGCTAGGAAGCTCCTAACATGGGATCACTAGAATTCGCTTGTGCATTAAATACAACCATAAAAACCTTTAGTACGCATTTGGTTCATGTTTCTTAAGACGTTCAAGCAAGTTACCGAATAGGAAGTTAGCCAGTTTTCTTAAGCCTAACATAGATAAACAATCATCCAATACAACTAATAACACACTAATAACCAATAATCAATAGCTAGGTTTCATTAGATCTAACCAAACACAAGATAAATTTAGCCTAACATGTTAATCAAAAGACAAGAATAAGATAAAATCAAACAACACATAGACATATTGAATGATTAATTGATAACTTATCTTCAATGTAACATGGAAGATCTCAAGGCAAAAAGCCTTGAAAAAGAAGCTAAAATCGTCTTAGGGTTTTCTCCCAAAATTCCACACACTAAGTTCTCCCCTTAATGACAAAAGATTAGAAAACTATATATAGATTTTTGGATCTGACGGCGTCACGTTATGGAGTGTGACGCCGTCACCCTCGCCGCTTTTAGGGTTCCCGGATGACCTTCTTGACGCCGTCCCTCTTTAGCTCTCTAAAATCCATTCTGGCTTATCAAGGCTTGACGCCGTCGAACCTTGAACGTGACGCCGTCCCCTTTTGATTTAAGCCGTGACGCCCTTGATCAAGTTAAAGCGTGACGCCGTCAGAATTCACATGCTATTTTCACTGGCTTATCATGAGTAAATTTCACGTCCAACTTTTCTTGCCAAGGCATGACGCCGTCCAGAGTAAATTGTGACGCCGTCAAAGGTAACTTTTAGCCGATTTTTGAGACTTTGCCGTTTTCTTCACTTTTATGCTCCAAAAACGTCCAAAATGCCTCCTTTTCCAGATTTCTCCTCAAAAGTACCTAAAATGACAAAAGGAACGATTTAGGGCGATATTTGATCAAATAAATACGATTTAGGGCTTAAATGACCCCTTAAAAGCGGTACACTTTTCGCTTTATCAGTCACTCTAACATAAAAATTACATAAGAATAGAACAGTTTTAAAACTTTAATGGTTTTTATGGTTGATATAAAGTTTGAGGTACAAAATTGGAACATATCTCAAACTTGGTTACTATTTGATGATTTTCATTTTTCTTTTTAAACATATCTCAAACTTTAATGGTTTTCTTTGTGTTCAAATATCATAGTTTTTAAAGTCACTAGTTGCTTAGTGTTCCAATATCATATATTTCCTTTAAAATGTTAGTCAAGAACTAACAAACCCGGTTGACTAGAAGCGGAAAACACGATCACTGAATACTTCAAACAAGTATACGTACAACCCTTGCAATAACCTTAACCTCGATCGACTAATAAGTAAAACACACACGACACGTAATCTTGTTCCCAAACGATGGTATATCGGGAACGAAAGAAAAGAAAATACTCAAACTTAATACGGAGTAATATAAATAATTTTCATTACTTAGTGACTATAGAGATACGATCCTTTACAAAGTAAAGAAAATTAAAAAGGCTAGAAAGCCACTCACAATGTGACAAGTGTCCGCTACCCACTCCCTCCCTTTTTTCTTATTAAATTCGGTTAGGGGGCATTTTGATTCTTTTAACCCTTTTTTTTATTCCACTCCAAAACTTCAAACGTAAATAACTTTCAAACGATAAACTTTTATGAAAACCGATTTCAACCATAATTTTTTAAATTTAATTCTCTTTAATTTGGTATGCATTATAATATATGAATCGCAACTACTTCTTTTTTTAACTTTTTAAGTGGGTGTTGATTTTCTTGAAGTTTTCGGTATTTTCGGCTCTAATTTTGCCTAGTTTAAAGCCGAATTTTGCAAAACTTAAAACACAAAAGTTGTAGTTTTTTTGCCATTCTTTACCCATAAATTTGAATCACTCAAATCCGATATAATATGAGTGAGATATCGCACGTTAAATATGAACAATAACTGATGAACGTTATCAAAAATAACTGATGAACGTTATCAAAAAATAACTGATGAACGTTATAAAAAATAACTGATGAACAATATAAAAAATAACTGATGAACGTTATTTTTTCAAAAACTACTGAACATTATAAAAGATAACTGATGAACGTAATAAAAAAAAACTGATGAACAATATAAAAAATAACCGATGAACATTATTTTTTTAAAAACTACTGAACATTATAAAAAATAACTGATGAAAGTTATAAAAAATAACAGATGAACAATATCAAAAATAATTGATGAACTGATAAACATTGTGTTTTTATTAGAAAATTAATGAACTGATAAACAATACTAACTTGAACTGATGAAAATTATCAAAAATAACTGATGACCAAAACTAACTAGTGAGCTGATGAAAATTATAAAAAATAAGCGGATCAAATACAAAGTTGTACACTCACTTTTAAAAAATATCGTGATATATCAAAGTAAGCTTCATCCTGTAAAACCCTAAGATTAACATAATCCGAAATGACCAAAATACCCTCTAATTTTGAAATTTTAAGAATTTATAAAAGCATACAAGTGAGTATTATTTGAACTTAACATAAAGTAATAAAATACTAAGTTACCTAATAAAAGTTAGCAAATGAAACTTTACATTATAATTTAACAATCGCAAAACAATGTTCTTAAATCCTAGTCTATGCTAGGCGATTTTAATGTGTCACTAAACCAATTTTTCGGCTCAAGTAAAAGAGGAGATAATCATGCATTAATTTTGATTGATAACAAGCCCATAAGAAAATTGATCCTTTCCTTGTTAAACACAATCACAAAACACGGTTGTCCCATCTTCTTTAATACCGAACATTATTTACTCTCCACTTTACAAACCCTAAAAACCTATTCCAAAAAGTCGACTACTGCTGCCTCTTTTTCTTCCCTGGTGTACGATCCAAAGGCAAGCCAAGAAGGAGGTTTTCGTGTGACTTCTAGGCGTGTTGTGTTCTAGTTCGTGGTGTGTTGTTGTTCGTGGAGTTGAGGCTGTACGAAGGGAGTTATTGGCTAGGGATCGGCTGGGATTTTCTTGGTGTTTCAATCCTTGTTCTTGTTCTTCTTATCACGCAACGAGGGTAATGAGTATCATCCTTGTTCAATACAATTTCTCTTGTTTGATTCTTTGTTTCGTTCCTTGTTTGTCTTGTCGGATTTATACACATAAAATCATAGAAAGAAACTACAAGAAATCATAACTTGTACTCATGAAATAACGAATTGGAAGAACCCTAATATGATCGACCTACTGTTGTGATTTGATTTGAATTGTTATGTCCATGTTAACACACTTGAGATTCGACCTATATCTATTTTAGTTCATACATAGTTACCTCGTATCAATATATAAATCATTGGAATAATAAAACCCTAATTCATCACATAAAATGGTAAACCCTAGTTGTTGTCCAGAATTTATGTCGAATTGAACTGGGGGGATCTTGATGATGGTAACGTGTTCTTGAGTGATTCTTGGGTCTAAAATTAAGTTTGAGAAAAGAGCTTTCTGAATATGTAAGCCTTGTAATTTTTAGATGTCGGGAAGGTATCTTTTCTGATTTTACAAGTTCAGGTGTCAAGTCGTATTTTGGGAGTCTGGAAATCAGTCCACTTGGCCGATTTTTCATTTTCAAACCATGAAGAGTTGGGTCATAAAACTTTCCAGTATTTAACTTCTATAAGCCTAGTCATGTCATGAATTTTTGTGGATTTTTCCTGGATGTCTAAATAGGTCATCCAAGTGGATACTTTCTGGGTATCAAATCAGGTGGAATTCTGGGTAGTCTGAGTTGGAGCATTTTTCATGTGGGGTTAAACTAATTAATAAATTCTGGGAAAATTCGTGTGGGTTCTCAAGACAATAATTTATCAGTGTGAATTTTTTTGGATTTTATTTCTGAGTTCTAATGTGGTTCATAAATTCGTCAAAGTCTGGTCTGTTCAAGGTTAAAATCTGAGTAATAGTTAAAAAGGGCTAAATAAGGATTTTGTGTATTATTAAGGGTTGAACTTATCTTTATTTAAACTAAAAGGGACTTAACTTGTTAAATCATATAACTTTATGATATTTACATTTCATACTCTAACCTTACAATAATTGCACTATAATCCTTAAACTTATTATACTTGCATAACAAACCCTAAGAACTTATGAAACTTACATTATTAACCCTAATTTGAATAGAGTAACCCTAAGATACTATAAATGGTTAAGTTACTAAATATGGAAAGTTACTATTTTTGGAAAGTTACTAAATATGGAAACTGACTATTTTTGGAAAGTTACTAATTATGGAAACCTGCTAATTATGGAAAGTTACCTAAAGTGGAAAGAAAACTAAAATGAAACCTTTATGATTATGGAACTATGAAACTTATAAATAACCTTATGATTATTGTAGATCGGGTGAAGAAGGAGTAATCCCCTGCTTCCATTCATTTTATTGCTTTGATTTGTGTGCTTTGATAAGGTACAAACATTCTTTCCCTTTTCAGTAGGGATATTTCTATCGATCCTATGCCTGATATGATTCCCTTATTTGACTCATGACTTTCATTGTATGATTTTCATTCTTTTTTATTCATTCTAACATTTATTTAAATGTCTCTGCTATGCTATACTTATGTTTGCCATGCTTATTGAGTTACTATCTTGTTTCTCTTGCCATGCTAGATTATATTTGTTGTATGCTATGATAGATCTGTGCCTGAGCTAACCTAGTTGTGGAGGTACCATGACCATGTCTTGGATGGCACCCTAGGCATGACACTCCCGTAGAGGTGTGATAGATCTACGGCGTTCCCCCTTATGTTATGATTTGGTGTGCACTATTGGCCAACTTTATATGAGTGACCAGTCTAGTACTGTCATACATACTTATGTTAGGGAGCGTATGGATGCATCCTATGTTTTATGTTTATATGATTATGGTGACCAGGTGGTGTGTGCCTTACACTCCTTCTCACACTTTTATTACTTAGAGGTCTCCCCTTTTTGTATACCTGTATTGCTTTAGTATGATTTGACGGATTATGTATGTAGTTCCTATGGCACATCCTTATATGAACTTTTCCTTTATTTCATTATTCTCTTGATTCATTTTCTATTCAGTTCTCATGCATTCTTGATTCTTAGTTCTTTTTAAAATTCGTATGACTTTCATGATTATACATTTCGTTTTGTATTCTTATTCCTTCGTTGCTTGTGCTTATTTACCGTTATGTTATGTTATATATATCTGTTCACTGGGCTTTTTAAGTTCAGCCGCATGTTTTCTTTTCTTATGCGGCAGGTAATAAGCGGGGCGACGGGCTTGGGAATGAGAGAGCTTAGGGCTTAGAGACCTATTTATTTATCATTTCGTTGTCCATTGTTTCAAACTTTCATTTCTTTCAGTACTTTGAATATTATTTTACTTTGGTTTTGTTTGGTTAACCTACTATGCATTTGGGATTATCTTTTGATACTAGTCTTGAAGTTCGAGACTTAGTTATTTATTTAAAAGACTTCCGTTTGCGTAATGTATGCTTTGTATGACACCATAATGTGACATCTTGGCCTTGTCGGGTCGGGGTGTTACAGTTATGGTATAAGTGCGACTAGGTTTGACCTGTAGAACCTTAGAAATGACCTGTGAGGATATTGGGTAGACACTAGGCTTTTCGTTTGACGCGATCTCTTTCTTCACATTTTGACCCTTACGCTTGTTTTGTCCTTTGTCTCGTTTATGACCTTTCAGATGGTGAATACTCGTCGGAATGATGGACCCTCTGGTGCTGATGTTGATGCAGCAGTGCAGCGAGCTATTGATGCGTTACTTCCCGGTTTGACTGCACGCATCACGAACGAGATTAGGAGGAACACCGCTAGTGGGAGTGGTAATGGCGATGGTAGTGGAAATGGAGGTGGTGGTGGTGATGCTCCACCAGTGTCAATTCATGTGTGGTTGGAGCGTTTTGTTAAGCAGAAACCACATTCGTTCAGTGCTGCTACTTCTCCTGTGGAGGCGGAGAATTGGATATCTCACATTGAGAAGATATTCGAGGTACTTGGTTGTGACGATGGGTTTAAGGCACGTTTGGCTAGTTACAAATTTGAGGGAGATGCCCTCAGTTGGTGGAAGGCATATCGGATGGCTAAGGGAGGTGATGAGTTTGTTGCTGGGTTATCATGGGCTGAGTTTCGGGAGATATTCTTTCTTCAGTACTTCCCTAGATCAGAGAAACAGAAGTTTGAGCGTGACTATCATCATATTTTCCAGTTGGATAGGGAGTCGAGTGCGGAGTATATGAAGAGGTTTGTGAGACTTGCGGGTTTCTTGGGTACGAAGGCTGGGACTCCGGAGGAGCAGGCTATGCATTTTAAGTGGGGGTTACGTGATGAGTTGCTTGAAGGTATTCTAAATACTGATTTTACTGATGTGGCACAAGTTGCCAATGCGGTCCGTAATAAGGAATTGATGCAAGAGAGGTCTAGACATCAAATCAAACTCCACTTTCAAGCTTCTTCAGCAGGGCAGAGGAATGTGGGGGAACAGCTTCCACCTCCTCCTATTTGTGTTGAGTGTGGGAAAACTCATCCTGGTCGTACTTGTTATAAGGCTACTGGTGCCTGTTTTAGTTGTGGTGAGATTGGACATCGGGTTAGGGAATGTCCGAAGGCGAGTGGCACCAACCGTGGGAATGGAAATGGTGGGCAGCAGGCTTCTAAGGGTCGAGTTTTTGCACTAACCAGGGATCAGGCTGCGGGTACTTCTGGAACTGTCTCGGGTATGCTGTATTTATTTGATCGTCCAATTTTTGCTTTATTTGATATTGGTGCTACGCATTCTGTGATATCTTCTACATCTGCTAAACACATTAATACGACCGCAATACCATTAAACTATGCTTTATCTATCTCAACACCAATGAAAAATTCTGTGACCATTACTCATGAATATGTGAATTGTCCTCTTCGTTTCGACGATAGAGTTCGCTCTGCAAATCTTCTTCCTCTTGATATGTATGACTTTGATGTGATTTTGGGTATGGATTGGTTGTCGGAGCATCGAGCTACGATTGACTGCCATACCAGACGTGTGATTTTTGGTGATCCTTGTAATCCTGAATTTGTCTACCAAGGTTCTCGGCTTGGTAAACCTATTAAGATCATATCCGCTATGAAAGCTCGTTCTTTACTGACACGTGGTTGTGAAGGTTTTCTAGCTTCTATTAAGGATTCATCTTTGGAGATTCCTAGTATGGAGAGCCTTTCGGTTGTTCGTGAATTCCCAGATGTATTTCCTGATGAACTCCCAGGCATGCCGCCTGAGCGTGAGGTTGAATTCTCGATTGATTTAATTCCGGGTGTTGAACCCATCTCTAAGGCTCCTTATCGTATGGCTCCTGTTGAATTGAAGGAATTGAAAGAGCAGTTACAGGAATTGCTTGAATCTGGTCTATACGTCCCAGTGTTTCTTCGTGGGGTGCTCCGGTGTTATTTGTTAAGAAGAAGGACGGTAGCATGAGATTATGTATCGACTACCGTGAACTTAACCGTATCACCATTCGTAATCGTTATCCACTTCCCCGCATCGATGATTTGTTTGATCAACTTCAGGGAGCGAAATTCTTTTCCAAGATCGATTTGAGGTCTGGGTATCACCAGCTACGTGTGAAAGAGCAGGATATTCCTAAGACCGCGTTCCGTACTAGATATGGCCACTACGAGTTCTTGGTCATGCCGTTTTGGTTGACGAATGCTCCAGCTGTTTTCATGGATTTGATGAATCGGATTTTTCACGAATACTTAGATAAGTTCGTGATCGTGTTTATTGACGACATCTTGGTTTACTCTAAGACTAAAGAGGAGCATGAGTACCATCTCCGTGTTGTTTAGGAGACTCTGAGGCAGAAGAAGTTGTATGCCAAGTTTTCCAAATGCGAGTTCTGGTTAGGACAAGTTTCATTCTTAGGTCATGTCGTTTCCGCAGATGGTATCACCATGGATCCGGCTAAGGTTGAGGCTATCACCAAGTGGCCAAGACCGACCAATGTGACTGAGATCAGGAGTTTTCTTGGACTGGCTGGTTATTACAGGAGATTTGTTGAGGGTTTTTCTCATTTTTCGTTACCGTTGACTCAGCTTATGCGCAAGGGAGAGAAGTTTGTATGGACCGACGAGAGAGAAGCTAGTTTTGAAGAGTTGAAGAAGAGACTTGTTTCTGCGCCGATTCTTACTCTACCATCAGGTTCAGGAGGTTATCAGATCTACAGCGATGCTTCAAAGAAGGGTTTGGGTTGTGTTTTGATGCAGCATGGGAAAGTGATTGCATATGCTTCTAGACAGTTGAAACCATATGAAGCGAACTATCCTACTCATGATCTTGAATTAGCTGCCGTTGTCTTTGCTTTAAAAATCTGGAGGCATTATCTTTATGGTGAGAGTTGTGATATATTCACTGACCATAAAAGCCTGAAGTATATCTTTACCCAGAAGGAATTGAACATGCGACAGAGACGTTGGTTGGAGTTGTTGAAGGACTATGACACTAATATTCAGTATCATCCTGGAAAAGCCAATGTTGTGGCTGATGCTTTGAGTCGTAAGTCGGGAATGATTGCTAGTCTTGACTTTGAGCCGAGGATTCTTAATGACTTAGAGCTTATGGAGGTTGAGCTGTGTGTTCGGGGGCATGATGGTTTTTGGGCTAGTTTGAAGGTGGAGTCTGATTTGATGTTGAAGATTAAGGAAGCTCAGAAAGACGATGGTGAGTTATGGGCTATTATACAGAATGTGGAGGATGGTAAACAGTCAGAATTTTGTGTGGATGTGGATGGTGTCGTTTGGTTTGGTGATTGTCTATGTGTTCCAAATGATTCTACTCTTCGTGAAGCTGTGCTTTCTGAGGCACATAGTTCTCCGTTCTCTATTCATCCGGGTTCGACTAAGATGTACCATGATCTTAAGCAACATTTTTGGTGGAATGGGATGAAACAGGATGTAGCTTTGCATGTGGCTAGATGTATGACCTGTCAGCAGGTTAAGATTGAACATCAACGTGCAAGTGGTCTCTTGCAACCTCTCGACATTCCTACATGGAAGTGGGACCAGATATCTATGGACTTCGTTACCGGTTTACCTCGTACTCTTCGGAAGCATGACGCGATTTGGGTTGTTGTTGATCGTCTGACCAAATCTGCACATTTTCTCCCCATTCGTGTTGATTATTCTGTGAGTCGTTTGGCTCAGGTTTTTCAGCAAGAAATTATTCGGTTACATGGTACGCCGTCTTCTATTGTGTCCGATCGTGATCCTCATTATACGTCTCATTTTTGGAAAGGGTTACATAAAGCCTGGGGTACACGGCTTAAATTCAGTACGGCATTTCATCCTCAGACTGATGGGCAGTCGGAGCGGACAATTCAGACCTTGGAGGATATGTTGAGGTCTTGTGCTTTAGAGTGGACAGGCCACTGGGATGATTACATGTGTTTGGTGGAGTTTACTTACAATAATAGTTGGCATGCTAGTATCAGGATGGCTCCATTTGAGATGTTATATGGGCGTAAGTGTAGAGCGCCGGTTTGTTGGAATGAGGTCGGGGAACGACTCATTGAGGGACCAAAATTAATTAGAATTACTAATGAGAAGGTGGTTGTGGCCAGAGAGAAATTGAAGGAAGCTCGTACTAGACAAAAGAGCTATGCTGACCGTCATCGTCGTGATGTTGTGTTTAACTCTGGTGTTCGTGTTTTCTTGAAGGTTTCTCCTTTTCGAGGCGTTAAGCGTTTCGGTATGAAAGGGAAGCTTAGTCCACGCTATATTGGTCCGTTTGAGATTCTTGATCGGGTTGGTGAGGTATCTTATCGCTTGGCGCTACCTCCCCAATTATCGCATGTGCATGACGTTTTTCATGTGTCACTTCTTCGTGGGTATAATTATCATCCGCTTCATGTTGTGTCTTGCCCGTTCAATCAAATTCGGGAAGATCTTTCGTATAGTGAAGAACCTGAGGCTGTTTTGGAGCGTCAGGAAAGAGTCATGAGAACTAAAACCATTCCATTCGTAAAGATTCTTTGGAAGAACCATCCTGAGAGCGAGGCTACTTGGGAGACCGAAGAATCGATGCGATCCAGTTATCCACATTTTTCTTTTTGACTTGGTACGTATTCATTTTGATATCGCTTTCGATTTCGTAATTCTATTTCGATTTCGTATTTCAATTTCGCGGACGAAATTTTCTTTTTAGAAGGGAAGAGTTGTAAAACCCTAAGATTAACATAATCTGAAATGACCAAAATACCCTCTAATTTTGAAATTTTAAGAATTTATAAAATCATACAAGTGAGTATTATTTGAACTTAACCTAAAGTAATAAAATACTAAGTTACCTAATAAAAGTTAGCAAATGAAACTTTACATTATAATTTAACAATCACAAAACAATGTTCTAAAATCCTAGTCTATGCTAGGCGATTTTAATGTGTCACTAAACCAATTTTTCGGCCCAAGTAAAAGAGGAGATAATCATGCATTAATTTTGATTGATAACAAGCCCATAAGAAAATTGATCCTTTCCTTGTTAAACACAATCACAAAACACGGTTGTCCCATCTCCTTTAATACCGAACATTATTTCCTCTCCACTTTACAAACCCTAAAAACCTATTCCAAAAAGTCGACTACTGCTGCCTCTTTTTCTTCCCTGCTGTACGATCCAAAGGCAAGCCAAGAAGGAGGTTTTCGTGTGACTTCTAGGCGTGTTGTGTTCTAGTTCGTGGTGTGTTGTTGTTCGTGGAGTTGAGGCTGTACGAAGGGAGTTATTGGCTAGGGATCGGCTGGGATTTTCTTGGTGTTTCAATCCTTGTTCTTGTTCTTCTTATCACGCAACGAGGGTAATGAGTATCATCCTTGTTCAATACAATTTCTCTTGTTTGATTCTTTGTTTCGTTCCTTGTTTGTCTTGTCGGATTTATACACATAAAATCATAGAAAGAAACTACATGAAATCATAACTTGTACTCATGAAATAACGAATTGGAAGAACCCTAATATGATCGACCTACTGTTGTGATTTGATTTGAATTGTTATGTCCATGTTAACACACTTGAGAGTCGACCTATATCTATTTTAGTTCATACATAGTTACCTCGTATCAATATATAAATCATTGGAATAATAAAACCCTAATTGATCACATAAAATGGTAAACCCTAGTTGCTGTCCAGAATTTATGTCGAATTGAACTGGGTGGATCTTGATGATGGTAACGTGTTTTTGAGTGATTCTTGGGTCTAAAATTAAGTTTGGGAAAAGAGCTTTCTGAATATGTAAGCCTTGTAATTTTTAGATGTCGGGAAGGTGTCTTTTCTGATTTTACAAGTTCAGGTGTCAAGTCGTATTTTGGGAGTCTGGAAATCAGTCCACTTGGCCGATTTTTCATTTTCAAACCATGAGGAGTTGGGTCATAAAACTTTCCAGTATTTAACTTCTATATGCCTAGTCATGTCATGAATTTTTGTGGATTTTTCCTGGATGTCTAAATGGGTCATCCAAGTGGATACTTTCTGGGTATTAAATCAGGTGGAATTCTGGGTAGTCTGAGTTGGAGCATTTTTCATGTGGGGTTAAACTAATTAATAAATTCTGGGAAAATTCGTGTGGGTTCTCAAGACATTAAATTATCAGTGTGAATTTTTGTGGATTTTATTTATAAGTTCTAATGTGGTTCATAAATTCGTCAAAGTCTGGTCTGTTCAAGGTTAAAATCTGAGTAATAGTTAAAAAGGGCTAAATAAGGATTTTGTGTATTATTAAGGGTTGAACTTATCTTTATTTAAACTAAAAGGGACTTAACTTGTTAAATCATATAACTTTATGATATTTACATTTCATACTCTAACCTTACAATAATTGCACTATAATCCTTAAACTTATTATACTTGCATAACAAACCCTAAGAACTTATGAAACTTACATTATTAACCCTAATTTGAATAGAGTAACCCTAAGATACTATAAATGGTTAAGTTACTAAATATGGAAAGTTACTATTTTTGGAAAGTTACTAAATATGGAAACTGACTATTTTTGGAAAGTTACTAATTATGGAAACCTGCTAATTATGGAAAGTTACCTAAAGTGGAAAGAAAACTAAAATGAAACCTTTATGATTATGGAACTATGAAACTTATAAATAAACTTATGATTATTGTAGATCGGGTGAAGAAGATGTAATCCCCTGCTTCCATTCATTTTATTGCTTTGATTTGTGTGCTTTGATAAGGTACAGATATTCTTTCCCTTTTCAGTAGGGATATTTCTATCGATCCTATGCCTGATATGATTCCCTTATTTGACTCATGACTTTCATTGTATGATTGTCATTCTTTTTTATTTATTCTGACATTTATTTAAATGTCTCTGCTATGCTATACTTATGTTTTCCATGCTTATTGAGTTACTATCTTGTTTCTCTTAACATGCTAGATTATATTTGTTGTATGCTATGATAGATCTGTGCCTGAGCTAACCTAGTTGTGGAGGTACCATGACCATGTCTTGGATGGCACCCTAGGCATGACACTCCTGTAGAGGTGTGATAGATCTACGGCGTTCCCCCTTATGTTATGATTTGGTGTGCACTATTGGCCAACTTTATATATGTGACCAGTCTAGTACTGTCATACATACTTATGTTAGGGAGCGTATGGATGCATCCTAGGTTTTATGTTTATATGATTATGGTGACCAGGTGGTGTGTGCCTTACACTCCTTCTCACAGTTTTATTACTTAGAGGTCTCCCCTCTTCGTATACCTGTATTACTTTAGTATGATTTGACGGATTATGTATGTAGTTCCTATGGCACATCCTTATATTAACTTTTCATTTATTTCATTATTCTCTTGATTCATTTTCTATTCAGTTCTCATGCATTCTTGACTCTTAGTTCTCTTTGAAATTCGTATGACTTTCATGATTATACGTTTCGTTTTGTATTCTTATTCCTTCGTTGCTTGTGCTTATTTACCGTTATGTTATGTTATATATATCTGTTCACTGGGCTTTTTAAGCTCAGCCGCATGTTTTCTTTTCTTATGCGGCAGGTAATAAGCGGGGCGACGGGCTTAGGAATAAGATAGCTTAGGGCTTAGAGACCTATTTATTTATCATTTCGTTGTCCATTGTTTCGGACTTTCATTTCTTTCAGTACTTTGAATATTATTTTACTTTGGTTTTGTTTGGTTAACCCACTATGCATTTGGGATTATCTTTTGATACTAGTCTTGAAGTTCGAGACTTAGTTATTTATTTAAAAGACTTCCGCTTGCGTAATGTATGCTTTGTATTACACCATAATGTGATATCTTGGCCTTGTCGGGTCGGGGTGTTACTCATACTTTTTAACTTTACTTAAGTCTGAAGAAATGTTTTATATAACTGATGGACATTATAAAAAATAACTAATGAACGTTATAAAAAATAACTGATGAACGTTATCAAAAATAACTGATGAACGTTATAAAAAGTAAGTGATGAACAACATACAAAATAATTGATGAACATTATAAAAAATAACTGATGAACGTTATCAAAAATAACTGATGAACGTTATTTTTTCAAAAACTGTTGAACATTATAAAAAATAACTGATGAACGTTATAAAAAATAACTGATGAACGTTATCAAAAATAACTGATGAACGTTATAAAAAATAACTGGTGAACTGATAAACATTGTGTTTTTATTAGAAAAATGATGAACTGATGAACAATACTAACTTGAACTGATGAACATTATCAACAATAACTGATAGAACAAAATTAACTGATGACCAAAACTAACTAATAAACTGATGAACATTATCAAAAATAAAGCGGATCAAATACAAAGTTGTACGGTCAAAAATAAAGCGGATCTTTAACGTGCGATATCTCACTCATATCATATCGGCTTTGAGTGATTCAAATTTCTGGTTTAAGAGTGAATCAAAATCTAAAACTTTTGTGTTTTAAGTATTTTATGATTCGGCAATTTTTAAGGTAAAAAATATGGTTAAAATAGCAAAAGCATCAAGAAAATCATGACCGAATGAATATGTAAAAAAAAAGTTTCGAGATAATTAACAAGATTTATACCAAATTAAAGAGAATCAAATTTTAAAAATTGTGGTGAAATCGGTTTTTTCTAAAAGTTTGTCGTTTAAGAGATATGTGCGTTTGAAATTTGAGGTGGAAAAGAAAAAACAGGTTAAAAGACCATATTACCTGTGGAAAACTAAAAGGGGGGGGGGGGTTGAATGGTTTTACGTCTTTTTAATTTATTATAAAAACTTTGTTTACTTTTAAAAACTTAGATTCGAATTTATGTGAACTCAACTCTTGAACAATATGAACAAATATAAGTAAATCTAAATTAACAATGCAAGTAAAGTAATGAAATGAAATGAAAGATAGAGATGGAAAGATCGAACCGCGAGACAAAGGATTTATAGTGGTTCGGCTACAAGGACACCTTCCTTGCCCTACTCCACTCCTCGAGCACCTAACTCGAGAGTTTTCTTCACTATGTCAACAAGCTCCCTTATGGCGGAGAAAACCTTACACAACTTTCGCTTACACCAATTTTTACGACACAAAGCTAAATGTCGAGTTCTAATCGTAGCTAGAACCAATCTCACAACTTCAATCACAACTTCTTCACGACTTCTTCACAACTTCTTCACAACTACTTCACAACGGCTTCACAACTACTTCACGACCTAGCACTACTTATATACTCTTCTACTTCTTCACACCTTCACTACTTACACACCTTAACTTCTTCACAACTTCACTACTTACACACTAATCTAGCCTAAACAATTATGCTCACACCTATCTAACAAATATACACAACTTATACAAATGAATGAATGATTTACAATTTTGATACACCAACAACTTGGATGGAAGAGATACACCAAGTTGTAATACTTCTTATCTTGAAGGATAGAAGTATTCTTCTCTTGCACTTGAGAGGTTGAAGCTTTGGATCACTTGAAACAAAAGCTTATAATTATATGATCAAAGGGTTTTTGAAGATATGAAATGAGATATAAATCAGAAAGTTTTTAGTGCAAAAGGTGAGGAAAAATGCCAGGAATGAACCAGTATTTATAGGCAAAATTTACAGCTGGAGGAGCGTGGGCGGTCCCCTTAATTAGTGGCCGGCCCCGTTAAATATTAAGGGGACCGCCCTTATAATTAAGGGGGCCGCCCCTCCCTGAACGGCTATAAATTTTGTCTTTTACTGAGGAAGGTTTTTCTGGAACATTTTTGCCATTTTTGGTTAAAAATTTGAATTCATATATTTATAATGGATTTAATATATTTACTTAATACCAAAAATGATTTTCTAAAAGATATAAAATGTTTGTGACATTTTATAAAAAATCTAGTGATTAAGAAAATGTTCATTTGATCATATAATGCATTAGGCATTTGTTTATTCATACCTTAAGTGATTAAGTTGTTAAAATAGATATTTACAACTAAATACTTGTTTATGTCATAATCTTTCGTTTAATGATTTTACATTTTGTGATTATCAAAACGTAGAGGTATCGAAAAATATTAATAACATTTTTAGGCATTATTTATATCAACAATCTCCCCCTTTTTGATGATTACAAAATCTAAACTCATTAAATTAAAATTAATTTTTAGACAAGTATTTAGTGAGTTTATCTCTACTTCTCCCCCTTTTTGTAGAATCAAAAAGGTTATGCCGACAAGTTTCAAGAATGAAGTTTGACGGGAATAGAGCTCCCCCTTGATGTGTGCTCCCCCTCGTTCGAGGGCACCAAGGAGTCGAGCTATGGAAATCTTGCAAGAAAAATATTAGAAGTACAAGCATACATAGCAAAATATGGAATATAAAAACAACAATCATGGCAAACAACAATCATGGAAAACAAATATTAAGAACACATAGCAAGACATTCATTAATTTAAAGTGATTATGTGAAACACATAATCATTGCAACGACATTTAGTATGCTTGAAACATATAACAAGAAAAAGGTCCTAAATTCCCAAAGAGAGCTTTCGGACTTGCTTGTGACACGAAAGCTTGGAAAATAAGAAACATAAGCATATATTATGCTTAGATGGTTGATGGTAGAGTGTTTGGGATGGAATTGGTTGAGTGAGGGTAAGAATGTTGGATTAATAGAGGTATACTTTTGGAGGTGGAGAGTTTGGAGGTAGAGAGTGTTGATGCAAATAATGTTCTAAAAATGTTATTTATATCTTTCGATTACTTCACGTTTTGAGGATGACAAAATATGAAATCACGATACGTTAAAATTAACGTAAACAAGTCTTTAATCGAAAGATCCCGTTTCTACGCAAATCACTCTTGAACAAAGTTACAACTTGAACTAGTGATCAAAGAAGTGAATTTATGTTTTGAAAATTCACATTTTAAATGGGACAAAACATGTAGGATCGAGTACTTCGAGCTTGATTGAGCTTGATATAAACAAGAACCTCTGTATGCTATACAAGTGTTTATGTGGAAACTAAACAGCAAGTATAATAAAGAAGAAAACTCTGAACGACAATGATCCTCTATGGATCAAACTATGAACTAGGAATTGTGATATTGAATATTGAAAAACGTTAAAGGTATGTCTAAACTCATAGACGGGTTTATCTTTTATACTAACAAGATGACCTAACCCTAACCCGTTCTACAAGAAAACGTGTGAAGAGATAAACAACAATCTCTTCTAAAAATAAATCTTAACAAACATTCTAAATATACGGATAACAAACAATACTATCCGCAGCAACAACACTATCGGCAGGAACAAGATAACACTGTCGGCAGCAACGAGCTTTCAGCAGGAACCAAAGCTATCGGCAGGAACCAGCTTAACACTATCGGCAGCAACAATGAAACTCTTATTTCCCAGAGATCCTAACAATCCTCCCCTAATCTTGAGGTTGACTAGGTTAACCTGCAAGATTCCACTGTGATAGAGCTTTGAACTTCTCAGGCTTGAGGACTGCGACTTAGCAGCAACAATATTGAGTAACCAGTAGCAACATCCAGAACTAGCAAGATTCTAACTTCTATAGCATCCAGCAGCAACCTCAATAGTTCAGCAGGAATGAGAAATCTTCTCCAAAACATGTATACTGGTCACCATTACTTTCACTTGAACTTGGCTGCTACTATGACAATATGTACATCAAATCTCTTTAAGTTTCATACTATTCTCATCACATCCAGGTGTGTTAACTCCTATGAGAGGTGAATCATTGAAAATTAATGGATTTGATGTCTCTTTACCAATAGCCATCACTACTGGAGTAGCCAATGTTTAGGTGTGTGAGACCATGGTACATTGATAACCATCTGATTTATTAGCAAATCAGCAACTATAAACGGATTTGACTTGTCTTTACCTGTAGCTGTTTGCTCAGGACTAGCCAACTCTTAGGTTACAGCAAACCTTGGTGAATTGAATACCAAATATGGATACCAATTGTCTTTACCACAAACCATACTTTTGTGGACTAGCCAATCCTTTGGATCCCATAAAGGGTTACATCCATGGTGAATTGAGAACCATTTTCAACTCTCAGAAATAAATCATGGGTGAGTTGAAATACCCTATAGCTTTGAGCAAGCTATTACAGCTATCAACGGATTTGATTATCACACCAGAGCCGTACCCTCATGGTGAGTCAACTCTTTCTTGTCTGCAAGACATGGTGAGTTGAGCACCATTTATTGTGAAGGTGTAAACACCAACACTGTACCTGCAAGGTGTTGCTCAAAACCAACTTATTAGCACACAAAATATACAATTTTTTTTTTTTTTTTTTATATATAAACTAAGAATAAGAAATCAAAAACACACCAAAAGAAAAGAAAGAAAATAAGAAAAGAAACAAAAGAAAGAAAGATAGAAAAATATACAACAACAACAAGAATCATCCTCCCCTTAAGCTTCATCCTCCCCTTAAGCTCAGCATCTAGGGATTTACCATCCCAATATGGACCACCAAATGTTTAAACCTTGGTCCATCAAAAGCCTTGGTCAGCAGATCAGCAACATTATCATCTGTGTGAATCTTAACCACCTGAATAAGATGCTTCTCATAAGCATCTCTTATGAAATGGTGTCGAATCTCAATATGCTTTGTCCTTTGATGATAAACAGGATTCTTAACAATACACATAGTACTTTGATTATCAATAAAAATCTTAGTGTTCATATAATTGAACCCATAATCCAACAGCTGATTTTGCATCCAAAGTACCTGTCCACAGCAACTAGCAGCAGCAACATACTCTGCCTCAGTAGAAGATGTAGCCACTATAGTCTGCTTCTTGCACTGCCAAGAAACCAACCTCCTACCCAGAAACTGACAACCTCCTGTTGTTGACTTCCTATCAAAGTTAGCCCCAGCATAATCACTGTCACTATAGGCTTCCAACACAAAAGGAGAATCTTTGGGATACCAAAGTCCCATCTTTGGCTGTCCTCTCAAATACTTGAAGATTCTCTTTACTGCATTTAGGTTAGAAGTCAATGGTGTAACCTGATGTCTAGCACATGCACCAACAGCAAACATGATATCAGGTCTTGAAGCTGTCAAATACATGAGTGATCAAATCATGGACCTATAAAGATGAACATTAACAGCAGCATCAGGTTCATTATTGGACTTAGGCTTTGGACGTTCAAAAGGAGTTGTAGCAACCTTCACATTTTCCATATCGAACTTCTTAAGCATGTCATAAACATACTTCTCCTGGCAAATAAAGATCCCATCTGGTTTCTGCTTAACCTGAAGGCCCAAGAAGAAAGTCATTTCACCCATAGCACTCATCTCAAATTCACTCTTCATCAATTCTTCAAACTCCCTGCACCAGGCTTCATTAGTGGAACCAAAGATAATATCATCTACATAAACTTGTACTAGAATGATATCTTTGAAGTTCTTTCTTATAAAAAGAGTTTTATCAATAGCCCCTCTTCTGTAACCATGTTTTAGCAAAAAGGCTGATAACCTTGCATACCAAGCCCTTGGTGCTTGATGAAGACCCTAGAGTGCTTTAACCACTTTGTAAACCAAATTAGGATTCTGAGGATCCACAAATCCCTATGGTTGAGTAACATAAACTTCTTCCTCAATCCTGCCATACAAAAATGCACTCTTCACATCCATCTGATATACTACAAACCCCATAAAGGAAGCAAAAGCCAGGAACAATCGGATAGCTTCAACTCTTGCCACTGGTGCAAACACCTCATCATAATCATTCCCCTCCTCTTGTCTATGACCCTGAGCTACCAACCTAGCTTTATTTCTAACCACAATTCCCCTAGCATCCCTTTTATTCTTTAGAATCCATTTAGTTCCAATAGCATGCTTTCCAGCAGGCAAAGGAACCAACATCCATACTTTCTGATTCTGGAACTGCTGCATTTCCTCTTGCATAGCCTCAACCCAATCATCATTAGAAAGAGCTTGAGCTATGCTAGTTGGTTCAACTTGAGATAAGAAACAAGCATACAGACAATGTAAATAATCAGTATGATTGCTCCTCAACTGATCCTGTATATAACTGAGAAAAGCAGATTCTCCAAATTTGGGTTGATGAAGTTTACTTCTTGTCTGAACAGGGGAATTAATATCTCCAAGAATCAAAGACTGAGGATGAACAATATTGATCCTCTTGGTAGCAATGGATTGACTTCAATGGAGGATGCCTGATTAGTAATTGAGGGGTTAAAGTCATCATCATATGAAGAAGAAGTGAAAATACCAGTTCTGGACTAATGATGAGGATCATTCAATGTATCTCTTGAAGAAACTGAATTTCCAAGATCAGAAGGAATTGGAAATCTTTCAGGGGAGTTAACAACACCCAGAGTGTCAACAGATGGAGAAGACACAGGAACATCAGCAGAAACTCTAGAAGGTTCGGCAGGAACAGATCCACTTTCAGCAGGAATGGGATCAGCAGGAACATGAATACCACCAGTTGAATTAAGTTGTCTTCTAACTTCAGCTTCAGCCTTTCTCAGAATCTCCTCTGTCTCTTTAGAAAACCCAGAATCAAACATCTCAGCAGCTCTTTTGGCATTAAACTCTTGTCTTTGAAGCCTAGCAAGATCTTCTGCATAACTAGAATCACCTCCAGCCATATCAAAAGAATCTTTGAGCTTTGAACCTGAAATGTTGTTAGAGGGAAAAGAAGGAACAACTATAGGTCGTTCATCACTCTCCACATCAGAATCATCATCCGAGGTACCTGCATTGTTAGTTTGAGAAACATTTGTACCAGCAGATAGATTTGATTTGAATCTATTATATCCTAAGGTGTCAGATAGATAATCCAGATCAAAGTACCACTCTGGACCAGCACCCTGCAAATTAGGTTTATCTTCAAGATATCTTAAGTTGAGAGTCTCTTCTATTCTCTTAGAGGACAGATTATAAACCCTATAGGCTTTACCATGAGCAGAATATCCAACAATAAACCCTTCATCAGCCTTCCCATCAAACTTGCCTAGGTAATCACTAGTGTTCAAAATAGTGACATGACATCCAAAAGGCTTAAGGTAACTAATGTTTGGAACCTTCCCAGACAAAAGTTCATAAGGTGTTTTATTATGAGGACTAGTAATAGATACCCTATTCAACACATAACAAGCAGTGCAAACTGCTTCAGTCCAAAACATAGTAGGCATCTTAGATTCAGCTAACATAGTCCTAGCTGCTTCTATCAGGGTCCTATTTTTCCTTTCTGCAACCCCATTTTGTTGTGGAGTTCTAGCATTACTATAGTCCCTTTTTATCCCCTTAGTCCCACAGAGTTCAATAAGATTAGAGTTCTTAAATTCTGTGCCATTATCACACCTTATTGACTTAACCTTTTTACTTAGCTGATTTTCTATTAAGGCAATAAAATCCCTAAGAACTGGATAAGTTTCATCTTTTGTCCCCAAAAAGAAAGTCCATGAAAACCTGCTAAAATCATCTGTAATCACCAGGCAGTAGTTCTTATGGTCAATACTTCTGATAGAAGTAGGACCAAAAAGATCCATATGAAGAAGCTGCAAAGGCTCAGAGATGTTGCTCACAGCATTTATGGCCTTGTATGATGCTTTGTGCTGCTTTCCTTTGTTGCAGGCAACACAATCATGCTCATTAGAGAAGATCTTCATAGGAAGCCCTTTAACCAACCCATTCTTAGCCAGCTTGTTAATGGTCTTGAAATTCACATGGGCCATTCTTCTGTGCCATTTATTAGATTCATCCACAGAAGCTTTTGCAACCAGACAAGCAAGTGATCCCTCAGGCTGAACATCACTAAGATTGAAGCTATAAAGATTGTAAGTCCTAGGAACTTTAAGTTCAACCTGACTTTCATCAGGCAGTTTGAAGTCTTTGGACAACACATAGCAATCATTCTCAGTGAAGAGAACACTGTTCTTCTTGTCACAAATTTGGGAGACAGAGAACAAATTGAAGTCTTGAAGTTCCTTCACATAAAGTACATCTTCAAAATCCAGCTTAGCAGTCTTGATAGTTCCCTTCCCAGAAATTATTCCATCTCCTCCTCCAAATGTCACAGTACCTCCATTCAAAGGTATAAAATCATGCAATCTTTCCAAATTCCCTGTCATACTCCTGGAACACCCACTGTCAACAATTCCAACATCTTTGCTTCTAAAAGGAAAATCCTGAGATGGATGACCCATCATTCCAAACTGACCAGCCACTTGAATCTTCTCACCATATCCAGCTACCATCCCAAAGACCTTATCTGATCCACTTGCAACAGCCTTCTCATGATGCTCCCAGTCCACCATCGAATCCACAGATACTAAAGCCTTGGGGTCCTCTGACTCCAACTCTTGAATTCTGAAAGCAGAATACCGTGCTTTATCATCCACCTTCTTGTCTGTACATTCCCTAGCAAAATGTCCTGTTTGAGAACATTTATAACACCTCACCTTCCTTCTGTCAAACCTGGCAGGCTCCTGTCCATCAAAATTGACCCTTCTACCTGCCTTCTTTTCAAACCTATCCAACTTCAACGATATCATAGCCACCTGCCATCTTAAATCCATCTCTTCCATATCCAATTCATCAACCTGATTGAAATCATCATACACAATCTTCTGCTGTGGTGTACTTTCAGCAACAAATGAATGGAGCACATCCACTACAAGATTCTCAGATCTGGTTTGAGCTTTTGGTGTGACAGGTGAGTAGGAGATTGATGAAGTTGATAGTGTTGGACTGTTTCCATATGATGCTTTGTTAGTACCAGAGTTACTAACAAAAGCAGTATGGGTTGGAGTATGAGGTGTATAGGTGGAATATCCTTTGATATCCAGTTCAAGGGTTTTCAACTTGTTGTACAGATCATCAAAGCTCATATAATCCAGACCTCCTTTGGCTTTGAGTGTTATGGAAACCTGAGACCAGGATGGTGGCAAAGCCCTCAGAAACTTGGTGTTGCAATCTTCATCGTCCGGCCTAGCTTTCAACTGGTTAAGTTGGCTAAGGATCTTGTGGAATCTGTCATACCCTTTATGAATCCCCTCAGCCTCAGAGATCTTGAATTCCTGAAATTCTTGCTTGAGCATAGACCTTCTCATCTTTCTGGATTCATCATTCCCTCCAAATCTGGCTTTTACAGCATGCCAGATCTTTCTAGCATCATCCAAGTGATGAAAATCACTCATATGATCTTCTGGAATAGCTTGAAGTAGAAGGGTTCTCGCCTTGGTTTCCCTTTGAACAGCAAGGTGTTCTTCTGCAGTAACAGGTGGCTCTATATAGATATTGCCATCATTATCCCTTCTAGTATTCTTCTTACTATTTCCCTTAAGAATCACATTCCAAAGATTGTAATCAGTGTTTGTGATCCAATATTCCATTCTCATAGCCCAGACTTCATACTCATCTTTCTTCAGATATGGGAATTTAGCATTGTTGGTGGACATGGTGGTGAGGATTTGTGTTTGGACGTGTGAGGTTTCAGGTTTGGGTTGTTGTTCTTCAGGGTTAATGACATTGTTTTGAGGGATTTCGTCTTCCATTGAGAGAGGGTTAAGAGATATGAGATCGACCTTTTTCTTCTTTATCAGAGATCCTTACCAGGCTCTGATACCACTTGTAGGATCGAGTACTTCAAGCTTGATTGAGCTTGGTATAAACAAGAACCTCTGTATGCTATACAAGTGTTTATGCGGAAACTAAACAGCAAGTATAATAAAGAAGAAAACTCTAAACGACAATGATCCTCTATGGATCAAACTATGAACTAGGAATTGTGATATTGAATATTGAAAAACGTTAAAGGTATGTCTAAACTCATAGACGGGTTTATCTTTTATACTAACAAGATGACCTAACCCTAACCCGTTCTACAAGAAAACGTGTAAAGAGATAAACAACAATCTCTTCTAAAAATAAATCTTAACAAACATTCTAAATATACGGATAACAAATAATACTATCCGCAGCAACAACACTATCGGCAGGAACAAGATAACAACATCTCTTCTAAAAATAAATCTTAACAAACATTCTAAATATACGGATAACAAACAATACTATCCGCAGCAACAACACTATCGGCAGGAACAAGATAACACTGTCGGCAGCAACGAGCTTTCAGCAGGAACCAAAGCTATCGGCAGGAACTAGCTTAACACTATCGGCAGCAACAATGAAACTCTTATTTCCCAGAGATCCTAACAAAACATTTTTTCAAAAATACACATGACAAATTATTTTTGAAATATTAAGAAATGTTTTAATGGAAAAATAAGTTTGAAAATCACAACAGCTAGTTTTCCCCCCAAAATCAGCTCCAACCTTCCCCAAATAAATTTTCACCAGAAAAGACAAAATTTGGAGCGTCCTAGTCTACCACGGCTCCACGGTACCGTTAAATTTAACGGAGCCGTGGTGTATTTAAAGGAGCCATCCGTACCATTTTTTCTGTAATGTTCAGATTTTCTTTGCCTATAAATACCCACCCCTTTCACAGTTTTTAGGCATCCTTTCACACACAAAACTTTCTGAGTTGAATACTCTCTTCACACTTTCTTTCTTAGATCATTTAGGTTAGTTTTTATTTTGTTCAAGAGTGATCCAATCATCCTTCAAGTGATCCTCTTCATTCCTCTTCACTTGCAAGAGAAGAACACAAGTATCCAAGTTGATACAAGGTGTTATCATTCCTCTTCATTAGCAAGAGAAGAACACAAGTATCCAAGTAGATACAAGGTGTTGTCATCCCTCTTCATTAGCAAGAGAAGAACTCAAGATCTTCAAGAAGACAAGAGTTGTAGTGAGTAGGTTTTGTAACACTTGTTACATCCTTGTTGTATCTTAGCATACATCAAGATTATCTTTCCTTTGTGAGAGTGTGAGTGAAGATCATTGTGATCTTAAGAGATAGTGAAGATCTCTTGAAGCCATTGGGCTTGTGTGTGAGTAGTCAAAGGATCTAGAGTAGTTAGATTGAGTAGAGTGAAGTAAGATTTGATCTTAGTGATCGTGTTGAGATCGTGGTGATCTCTTGTAGCCATTAGGGCTTGTGTGATTGGTCACGTGGACCTTGGTAGATTGGTGCTAGCTAAGATTAGCACTCGACATTTAGCTTAGTGTCGGTAATAGGATAAGCGACGTGTACGGTTTTCTCCGCCTGAAGGGAGGTTGTTGACATAGTGCTTGAAACTCTCGAGTGTGGTACTCGGGGAGTGGAGTAGGGCGAAGAAGAGCTTCGTAGCCGAACCATTATAAATCCTTTGTCTCGGTTTGATCTTTCCAACTCTACTCTTTACTTTCAATGTTTTATATTTGTTAGTTTAGTGTGTAGTTCATATTGGTGTTGATTGATTACATATAGAGTTCGAATCAAAGTTTCCAATAACCAACTTTTAAAACAAGATTTTTAAAAAGAATTTTAAACCGGTAAACTATTCAACCCCCCTTCTAGTTTCCCAAAATTGGTATCAGAAGCCACGTCAGTCAAGATTTTAAAGTATATTGTATTTTAAAACTTGAATCGATCAATGGATTCCGACAAATATCTAGAAGGGCAATCTATGCAAAGACCACCACTTTTCGAAACCGATTGTTTTATTTATTGGAAAACAAGATTCGAAACGTATGTGAAATCAAAAGACATTGATCTTTGGCATGTTATTACCGAGGGTGAATTTCAACCTATTCAAATGAATCCGGAAACTAAAAAGGATGAAATAGTTTCTTATGATAAACAAAGTGATGAACTTAAAAGGAAATTAGCCAAAAATAATGAGGCTAAAATGATGATTTATAATGTTTTGCCTAAAAAGGAATTTGAAAGAATTTTCATGTGTAATACGGCAAAAGATATTTGGAAAACTTTGTTAGTCACTCACCAAGGTAATAACCAAGTCAAAGAGAACAAGGTAGATCTTCTTGTTCAACAATATGAACAATTTTCCATTACGGAAGATGAATCTATAGATAATGCTTTTGCTAGATTCAATACTATTATTACTAGTCTTAAAGCTCTTGATGAAGGTTACTCTAGCAAGAATTATGTTAGGAAGTTCCTTAGGGCTCTACATCCTAAATGGAGAGCAAAGGTTACCGCCATTGAAGAGTCAAAGGACTTGGCGATGTTGTCACTCGATGAACTTATAGGAAACTTGAAAGTTCACGAGATGATAATTAAGAAAGACTCCGATATAGTCAAAGGAAAAAGTGAGAGAGTTAGATCTCTAGCATTGAAAGCCAAGAAGGAGTCTAGCGATGAGGAATGTTCGAGTTCCGACAGTGAAGATGAGGAATATGCATTAGCGGTTAGGGACTTTAAAAAGTTCTTTAGGAGAAGAGGTAGGTTCGTTAGGCAACCTCGTGATGAGAAGAAGACATCACAAAAGAACCATGCTGAAAAGAAAGGGACAAGTGATAGGAAATGCTTTAGATGCGGAGATCCTAATCACCTCATAGGAGAGTGTCCCAAGCCACCGAAAGTCAACAACCAACGAGCTCTCATAGGAGGCTCCTGGAGCGATAGCGGTGATGATGAAGTAAAGAAACCCAAGGACGAAACATGTCTAATGGCTCATGCTTCTAATGAGATATGCTTGGGAATTGACTTGGAGCCTGACGAATGGGTCAAGGATAGTGGATGCACTAACCACATGACGGGCAACCGAAGTTTATTCTCATCATACAAGGCATACAACGGAGGTAATGTCACTTTCGGTAGCAAACTTAAGGGCAACATTATAGGCAAAGGTACGATTACTCAAGACTCTCTCATTATTAGAAATGTTGAGCACGTAGATAACTTAGGTTTTAACTTACTTTGCATTAGTCAAATGGTAGATAATAAGTGTAGAGTCATATTCTCTGAAGAGGGTAGTGAGATCATTAAGAATGGGAAAACCATAGGCAAAGGAGTTAGGAAAAACGGCTTATTTGTCATGAAGATAGGAAATAAGCCTGAAGATAAGATTTGTCTAGCAACTATAAATGATCATACCACTCTGTGGCATAGGAGACTAGGTCATGCCAATATGCGTCTTATACAATCATTGGCATCTAAGGAACTAGTTAGAAACCTACCTAAGATTAAGTTCGACTCACACTTTTGTGACGCTTGTAAAGTTGGAAAACAAGCTCATTCTAGTCACAAAGCTAAGAATATGGTCTCGGCCTCTAGATGCCTAGAACTACTTCACATGGACATATTCGGTCCATCCGCCGTACGGAGCTACGGAGGAAATCTCTACACCTTAGTAATAGTTGATGACTACTCTAGGTATACTTGGACTAGATTTCTTAAGAATAAGACTCAAGCCTTTGAGGAATTTGAAATCTTTAGTAAGAAAGTCCAAAATCAACTATGATGTACAATAGTTTCTATTAGGACGGATCATGGTCGGGAATTTGATAATGAAGTGCAATTTGGAGTATATTGTGATGCTAATGGTATTACTCACAATTTCTCGGCTACGCGCACTCCTCAATCAAATGGGGAAGTTGAGCGGAAAAATCGTACTCTACAAGAAATGAGTAGAACGATGTTGAATGAACAATCAATTCCGAAAAAGTTTTGGTGTAATGCGGTGGACACCTCAACTTACATTCTAAATAGGATTCTAATTAGACCTATCCTAGGAAAAACCCCATATGAAATCATGAAAGGAAGAAAACCTTCTCTTGATTACTTTAGAGTGTTTGGAAGCAAATGCTTCATACTAAACACTAAAGATTACCTCACCAAGTTTGACCCAAAGTCTTACGAAGGTGTATTCCTAGGTTACTCCCAAAATAGTAAAGCCTACGTTGTCCTAAATAGAGAAACCTCGAAAGTCAAAGAATCACTCAACGTGACATTCGATGAAAGTCCTCCACAATCTAAGACATCACCATTGGTTGATGATGACTTAGATGAGGATAAAGCCATTAAGGTTAATGGCAAGAAAACCCTAGAAGATGACATTGAGGATGAAATAGTTGAAGTTGACGAAATTGTCAACATTAAGGAATCCAAAAACCATCCTATTGAAAATGTCATAGGTAACCTAAACCAAAGAACCCTTAGGTCACAAGCACAAAACAAAAGTAACTTCTTTTGTTTCATATCTACCGTAGAACCTAAGAATGTAGGTGAAGCAATTAAAGATGAAAGTTGGATAGTTGCCATGCAGGAGGAACTAAATCAATTCACCGCAAACCAAGTTTGGGATTTAGTACCTCTTCCTAGAAATCAAACTATCATAGGAACTAAATGGGTGTTTAGAAACAAACTCGACGAAAATGGCGTCGTAGTTAGGAATAAGGCAAGGTTGGTAGCACAAGGCTACAACCAACAAGAGGGAATAGATTATGATGAAACCTATGCACCCGTAGCTAGATTAGAATCAATTAGAATACTCCTCGCCTATGCATGTGCCTTAGACTTTAAGCTATACCAAATAGATGTGAAGAGTGCGTTCCTTAGTGGTTATATCAACGAGGAGGTGTATGTTGCGCAACCTCCGGGATTCGTTGATTTCGAATGTCCGAATCATGTTTATAAACTCAAGAAAGCACTCTATGGTCTTAAACAAGCTCCTAAAGCTTGGTATGATAGACTAAAAGCCTTCTTGATTGAACATGAATATACCATGGGAAATGTTGATAACACACTCTTCACAAAGAAAAAAAATTCACATCTCATCATTGTTCAAATATATGTCGACGACATTATATTCGGATCAACTTGTCAAGAGATGTGCGATGATTTCTCAAAAATCATGCACGACGAGTTTGAGATGAGCATGATGGGTGAATTAAATTTCTTCCTTGGTTTACAAATTAAACAAATGGAAGATGGCATCTTCTTTAATCAAGCTAAGTATAGTAAAGAGATGCTTAAGAAGTTTAGCTTAGAAGAGTCTAAGCCCATGAAAACTCCCATGTCCACGGAAATAAAACTCACGAAAGATGAAGAAGGTGAGTCTGTGGATAGCACTAAGTATAGAGGTATGATAGGAAGTTTACTATACCTCACGGCAAGTAGGCCCGACATCATGTTTAGTGTCTGCCTTTGTGCTCGCTTCCAAGAGGATCCCAAAACCTCTCACCTTGAAGCGGTTAAGCGTATCTTCCGATACATTAAAGGTACTATACACTTGGGATTATTTTATCCCAAGGGGACCGGTGTAGAAACTGTTGTCTATGCCGAATCTGATCATGCGGGAGATTATGTGGATCGAAAAAGTACGAGTGGCGTTTGTACCTTCATGGGTTGTTGTATAACTTCTTGGTTCTCCAAGAAACAAACGGCTCTTGCTATCTCCACGACCGAAGCCGAGTACGTAAGCGCCGGAAAGGCATGTCAACAAGCACTATGGATGAAACAAGCTCTTATAGACTATGACATCCATCTAGATGACGTTCCCATTATGTGCGATAATAAAGGTGCTATTGACTTGAACAAAAACCCCGTTCAACACTCCCGTACCAAACACATCGAAATCCGCCACCACTTCCTTCGCGATAATGTTCAGAAAGGAAACATTTCCATTGAGAAATTTCTTTCTCAGGACAACATCGCAGACATCCTAACCAAACCTCTCAAACGAGAATCCTTTAATTATCTCCGTCTAGGTCTAGGAATGATGGAACATATTCCATAAGTCTCATGACTCTTGAAGTCATCTCGTGAGTCTCGTGTAGTTTAGTTTAGGTCTCCCTAGTCAAAAGAATTTGTTGGGTACAAATTCTTTCCTCGTGACAATAGGTCTCACTAAAACAGCGAGACTTGTTCGTCAAAAATCAAAATGGGACAGAAAACAGTCCCAGCAGATCACGGCTCCACTAAATGTGGCACGGCACCGTTAAAGTTAACGGTACCGTGGAACCGTGCATCTGGAACATTCCGTATTTCAGTTCCCCTTTTCCACACTACTCATTCCAAACCCTCATAACCTCAGCAACTGCTGTCATAACTTAACCTCACACCCAACACTTAATTACATCCCTTCAAGATCATATTCAAGACATTGAGTTTCAAGATCCTAAATCATTTTCACCCTTTTCAACAAAAATTGTAAGTCACCTTACTCCAATTTTTTTTAATTTTGGGTCTAGGGTTTATGCATTGATGAAAATTGAATTGGGGTTTTTCAATTCTATTTAGGAAATTTTCAATTTGAAGTCATCAACACCAAAACATTTCAAAATCTTTGGTACCAAAAACATTGAGGTTACCAAAACACCCCAATTCCATCATTTTCAAAATCTCACGAAACTAGGACCATGAAATTGTTCTTTTCATGTATTGTTGATGCAAACTAAAAACATCTTTTCATGCATACATGATCTCACGAATAATGATCGAATTACATAATCAATATGTATTTTTCGACATATTTGTTTGAGCAAAATTAAAATTAGGAGTGTTAGGGTCATCTCATTTTTTTTTGAGTCGAGATTACCGCACCTCCATATATTTTGCATTTAGGTACACACTAGGCATGTGCATAATGCAACTATTCTTCACTCTAATTTTTCCTTAAATTTTTTTAGGAAACAAAAATGTCTCATGAATATGATTTTGATCATCTCCTAACCGATACCTACACACCCGAAATTTCACAAGAACCCACAACTCCCGGTAACCACATTCGTGCCTATGTCAATCTTGAAACCCGTCGGTTTCATGAAGGCCGTGTCGTTGATTCGTCCCTAATTTACCATCGGGACATCAACACTTCCTTTAGAGCTATAGGATTCGATTGTCTACTCCACATTAACGAGAACATTTGTCCTCGTTTTGTGTTGGAGTTCTTTCGACAAGTTGAACTCGTACGTAACGAGGATCAATCCTTGTCACTTTGGTTTTGGGTCCAAAACTTCAAATTCGTCCTAACTCTTGAGCAATTTGCTCAGATCCTTCGAATACCCAATCATGGGCAATGTGCCTATACTGAAGATTGGTGTCTTGAGTCTCTCTTTCACTATCATGAGGAGAATAGTCCGTACTGTTCGTACATACCCTCTCTATCCGAACTAACCAAACTCATCCGTACTTATAAGTACCCCTCTTACCCTAATCCAACGAAAATTCGTTTGGAAGAGGTTCGTCATGAACTACTTTCTTGGGCAGTCATCCTGTGAGAAAATGTTCTAAGTCTCATAGGAAATCGTGAGCAACTCCCGGCGTGTTGTGCTCATATGATTTACTGTCTCCTAACCCAACAACCATACAACCTCGCTTACTTCTTCGCTAAGCGAATTGTCCATCTCAAGGGTAACAAGAATAAATTGATACCCTATGGGATGTTCCTAACCCGTCTCTATCACCATCTCATGAACCTACACCCTTACCTCAACGGTCCTCAATACTCCCTTGTCAAACCCATCATGCAACCCATAAACGAGTCACATGTTTCATCAATCCTCATTTCCGAATCCTCCACCCATTATGCACCCTTTGATGATCCAAATCATGAAAATGAGACTCATGCTCAAGACAAGAGTATGCCAAGAATGGGGGAATGCTCAAGTCATAAGTGTTGAAGAAATCTATGTTTCTTATTAGGATTTATCTTTGAATGAATGCTAATTGATTTATTGCATGCTTAACTATCTCCTTGCCTAATCAATCTATGTGATATTTGGATGATAGCTTATTTTGTCCCTTCTTATTGCATGCTTATCATTATCTTAGGAAACTACATGATAGCCTTTATGTGCTAGTTGTAGCTCAAATGGGACACTTTAGGAAAACAAGTACCTAGTGAGTTGAGGCACTATCATTTCCAGGAATTAGTTCCCCTAGAAAACATCCCCCTAGCTGCCCAGAACTAACCTGCACAGAAATCTTCTTGCAAACAGTGGCACGGTACTATTAAATATGGACGGTACCATTAAATTTAATGGTACAGTGGGTCATTTAAAGGAACCGTATCCCTGTTTGACGAATTTTTACTGTTCCTACCAAAAACCCTACACCCCTAACCTCAAACCTGCAAATCTTTGCAAACCTAACACACCCTATGATTCTCTTCCTACACCATAGGATCAACTTTAATTCAAATTTCACCCAACTTGCCTATTTAAGGCCTCACCCTTGCAAGCTTATCTTGCACTTCACCTTCAACCTCCCATCACACAAACACCATGTCCTCCACACATGGTTCAACCTCTCAAATTGAAACCACTCGTAAAATTTCCTATTTACTTTACTAAATTATTATCCTTTTTCCACGGGTAATTTTTTTTTATTTAAATGTATCTCCTATCTTATGTGACATAGATCACATCATTGAAAAACGTGCTCCCACAAGACCTGCTTAACCAAAACTAATGTTTATTTTATAAACATCATGACAGAAAAATATTACAGAATACCACTTACCACTTTACGATAAAATTCTTAACAAAACATTCACTATCTGTATAGAGTTTCTAGGAAACCCTAAAATTTACCACAACACCAAATATGAACAACTAAACATCATAAAATAAAAAAATACAATATATCTGAGTTAATGTACAAGTTCTTAAAGCATCAAAAACCCTAATTCTATTTTGTTCCCGATAAAACCCTAATTTCACATAAGTGTTATTTTATGCATTCATTTCATAAACCCTAATTTATTTCTAGAATATTTTTGTAAAATATAAAGTTTACAAGTTATTTAAGCTATAGTACAAGTCATTTATGCATCAAAACATTTATTTACAAAATCTTTATTTAAATTCCAATTATATTATTTTCAAAGCATAACTAACAAACCATTTATGCATAACTTTTATAAATGATATTTTCTAAACTCCTTAAATATTTTTACAAGTCTTTTAGCCTAGAATACAAGTGCCTAATGCACAAAAATCATAAATTCCATTTAATTATCTTTTTAACATAATAAAAATTAACAAATAAATTTTTATAAACTAAATACATGTTAAAACTATATTTTTCTAATTTTCTAAACTTATGTACAAGTCTAATAAGCATGTTTTACAATGATCCTAAGTCCAACATATTTTTCTTTCATTTCCTAAATAATTCGATTTATACAAAAACATAAAAGACCATAAATATTTTGTAAGTACTAAAACTCTTGAACTAAGTTAGTTATCATTTCTAAACCCAAATTTACAAGCTACTAAACCTATGGTACTACTCTCCTAAGCTCACACGCCTTCTCCTCCATTTCCTGGTTCGAATAGAATTACAACCTAACTAAACTTACCTATTAAGAATACCATGTACCTAGTCTTCTTCATGTCCTCTCCTAAGAAGCCCTCCACTTGTACACATGCACCTTCAAGAAACCTCTCCATATGTAGTTAAAACCCATGGTAACCAAGCCGGCCACATCACCTCTTCTTCTCCCTCCTCCTCCACCTATCCAAGTGGCATACCCTCTCATTTCTGTCAGCCTATGTCTCCTCACTTTGTCTCCCTATCATCTTCTACTAAAACCCTAAACCTATCCTTCTATAAATAGCAACATAACCTTACTTCACCATTCACACCCAATCGAACCCAATAACAGAAGCAATTCCAAACCACTTCTGTCCTAATCATAACTTTAAATACACTCTCAAAACAAATCCTAGAAGATCAGAAACAAGGAGGAACACTGGAAACCAAGTTTGAACCATTCCAAGTCTTAAACCCTAAACGAGCCAAACCCTAAGTAAGTCACTTAACTCTCATTTAAATTCAGTTTTACTTACCTTGTATTACTTAAAAGTATTAATATGTAATCTATAATAACAATCATAAACAAAAACATTAAGTTTTATTTCATTTCTTTTGTTTCTGTTGATCAGTAAATCACACGTATTCATAGTATTCGAATACTTGCTAAAACAAATCAAAGATATAAGAAACATGTTAAAACATACTTAAAATAATCCCAACATATCTAAAAACCTTAGTCTAAAACCCTAGAAACATTAAACCCTAATCGGGTTTTCCTTTCCTGTTCTATATCGAGTAAAACCCAAGCCCCACAGCCTAACTTTGAACCTGAAAACCAACATCCAAACGACCCTTAAAAATTCTAGTTTTTGGTATTTACGAAGTTCACCCAGCTACCTCAAGATAGGAAAAAGAATTTTGAAAAACGATTCATTTTCTATGAAGATATCGGGTCTTGAATCTGGTCTCAAATCGCTAAAGGATAAAAGTAAATTTCCAGTTATATGAGTTTCTATTTTAGTCGACTGACTACCCTACTTATGACATAATTTTCGACCCTCAAACTAATTTGATAAAATCTGATTTTCAGTATGTTAAAAGTTCATCTAGCAAACTTATTTTAGAACAAAGAATTAGGTAAAACCATCAATTGAGTCGAAAGTTATTTAGGTCTAAAGTTCGCTAGAACTAGGATTTTATTTAACAGTTATTGTTTTTCTGTTTTACTCGATCTAACCACCCAACTTCTGACCTAGATTTTGACCCTCATTAGATCATCATAAATTCTGAATTTCTGGAAAACTAAAGTTCATATAGTGAACTATTTTTAGAAAGAAACTATTTGAAAAACCATCAAGTGGTTCAAAAGTTATATGAGTCCAAAGTTGGCCACTCGCTAGCTTTAAAACAAATTTTCAGAATTTATATTTAAACTTGTTTCATCACTCGACTTTTGGATTGATTTTCGAATATCAAAGCAACTTTATAAATTATGATTTTCGACATGTCTAGAGTCGACCTAGCTGCCTTTTATTAGAAACTGAGAACATGAAAAATCGTTTAGTATTTGTTAAGTTATTCGCATCCAAAGATCTAGCTAAGCCCAATAATTTCATAAGTATGATTTTTGTTAAATTAAAGTTTTTAGGGTTAATTTTATAAATAAATACTATCAAGGGTATTTTCTGTCAATAACAAATAAAAAGAGGTGAGATTGTCATTTTTGAAACTTGAGGGTATAAACTGTCATTTTCCAAAAGTCCAGGGTATAAACTGTCATTTGACCAAACCCTAGGGATTAAAGCGTAACTTTTCCTAATCGATATTTTCATCCTTTTTATTTTGTTTTCCCGACTCTATATTAACATAATATGCTTAATAAACCGAACCCAAAACTTACAGATAAAAGATAAGATAAAATCTTACTTTTGAAACTACATATTGGTTCAAATAAAATATGTAACCATCAACCAAACAACAAAACAGAACGAAACAAAACGAACATATAATCATTAGAAATGATTACTAAATATTGGCATAACAACCCAGGTTACATTGTCCGGAGACGTTTATCAACTTTCTTTCATTTGTTTTCCATCCAGATTGTCAGGTGAGTTCATATTCCCTCCTTTTACTTGTTTTAAATTACTTTTGGGGGAGATACATGCTCAATTATTTGTTTTCACTTTCGCAAGCAATTCTAAGTTTTCATATATCGATATAAGTTTCATAGCCCTTATTTTCATATGATATGAATTAAATTGGCAACATTGACAAACGCTGTTTGCATTTACATGAATTATGAATCACTAAAGAACTTTTTCCCATATTAAACACAAGTATGTTATTCTTATTTTATTGCCTTAAACTAAGTTACCTTTAAGTCAAAAAGACCCTCAATCATGGACCTCTAATCACCTGTACTTAGGGTGAGCGCGAATATCGTGGATAGTACTATTGGGCTGACAACCCCTTTGTATTGCCGTAACGTAATACAAAGCATTATATTTGAGAAGAATAAAGAGATGTGACTATCTCCTACTCGGGGGCAAAGTTACCTACATTTAATTATGGGGTAATTATTACATCATTAGTTCATGACTGTTGATGTTCTGTTAAGGTTTTGCGTGTCATGAGACTTAGTGCAATAAAATATATCTTTCCCTAATGGTAATTGTATGCGTTGCAATTACTTTCATCTAATCTTGTGTTTAAATGGTTTGAACTAAACTGAACGACATATTTTCCGAATAACTGAAGAAGGGCTTATTTTTCTGAAATATGAAAAGAGCTGATTTTCTGAAATATTGAAAGGGGCTTATTTATTTATAACTGAACAAAGCATTTTTATCAGAAACTGGCTTATTTCTGAATAACTAAAACGGACTATTTTCATCTAAGAAACTTTATGAATTCACTCAACCTTTGTGTTGACGTTTTAGCATGTATTCTCAGGTTATCGGAAGCATGGATTGGCACGGGATTGGCTATGGACTATGTTATCATTCAAATCAATAATATTTTTATAAATATATTTTGAGAACTTCCTGCTGGGACCTGCATATTGTAACTCTGATATAAATGAATGATAACAATTTTATCTAAAACGTCTCCTTTTCGAGTCGTTTTCTATTATCATGACTGTGAACTGTTTAGTAACTCCCCAACTTATATTTCCGCTGCGAATATCGAAAACGGGGGTGTTACAGAGTGGTATCAGAGCTCATGGTTATAGAGAACCAAGTGTTTTTAAACATTGGACTATAACCGCCTTTTCAAAAATAAATAAACTTACATCATAAAGTCCTATGCTTTCCGTGCCAAGTATGTTTCAGTATTTAGAGCATCCTTTATTTTGACTATTCCCCTATCTGATAACTATTTGATTTGCTTTAATTGCAAATATTAGAATTGCTTATTTTTATTTTACGGGTTACTACAGTATCATGTTCCCCGAAACTCCCGAACTTAACAAAACAGATCTCCGTACTATGAGTACGTTACCTACCGATTCTCTTAGGAAATCCCCATCTAATGAAAAGTTTATTGGTTGCCCAACAACAATTTATGTTGGACAAAACTCCCACCAAGAAACAATTCAGAAAGATGATGAATCAAATCCTCTAGAACCTAATACTCCCGAAACCCCAATACTAAACTTCCCAGATGCTATATCTACGCCTAATTCCCCTGAACCTAAAGATCCCATGTGGACTCTTCTTTATGAGCACGCTAGTATTCTCGACAATCACGCTAAACATTTGGAAGAGCTACCACATTTACGTTTTGAATGGTACGACCGGAATTTCGACACTCTATTTAGAAGGTCTAATGACGAAAGGAGAACGGTGTTCGATTTGGAAGCATGTGTTGAACGAATGAAGAATACGCACGAACATAAGTATAAAAGCCTAGATTATAGGATTCGTCATGCGAGAAGGGAAAACAGTCAACTACGTGGCCGAGTAGCAGAGATTGAGAGAACCTTATGGGCGGCCAGAGAGACGGCAATCTGCCAGGGTCAGAAGATTTTTACTCTGGAATCTATGCTGGACAGCCAGATAAAGGTGAATACGGAATTTCAAGAGCGTTTCTTGGAAATGGAAATTACACAACTACAACTTGAGAATGAAGTTAAGCTTTTACGTCAAGAACGTGGCTGATCTCAAACTCATGTGTAACGACGTTGTGTTTACTGTACCAAATAGTATTTGGTTAGATATTTCCTGTATTTTCCAATAAATCTGAAACCCTCAGAGTTTGTAATCAATCAATAAATGTATGACAAATATCTTTTGTTATATATATTATTGTTGAGAATAAATTCTTCTCCTATCATGTCTTACTATAATGCTATGCATTTATGTAATGACTTCCCTTAAAACCTTATCATTTGTTTAATAGACGAATGGTTTCGTATAAACTATACCTAGAACCCAATAAGTGTCACGTACCTAGATGACTACACATAGAACCCATTAAGCAACAGAGAAATTTGAGGATTTACCCTTATATTAATGATAGGAAATCTTAAATCTAACTCCTACAATATTAATAAAAGATCTTGTGATAATTGCTTTTAGTAAAAACAATTGAGCAAGTTATTAATATTAATCTATCTTCAGCCCGACGTATCATAACCTTAAAACCCCATAAGATAAAATTTCGGAAGAGAACCTTGATGAATGAAGAGAGAGTTGCTGAAATCTAAGAGAATTAGTTAATTCCTTAGAAATTAATCATTCATCTACGATATTTAATCAGACATATCCGGAAGAACGTTAGAATGGAAAATACTATGCCAATGACTCCCGAAGTTATCCAGAAATTGGTGATCAATCTCATTACAGCGGTGCTCGAGGTGACTACGACAGCTCATTTTGGAAGCCATAAGATGACAACAGGAGAGAAGAGAATTGAACGAAATAACCAAAAGCGAAAACATAGTGAAATAGAAACTACCATCCCTACTCACTACCCCACCTGTCGCCACCATAAGCGTCTTACTCATGAATCCGTTTATCGTGGAAAACAACCTCTATGTCAACGATGTGAGTTACATCACATTGGAGATTGTTATGTCAAGTGTGGAAGATGCAAGGAAATAGGACATCAGTCTAGAAACTGTAAGCCAATAAGAATAAAACCACGAACCGTGACTTGTTATGGATGTAGAGGAAAAGGACATATGATAAGTCAATGCCCGAACTTCAATCCCAATTGGAAGACTAAGAATGATTCGGAAGAAAACTAGAACTTATTAAGAAATCATACCTATGTCCTAGTATGACCCTTAAGTTTGATATTTCGGAAGTAATGAATAAATTGAGGTTTAGAGTCCTCTAAGTTGTAATTTTCCTTTCAGATACTCCTTAGCTACGATGAACGTAATCTGAATAAATTATCTTTCTACTCAATATCTCGCGATAATTCTTTCATATTTCCAAATCTGCGTTTAGCTTTCATATCTGTTCTATTTTCCCAAACCCTATTCACAAACATTGCCTAGTGAAACCATAGACGAACCCTAAGATTTATTTTGAGGTTATTCCATTAATCCTTTAGGAAACCCTAATCTATCACTGTAGTGTGGACAACAATTTTCCAATGCTTTTGAAAAAAAAATTTAAAAAAATTATTTAAATATAAAACGTTGAACACCATCTAAAACTTTTTGAATAAATACCACAGTGACTGTACGAAACATTACATCGTTTGGTCCTCAATTATACATAACCTGATCAACTATGTATAATTTTGGAAGAATCATGTAACGAGTTGGACAGTTATATTTTCAGATTTTCTACTATTAATTTTCATTCAAAAGCAAAATATTGAAACAAAACAAATTGTTATTAAATCATTATTTTGATTTCATACAACAAAAGTCTACAACTACTATCCGTCATCTCTAAGATAGGAATTCAACAACATCGTGGATAGAAAAACCCTAAGATTTTATTCGAATACTTAATACATAGAACCATAATTAGCAACTGAAGTGCTAATATTACAAGGATTACATAAGCTTTATTACATTAAGGATTACTTAGAAAACACAAACAAAGACCATCCTAGTAACCATAATGTGAGGCTTATTCTCACCGAACCTAATCCATGAAAAAGGCAACAATCGTAAGCAGTATGATAAACACTAGGACCGCACCTTGGAGACCAAAATCCCCTTCCGGATTATACGCCATGTAGGTAACAACCGCAACCATGTACATAATTGCTAAGATGATAGCCAAAGGCGGCATCTTTGAGGATTTAGAAAGGAAATTTTGTGATGAAAAATGAGGATTAGAAATGAGATATTTATAGGAGGTATTCGACCGATCAATCGACCGTTTAAATCACTATTCCTCCACTTTAGAATCTGACCGTTGCATAGTGACGTACTAGGTGGCAAAACATTCAAATTTAGTTCATCCAGTAGAGATAAAACTGACCAAACCTCGATCCTTAGAGAACCAAGGATTATCAGCGAAACGACATTATCAGAAAAGCGGACTCAAGAATAAAGATAATATTTTAAGTAATATTATTTTTAACTTGAGGCATTTTAAGCATATCAAACTTCCACTCTAACCCAAATCGTTGTACAATTTTCTTTATCGCGTTCTCTATCTGAATAAAATAAAAATTCTAAACCCAGCTATCTCTGTATATCATTTTTCTCAACTTACCAACCAACTCAGACTGAATCTCGGGACGAGATTCCCTTCAACAGGGGGATACTGTAACCACTCGTAAAATTTCCTATTTACTTTACTAAATTATTATCCTTTTTCCACGGGTAATTTTTTTTTTATTTAAATGTATCTCCTATCTTATGTGACATAGATCACATCATTGATAAACGTGCTCCCACAAGACCTGCTTAACCAAAACTAATGTTTATTTTATAAACATCATGACAGAAAAATATTACAGAATACCACTTACCACTTTACGATAAAATTCTTAACAAAACATTCACTATCTGTATAGAGTTTCTAGGAAACCCTAAAATTTACCACAACACCAAATATGAACAACTAAACATCATAACATAAAAAAATACAATATATCTGAGTTAATGTACAAGTTCTTAAAGCATCAAAAACCCTAATTCTATTTTGTTCCCGATAAAACCCTAATTTCACATAAGTGTTATTTTATGCATTCATTTCATAAACCCTAATTTATTTCTAGAATATTTTTGTAAAATATAAAGTTTACAAGTTATTTAAGCTATAGTACAAGTCATTTATGCATCAAAACATTTATTTACAAAATCTTTATTTAAATTCTAATTATATTATTTTCAAAGCATAACTAACAAACCATTTATGCATAACTTTTATAAATGATATTTTCTAAACTCCTTAAATATTTTTACAAGTCTTTTAGCCTAGAATACAAGTGCCTAATGCACAAAAATCATAAATTCCATTTAATTATCTTTTTAACATAATAAAAATTAACAAATAAATTTTTATAAACTAAATACATGTTAAAACTATATTTTTCTAATTTTCTAAACTTATGTACAAGTCTAATAAGCATGTTTTACAATGATCCTAAGTCCAACATATTTTTCTTTCATTTCCTAAATAATTCGATTTATACAAAAACATAAAAGACCATAAATATTTTGTAAGTACTAAAACTCTTGAACTAAGTTAGTTATCATTTCTAAACCCAAATTTACAAGCTACTAAACCTATGGTACTACTCTCCTAAGCTCACACGCCTTCTCCTCCATTTCCTGGTTCGAATAGAATTACAACCTAACTAAACTTACCTATTAAGAATACCATGTACCTAGTCTTCTTCATGTCCTCTCCTAAGAAGCCCTCCACTTGTACACATGCACCTTCAATAAACCTCTCCATATGTAGTTAAAACCCATGGCAACCAAGCCGGCCACATCACCTCTTCTTCTCCCTCCTCCTCCACCTATCCAAGTGGCATACCCTCTCATTTCTGTCAGCCTATGTCTCCTCACTTTGTCTCCCTATCATCTTCTACTAAAACCCTAAACCTATCCTTCTATAAATAGCAACATAACCTTACTTCACCATTCACACCCAATCGAACCCAATAACAGAAGCAATCCCAAACCACTTCTGTCCTAATCATAACTTTAAATACACTCTCAAAACAAATCCTAGAAGATCAGAAACAAGGAGGAACAGTGGAAACCAAGTTTGAACCATTCCAAGTCTTAAACCCTAAACGAGCCAAACCCTAAGTAAGTCACTTAACTCTCATTTAAATTCAGTTTTACTTACCTTGTATTACTTAAAAGTATTAATATGTAATCTATAATAACAATCATAAACAAAAACATTAAGTTTTATTTCATTTCTTTTGTTTCTGTTGATCAGTAAATCACACGTATTCATAGTATTCGAATACTTGCTAAAACAAATCAAAGATATAAGAAACATGTTAAAACATACTTAATATAATCCCAACATATCTAAAAACCTTAGTCTAAAACCCTAGAAACATTAAACCCTAATCGGGTTTTCCTTTCCTGTTCTATATCGAGTAAAACCCAAGCCCCACAGCCCAACTTTGAACCTGAAAACCAACATCCAAACGACCCTTAAAAATTCTAGTTTTTGGTATTTACGAAGTTCACCCAGCTACCTCAAGATAGGAAAAAGAATTTTGAAAAACGATTCATTTTCTATGAAGATATCGGGTCTTGAATCTGGTCTCAAATCGCTAAAGGATAAAAGTAAATTTCCAGTTATATGAGTTTCTATTTTAGTCGACTGACTACCCTACTTATGACATAATTTTCGACCCTCAAACTAATTTGATAAAATCTGATTTTCAGTATGTTAAAAGTTCATCTAGCAAACTTATTTTAGAACAAAGAATTAGGTAAAACCATCAATTGAGTCGAAAGTTATTTAGGTCTAAAGTTCGCTAGAACTAGGATTTTATTTAACAGTTATTGTTTTTCTGTTTTACTCGATCTAACCACCCAACTTCTGACCTAGATTTCGACCCTCATTAGATCATCATAAATTCTGAATTTCTGGAAAACTAAAGTTCATATAGTGAACTATTTTTAGAAAGAAACTATTTGAAAAACCATCAAGTGGTTCAAAAGTTATATGAGTCCAAAGTTGGCCACTCGCTAGCTTTAAAACAAATTTTCAGAATTTATATTTAAACTTGTTTCATCACTCGACTTTTGGATTGATTTTCGAATATCAAAGCAACTTTATAAATTATGATTTTCGACATGTCTAGAGTCGACCTAGCTGCCTTTTATTAGAAACTGAGAACACGAAAAATCGTTTAGTATTTGTTAAGTTATTCGCATCCAAAGATCTAGCTAAGCCCAATAATTTCATAAGTATGATTTTTGTTAAATTAAAGTTTTTAGGGTTAATTTTATAAATAAATACTATCAAGGGTATTTTCTGTCAATAACAAATAAAAAGAGGTGAGATTGTCATTTTTGAAACTTGAGGGTATAAACTGTCATTTTCCAAAAGTCCAGGGTATAAACTGTCATTTGACCAAACCCTAGGGATTAAAGCGTAACTTTTCCTAATCGATATTTTCATCCTTTTTATTTTGTTTTCCCGACTCTATATTAACATAATATGCTTAATAAACCGAACCCAAAACTTACAGATAAAAGATAAGATAAAATCTTACTTTTGAAACTACATATTGGTTCAAATAAAATATGTAACCATCAACCAAACAACAAAACAGAACGAAACAAAACGAACATATAATCATTAGAAATGATTACTAAATATTGGCATAACAACCCAGGTTACATTGTCCGGAGACGTTTATCAACTTTCTTTCATTTGTTTTCCATCCAGATTGTCAGGTGAGTTCATATTCCCTCCTTTTACTTGTTTTAAATTACTTTTGGGGGAGATACATGCTCAATTATTTGTTTTCACTTTCGCAAGCAATTCTAAGTTTTCATATATCGATATAAGTTTCATAGCCCTTATTTTCATATGATATGAATTAAATTGGTAACATTGACAAACGCTGTTTGCATTTACATGAATTATGAATCACTAAAGAACTTTTTCCCATATTAAACACAAGTATGTTATTCTTATTTTATTGCCTTAAACTAAGTTACCTTTAAGTCAAAAAGACCCTCAATCATGGACCTCTAATCACCTGTACTTAGGGTGAGCGCGAATATCGTGGATAGTACTATTGGGCTGACAACCCCTTTGTATTGCCGTAACGTAATACAAAGCATTATATTTGAGAAGAATAAAGAGATGTGACTATCTCCTACTCGGGGGCAAAGTTACCTACATTTAATTATGGGGTAATTATTACATCATTAGTTCATGACTGTTGATGTTCTGTTAAGGTTTTGCGTGTCATGAGACTTAGTGCAATAAAATATATCTTTCCCTAATGGTAATTGTATGCGTTGCAATTACTTTCATCTAATCTTGTGTTTAAATGGTTTGAACTAAACTGAACGACATATTTTCCGAATAACTGAAGAAGGGCTTATTTTTCTGAAATATGATAAGAGCTGATTTTCTGAAATATTGAAAGGGGCTTATTTATTTATAACTGAACAAAGCATTTTTATCAGAAACTGACTTATTTCTGAATAACTGAAACGGACTATTTTCATCTAAGAAACTTTATGAATTCACTCAACCTTTGTGTTGACGTTTTAGCATGTATTCTCAGGTTATCGGAAGCATGGATTGGCACGGGATTGGCTATGGACTATGTTATCATTCAAATCAATAATATTTTTATAAATATATTTTGAGAACTTTCTGCTGGGACCTGCATATTGTAACTCTGATATAAATGAATGATAACAATTTTATCTAAAACGTCTCCTTTTCGAGTCGTTTTCTATTATCATGACTGTGAACTGTTTAGTAACTCCCCAACTTATATTTCCGCTGCGAATATCGAAAACGGGGGTGTTACACAAATCTCCAAGAAACCTAGGATAACCATAAAACCACCCTCAAAACCACTCTTTGTGGATCTCACAAAAGATGATGAAGCTATGACACCACCTTCCCAAGCCACTCCATACTCACCATCACCACCTTATGCACCATCTAAAACATCATCTACCTACACAACATCTTCATCATCCTACTACACTACATCATCAATGGAGTACACACCATCCCCCTTAACTCCATTGGACAATGCCATGCCAATTTCACCTCCAACAAACCTACCACAATCACCATCTCCTATCATGGCATAACCCAATCAACCACAACCCTTTGATTTACATAGTGCTAATTGCCTATGTTGTCTCCATAACCGTAACCTCATCTATTTCTTAAGAGACGAGATTCATTTCATGTTCTACTTTATAGAACATCTCTTAACACCACCACCACCCTAAATGGGGCCCCAATCTCCACCACCTCCCAACCCACAATAGGTCTTTAGGAGCCCTCTTGGAAATGAAACATGCCTCTAGTCATTAGGGATTTATGCTTATCATTGTCTCTTTTATGTTTCCATGAAGTCATATCCATGTATGACATTTATTTTCTTTTAATGAATGAATGGGTTTTTATGAGGGTTGTTCATTATCATTTTTAGCTCCTAGCTTTTTTTTTTCTTATGTGGTTGGATATTTGTCATAATGTGCTACTTGTTACATATTATATATGTATCTTCTAACTTTGTTTTGTAGCAAGAATCATTGCTCGATTCCTTTGTGTTCTCCAAATGAGGGGGATTACACATCATGGGGGAGCCTTTGTCACCTTTTTGATTAGACAAAAAAGGGGAGAAATGGGAGTAAACTCATTAAAAACTTGTTAAAACTAATTTTAACCTAACATGAGTTTATATTTTGTTATCATCAAAAAGGGGGAGATTGTTGATGCAAATAATGTTCTAAAAACGTTATTTATATCTTTCGATTACTTCACGTTTTGAGGATGACAAAATGTGAAATCACGATACGTTAAAATTAACGTAAACAAGTCTTTAATCGGAAGATCCCGTTTCTACGCAAATCACTCTTGAACAAAGTTACAACTTGAACTAGTGATCAAAGAAGTGAATTTATGTTTTGAAAATTCACATTTTAAATGGGACAAAACATTTTTTCAAAAATACACATGACAAATTATTTTTGAAATATTAAGAAATGTTTTAATGGAAAAATAAGTTTGAAAATCACAACAGCTAGTTTTCCCCCCAAAATCAGCTCCAACCTTCCCCAAATAAGTTTTTACCAGAAAAGACAAAATTTGGAGCGTCCTAGTCTACCACGGCTCCACGGTGCCGTTAAATTTAACGGAGCCGTGGTGTATTTAAAGGAGCCGTCCGTACCATTTTTTCTGTAACGTTCAGATTTTCTTTGCCTATAAATACCCACCCCTTTCACAGTTTTTAGGCATCCTTTCACACACAAAACTTTCTGAGTTGAATACTCTCTTCACACTTTCTTTCTTAGATCATTTAGGTTAGTTTTTCTTTTGTTCAAGAGTGATCCAATCATCCTTCAAGTGATCCTCTTCATTCCTCTTCACTTGCAAGAGAAGAACACAAGTATCCAAGTTGATACAAGGTGTTATCATTCCTCTTCATTAGCAAGAGAAGAACACAAGTATCCAAGTAGATACAAGGTGTTGTCATCCCTCTTCATTAGCAAGAGAAGAACTCAAGATCTTCAAGAAGACAAGAGTTGTAGTGGGTAGGTTTTGTAACACTTGTTACATCCTTGTTGTATCTTAGCATACATCAAGATTATCTTTCTTTTGTGAGAGTGTGAGTGAAGATCATTGTGATCTTAAGAGATAGTGAAGATCTCTTGAAGCCATTGGGCTTGTGTGTGAGTAGTCAAAGGATCTAGAGTAGTTAGATTGAGTAGAGTGAAGTGAGAGTTGATCTTAGTGATCGTGTTGAGATCGTGGTGATCTCTTGTAGCCATTAGGGCTTGTGTGATTGGTCACGTGGACCTTGGTAGATTGGTGCTAGCTAAGATTAGCACTCGACATTTAGCTTAGTGTCGGTAATAGGATAAGCGACGTGTACGGTTTTCTCCGCCTGAAGGGAGGTTGTTGACATAGTGCTTGAAACTCTCGAGTGTGGTACTCGGGGAGTGGAGTAGGGCGAAGAAGAGCTTCGTAGCCGAACCACTATAAATCCTTTGTCTCGGTTTGATCTTTCCAACTCTACTCTTTACTTTCATTGTTTTATATTTGTTAGTTTAGTGTGTATTTCATATTGGTGTTGATTGATTACATATAGAGTTCGAATCAAAGTTTCCAATAACCAACTTTTAAAACAATATTTTTAAAAATAATTTTAAACCGGTAAACTATTCAACCCCCCTTCTAGTTTCCCACAGAGAGTTTGGAGCGGAGTAGGTTGATTGAGGGTTAGAGTGTTGTGCTAGTGGAGGTGTTGTGCTAGAGTTTGGAGTGGAGGTGTTGGATGAGATCTAGTGATAAGATACTTAATCCAAGTAAAATGCTCATTTAAGGCAATGATTTGTTTTTGGAGAAGGATACGACAAGGACAATAGTTGACATGATTATCAACTTGATTCAAGTTGTGGGGGTGAGGTAAGCAATTTGAGTAGAGTGAGGATGGAGGATCGAGGTTGGCCCTTGTTGTGTTATGCGAGGTGTATAGCAAGGAGATCACAAAGGTCATGGATTTGGTTTATATCTTCACGGAACCTTTCCTTTTCCGTGAGAATGTGGATTTGATCATTTGGTGGAAGTGGATGAAATTTGAGTGTGTAGCTGGAAGTAAACTTGGATGTTTGACCAATATGATGAGGGTTTTGAAGGGTTTCTTTGGGATTAGTTTGAGGTTGAGATGTGTAGTTTGGAACGAAGGTGGAGGTTGAGGTTATTTTGTGATGAAGGAGGGCTAGAAGGGAGTTGATCCAATCTTGCGTTGAGCAAGGTGTAAGGCAAGAAGAGCACAAAGCTCATGGGCTTCTTTAAGTTCTTCAATTAACTTCAAGTGTTATTTGGGATGGATGTTTGGATATGCAACATAGAAGAAGCATGTGAGTTGGTAGGAAGTGGTGGTGATATTTTTGGTGATGGAGACATTTTTGAGTTTGGGTAATCATTAATGGATGAAGATGAAGGCACGGAAGAAAAGGATATTTCATGAGTGGAGGGTGTTTTGGATGGTGCATTGGTAGGTGAAACATGATGTGAGGTGTTGGTGATGAAATTAGGATTGTTATTTCGAGATTGAGCATGTTCATCATAAGAATTATTTGGGTGAGATGATGATGTATTTTTGTGAGCAAAAATGGATGGTTGGTTATTATGATGAGGTTTGTGAAAGGATTCGTTGGAATGAGCTTGAGGATTGGGAGTATAATTGGGAACAAATGTGGGTGGAGGTGTTGGTTGTTTAGCCACATCATTTGTTGAGATGGACTTGTTTCGGGGGTTTGGTTTTCTTCTCCAAACAGGTTTTTCGGTCATCCTTGCTAACCTTGAGGATTTTGGTTTTGGTTTGATGGGAGATGGCATGATGAGATGATGGAAGATTATGAGGAATGGGAGTGTTTATTGTGTAGGATTGATGGGATTAAGGAATGGATAAAATTTGTTGGATGGATTGGAATAAGATATGTTTGTGAATTTTGGGAAGTGTAGGATGAAATGGGCTAAAAAGCAGAAAAGTTTCTGTAAACCCCGACCATCAGATGGCCGGTCCCCTTAAATAGGGGCCGGTCCCCTTAAATATTAAGGGGGCCGCCCATCATGAGGTCTCCAGGTTACTAGAAATGGGTTTTTGGCAGAAAATTGTAGAATGGGTTGTGTTTTTGGGTTTAGTTTCAAGCAAGTCCAACTCTTTGAGGCAATTAAGCATGTAATAGATATTTATGCAAAACATGTTAATTAAAGAGATTAAGCAAACAAGTAATTTCATCTAGCATATAAACATACTCATCAAGCAAGTAATATATATGGACTAGGAAACAATAAACTACACCAAGTATTTTCTTAATTATATGTAAGTGAGAAGATTAATGAACTATTTGATGGATCCTAATGTGTGCCTATGTGCAATAAATGGGAACTTAAGATAGCATGGACTTCTAGACTTGTTACAAACAAAATCTTAATAGACAAACCATGGTCCGCTTGATTTGACTTAGTTCACTTATAAATGTCATGTACATAAATATAGATGACAAATATGAGATCACCATGCATGATTTAAAGAAATGTTTTTAGCATTATTCAACAATGTTTGAAAGTGGGTTTTTATGTAGATGTGAAAGTTATTTGAATAAAATAGATTGAGTTTTATTTCAAAATGTGTTTATGAAGAATGGGTAAGAAAAAAAATTCCCAATCTTTGACTTTGATCGAAACAGAATTATGGACATAGATTAAGAAGAAAAATGAGATAGTAAAACATGTTAATAGAAAAGTGAAATAGTCATCTAAAAAATAATTTTTCCAAAATGTGAAGTTTCTGTATATTTTTAAAGATACTAGATTTTTGACAACAAATACCATTAATCCTAGATTTTAAAAAATGGTTGTTAAAGATCTCATGCTCAAGGGAATTGGTTAAGGCTATTGTCACATGCTACCCTTTTCTACTTATCCTATGGTCATAAGGAAGCGATGACGAAATTATATATGTTTGATGCGAGAGTGTTGAATGGGGTATAACCTAACATCTATAGCTCCTTTGTTGTCGCACACTTATCTAACTTGATGCCATAGTCTACGAGAGCTTGTTGCATCCATAGTTTTCTAACGCGAGAAATCTAATCTTACTTCTATGTTAATGATTAATCCACTTAACTCATTTCACTTCATTACCATGAGTTTTCTAATAGTGGACATAGAAGATTTCCATTTTAAATGTTATAGCTTAAGAGGGCCAAAGGGAAAAGAACAAGTGATTCTAGGTTATAAGTAGATTCATATAGGCTATTATGTGTATATATATAACTAGGCATTATGAGCTAAATAGGCATGAAATAACTAGTCATTAATCTAAGCATATATTATAACAATGAGCTTTAAAAAAAATGCACCTTTTAGTCTTCAGTAGATTTTCTTCAAATACTTCAAGGTGTTATATTGACTTATAGAAGCCAATCATAGATGAGTTTCTGAATTATTCAATGAGTGACGATTTAGCCACTTGGTCCCCATTGTCTCATTTGTCCAAAATTGTTTGAACCAAACATGGTTTGCATTTGCATGTATGGTGGAAGTATTACCCAAGGATTAAAACTTGGTTGATGTGAATAATTCCACATTTGGTGACTATTATTAGGAAAGTTTTGTCTACCTTGATTTCTTCTAGGTTGAGGGGTTTTAGCCCGAGGATGAGGATTATTTGGCCTATTTGGAGGTGGAGTTTTGGATCTTAATTTTGGTTTAGAAAATCCGGTTTTGGTTTTTAACGATGGTTTATAAAAGCTTTTTACTTCCTCATCACTAACAATGGGTATTTTTCTATCTTTTATAAGTATATACTTATGTTTTGACTCTAACAGTTTTTGTTTACTAGACTCACATTCAAACTTTACATTTTTATTTTCACTATTTGAAATATCGATTAAATTGATTCCTAGACCGGTTTTATCTTCGGATGATCTTTGAACACTTATTATTTTCTTAAGTGAGTTACTACTATTTTTAAACTTGTCAAGTTTGAAAATTTCATCTTTAAGTTTTTCATTTTTATTTTTGACTTCTAAGCATGTTTTGCATTCTATAAAGACTTCTTTTCCTTTTTCCAAATGTTTTAGTTTAATTTTTAATTTGAGTACTTCATTTTTTAATCGATTATTAATATGTTTTAGTGACTTATTTTTAGCTATAACCTTTTGACCTAATTTGCATAACCTATTATATTCATTATCTACGTCTTTTTCATCTAATGATTGATTTTCATCACTAAATTATTCGGTTTCGGAAAGTACCTCATTGGATGCCTTTGCTATAAGACATTTTTCGTCCTTTGTTATTTCTTTCTCATCTTCATCGCTATCACTCCATGCTCCTCCAACGAACGCCTTTTGATTTTGATCCCTTGACAACATTGGACATTTTCCGATGAGGTGATTTGGGTCGCTGCATTTATAACACTTCCTTTTGCTTTTGTCCTCTTTGTATCTTTGGAATGCCTTTCTTTCATCATGTGGTTGTCTAACGAATCTTCCTCGTCTTTTAAAGAATTTCTTGAAGTCTCTTACGGCCATAGCATATTCTTCGTCATTGCTTTCGGAGGTTGAGCTATCCTCGTCACTAGATTCCTTCCTAGCTTTCAATGCAATTGACTTGCTTTGCTCTCTTTTACCTTTGACCATCTCGGAGTCTTTCTTTATTATTGCTTCGTAGACCTTCAAGTTGCCGATCAATTCGTCAAGTTGTAGAGTTGACAAATTCTTTGATTCTTCAATCGCCGTAACTTTAGCTCGCCATTTTGGATGAAGAGCTCTAAGAAATTTCCTAACAAAATTCTTACTAGAAAAATTCTCATCAAGTGCTTTTAAACTTGTGATGATAATATTAAACCTAGCAAAAGCATTATCTATTGATTCCTCTTCCGGAATCGTAAATTGTTCATATTGTTGAACAATAAGATCTATTTTATTATCTTTGACATGACTATTACCTTGGTGAGTGATTAGCAAAGAGTTCCAAATTTCTTTTGCGGTTTTACACATAAAGATTCTTTCATATTCTTTGCGTGGTAACGCATTATAAATTATCATTTTAGCCTCATTATTTTTTGCTAGTTTCTTTTTCAAATTATCATTTTGTTTTTCAAAAGGTACAATTTCATCTATTTTAGTTAAAGGATTATTTTGAATAGGGGGAAAATCACCATAGGTAATAAGATGCCAAAAATCAAGATCTTTTGATTTCACATAAGTTTCGAATCTATTTTTCCAATAAAGAAAACCATCACTTTCAAATAGTGGTTGTCTTTGCATAGATTGCCCTTCTAAATATTTTTCGGATTCCATAGATCGTTTCAAGTTTTAAAATACAATTTATTTTAAAAATCTTGTTTGACCTGGCTCTTGATACCAATTGTGGAAAACTAGAAGGGGGGGGGGGTTGAATAGTTTTATGTCTTTTTAATTTATTATAAAAACATTTTTTACTTTTAAAAACTTAGATTCGAATTTATGTGAACTCAACTCTTGAACAATATGAACAAATATAAGTAAATCTAAATTAACAATGCAAGTAAAGTAATGAAATGAAATGAAAGATAGAGATGGAAAGATCGAACCGCGAGACAAAGGATTTATAGTGGTTCGGCTACAAGGACACCTTCCTTGCCCTACTCCACTCCTCGAGCACCTAACTCGATAGTTTTCTTCACTATGTCAACAAGCTCCCTTATGGCGGAGAAAACCTTACACAACTTTCGCTTACACCAATTTTTACGACACAAAGCTAAATGTCGAGTTCTAATCGTAGCTAGAACCAATCTCACAACTTCAATCACAACTTCTTCACGACTTCTTCACAACTTCTTCACTACGGCTTCACAACGGCTTCACAACTACTTCACGACCTAGCACTACTTATATACTCTTCTACTTCTTCACACCTTCACTACTTACACACCTTAACTTCTTCACAACTTCACTACTTACACACTAATCTAGCCTAAACAATTATGCTCACACCTATCTAACAAATATACACAACTTATACAAATGAATGAATGATTTATAATTTTGATACACCAACAACTTGGATGGAAGAGATACACCAAGTTGTAATACTTCTTGTCTTGAAGGATAGAAGTATTCTTCTCTTGCACTTGAGAGGTTGAAGCTTTGGATCACTTGAAACAAAAGCTTATAATTATATGATCAAAGGGTTTTTGAAGATATGAAATGAGATATAAATCAGAAAGTTTTTAGTGCAAAAGGTGAGGAAAAATGCCAGGAATGAACCAGTATTTATAGGCAAAATTTACAGCTGGAGGAGCGTGGGCGGTCCCCTTAATTAGTGGCCAGCCCCCTTAAATATTAAGGGGACCGCCCTTATAATTAAGGGGGCCGCCCCTCCCTGAACGGCTATAAATTTTGTCTTTTATTGGGGAAGGTTTTTCTGGAACATTTTTGCCATTTTTGGTTAAAAATTTGAATTCATATATTTATAATGGATTTAATATATTTACTTAATACCAAAAATGATTTTCTAAAAGATATAAAATGTTTGTGACATTTTATAAAAAATCTAGTAATTAAGAAAATGTTCATTTGATCATATAATGCATTAGGCATTTGTTTATTCATACCTTAAGTGATTAAGTTGTTAAAATAGATATTTACAACTAAATACTTGTTTATGTCATAATCTTTCGTTTAATGATTTTACATTTTGTGATTATCAAAACATAGAGGTATCGAAAAATATTAATAACGTTTTTAGGCATTATTTATATCAACATTACCCCTGGGCGGATTTTATGTATAATTTAAAGTGAGGGACACATGTCACACTATCAATGATTTTTTACACTTTTTAATTTTACCCACTTTACAATAGACATCCATTTTGATACCAAAGTGGCTAAACTTATACAAAAGAAAATTGATGCAAGAAATTTGCAAAACCCCAAACTATATTCAATGATGCTACTTTGCTTATAAAAATCACTCATAAATTAACTACTGCATTCTAATTTATTTACTTCCCAAGTGGCCAAGTGTAGTTACTTAATTTTCCAACAAATATATTATTTCTAATGTATATCTATCTACTCTTAGGTAAGTTTGTTCATTTCTTGATATTCTATTGTTTGACAGATTTCTTTAATCCTGCAACTTATTATCGTTAGACTATAGTGATATTTTATGAATGAATATTTTGGATGCATTTTGATGAATTTCAAGATCTGAAATGTTTCTATATACAAGTTCCTTGCGCTCAGCTGTCAAGACGAAGTAGCTACTAAGGATACTCGAGCAGGAAGATACGCTTCACTTAAGAAACATCAACTAAATGTTACTAACAATGTCATCTGTCACGGTGATCTCTTCATCGCACAAAACTTATCGGTCAAGGGTAGTTGGTTCTTCCATGGAGCAGTACAACCTGCCGGTTCTTCGCAAAGGTAAGCTAATTAAGAAAACACCAACGAAGAAGCTAAAAACTTATAGTTGGGTATTTCGGATACATATTTTAGAGCCTAATTTTGTTAATTTTTTTTATGAGCAGCTAATCCCACTCTCCTGGTATGACTGGTACATTTTATATTTACGAACTTTCATTTGTTTGTCCTTGTTATATTCATATTATCTAAAAAAATATGTAGACCCTTGATATGACCAAAGAACGGATCCGAAAACTGTTCAGCAACGTAGAAATTTCTGTTTCTTCATATGACACAGCCTGGGTAGCCATGGTCCCTTCTCCAAACTCACCCAAGTCCCCTCGTTTCCCTGAGTGCCTCAACTGGTTGATGGATAATCAGCTTAATGACGGTTCATGGGGTCTTCTTAATCATAACCCCTCTTTACTCAAAGATACTCTCTCTTCAACATTAGCATGTATTGTTGCACTAAAGCGATGGAGTGTTGGAGAAGATTACATTATCAAGGGTATGTGGCCAGCTGTTAGCTCTCTTTGTGCCTGTTGGCTGTTAATATCTTCTAAATAAAAAGTCAACTTTTGTTGCAGGTCTATCGTTTATTGAGTCAAATTTTGCTTCAGCTACGGACAAGAATCTACCATCTCCGTTAGGTTTTGACATCATATTTCCCAGTATGCTTGAGTACGCGAAAGACATGAACATAAACCTCCCTTTAAAACAGTCGGATTTAGGTTTGATGCTACATGAGAGAGATTTGGAGATAAGGAGGTATGCTTATTTGGATTATAACACATGATTATTTAAACGCTTAGGGGTTCTAAAGTAATGTAGGTTTATACTGCAAAGTGCAAACGAAATAATGATTTAGAATAATCAGCAACAAATATTTTGGTGAATGTACGTAACACATAAAAGTCTTTACCTTCGAATCTTTATCTATTATCATTACTTAGGTGTTATTCAAATGAGAAGGAAGCGTACATGGCATATATTTCAGAAGGACTCGGAAATTCATATGACTCGGAAATGGTGATGAAATATCAGATGCAGAATGGGTCCGTCTTAAACTCACCCTCAGCAACAGCTGCTTCTCTTACACGTAATCAAAATGCTGGTTGTCTACATTATCTAACTTCACTCTTGGAAAAGTTTGGGGATGCAGGTATTCCATCGTTTCTTATCCTTCCATATCCTAATCCTAAATGTGCACGAGTCCTACATTTTACCAACTAATTTATGTGGTGAATCCAGTCCCAACAGTTTACCCACTTGATTTGTATTTCCGGCTTTCCATGGTCGACACACTTGAAAGATTGGGAATAACATCACATTTCTTGGTGGAAATCCAAAATGTTTTAGAAGAAACATACAGGTAACCGATGATCATTCGGGTAGACCAAATGAGTTTATATTTACAAAAAAAAAAAATCTAAGAGTGCTCAATATATGCAACTCATTTGCTCAACATTAGGTGTTGGGTCCGGGGTGACGAGCAAATATTCAAGAGCGTGGCCACTTGCGCTCTAGCCTTTAGGATATTAAGGGCCAATGGTTATCAAGTCTCCTCAGGTATATTTCACTATCACAAACAAAGGTGAGTCCTATCCACAAAATCTTTTTTGTCTAATTCGTTTCATTACTTGGCTGGTGGCTTAGATCTATTGGCTGAAATTACCAAAGAATGGGACTGCATGAATCTATTAGAAGTGTATCCGACATCACAGATTATCAATCAAGCGGAATTAGCTTTCGGAGAACAAAACTTGAGGGAGGCAGATATCATTAAACAGAAACCATCCACTCCTTCAAGCAGACGGGATAAATTTATCCAAACAGAGGTGTTTACTTGTAGTATTCTCCCTTTTTAGTCTAGTATCATTCTATTCATCTATACTCCTTTATAAAGTGTTTAGGACATTCTAAATATAGTAGTCTTAAAATTTTTAAGACAAAAAACATTTCTATAAAAAGGAAGTTACTTTTTTTAAGCATAAAATTTCAGCATACACATAATTAATGTCTTAAATTCTCATACTTGTGACATCCTCCGATAATGATGCATCTCATTTAAACCATATGAAGACTTGTAACAGCCCATTAAAAACTTGTAACAGCCCATTAAAATCGAGTTTTGCCCCAACCTTATGGCCTATCACACACCAAACACATAAAAAACACACACAACCCACTGACAGGTTCTCTCTCGGCTCACTTACTTTTGCCACAAAAATAGTCACCGGGTACCCGCCGCCGCATTGCGCGGGTACCCTTCTATGTATACTACAAGGTGGACAGTGATCTATGAAGCTTATTTGTTTTACTAAATCAGGTGGACAGTGATCTTAGTTTCCTGGTTAATCCCAATTTTGAACGCATGTCCACTAGAGAAAATATACAGAATTACAATGTGGATGATACAAGAGTGTTGAAGACTACCTATCGGTGAGTTTTTTTTTTTTGGTCAGTTTTTGTCTTAAACAACAAAGATTAGGATTACCCCGGGCTGGCAGTAAAGATTTTGTTTGTACTGCATATAAAATTCTAAATAATGTACTGTAATGTCAGTTCATCGAACATTCACAACGAGGATTACCTAAAGTTGGCAGTGGAAGATTTTAACGAACGCCAATCTATTTATCGCGAAGAACTGAAAGGTCTTGAGAGGTGACTTTTTTTTTTTTTTTTTTTTTTTTCCCTCCAGTTCTGCAACTCTCAACTTGTTTTTATAGATTAATATTTTGATTTACAAGGAAATGATGATTTCTCGTTAGGTGGGTGGTAGAAAATAGATTGGATCAGCTCAAGTTTGCCAGGCAGAGGACAACACTGTTGTATGTCGGTGCTGTTTTAGCTCTACCTACTCCGGAACAATCAGATGCTCGTATTTCCTGGGCCAAAAATAGCATCCTCGTTATCATATTGGATGACTTCTTTGATGTTGGAGGCTCTGTGGATGAATTGACGAACCTGATTCAGTGTGTTGAAAAGTATATCTTCCTTAGATAATCTTGTTCTATAGTTAGCTGATACTATTATTTAAGGTTCTAAACGCGTGCCAGTATTTGTTACTGTGAACTGCAGATGGAATATAAATGTTGACACTGATTGCACTTCGGATGAAGTTCGCTTATTGTTTTTAGCACTACAGGCTGAAGTTTGTTGGACCAGAGATAAAGCCTTTAAATTGCAAGGACGAGACATAACAAGTCATGTTATTGAAAGTGTAAGACAAATGCAATCATCTACTTTACTTGAACCAGATAAAAATAATGCCAATATATATGGTTTGATTTATTAATTTGTTTTGACAGTGGTTGGATTTAGGGAAGGCTATGTTAAGAGAACATATATGGGCAAGAGATGGTTATGTGCCAACAATAAATGAGTTTGTAGAAAATGGTCTTGTAACATCCGCAGTGCTCTTAGGCCCAATTGTACTACCATCTCTTTTGTTAATGGCGCCAAATCTGTCACATGAGATTATTCAAAGCTCTGAATATCACATGTTATATAAGATAACTAGCACTCATACCCGTCTTCTGAATGATATCAGAACTGTCAAGGTAATTGATTTTCACCTGTTGAGCTTCTAAAGATGTAAAAAAAAAAAAAAAAAAAAAAACTCCCTACTAACCCATGGGTTGTGATAATGCAATATGCAATAATGCGGAGAGATTTAAAGGAAGGCCAATTCAATCTTTGACATTGCATGAGAAATATATGAAGAGTGGAATTGAGGAAGAAGTTGTAAAGGAGATTGAGATGTTGATCGAAGATCAGAAGAAAAAGCTGATGCAACTAGTCCTCGAGCCAAGCGACAACATTGCTCTCAGAGCTTGCAAAGATGCATTTTGGAAGATGTTTAGTCAGGTAAGTCTATTCTACACAACAGAAGATGGAGTCACTGGATCAAATGATATCCCTAATATCGTGAAGGAAATGATTTATGAACCTGTATCCCAATAGTGGTCCTTGAATGATGACACTGTGATTGTTATACGTATGTTGTATACGATTGCAATAAAATCGATATAGGCGTGAGCAGGGGTGTTATATGGTCAGGTTTTCGTGTGAACAGCAATTAATAACCAGGTAGTCTAAATGAACAACTATATCGATTATATATGGCTAAAATAGATAATTAGTTGAGCAATCAGGACAGCCTCTCTACATGATGTTCATGTAGACATTTTATCAAATAGTTGATATGCAATGTACTAGTGAATCCACAAATATACCCTCATAGTGTAACAAAGTTATACATACAGAGGCGAAAATATCAAGAAGCGATTCAATAAGAGAAACGACACCGCGTTCCCGAGCTTTAATTTTTAAACAAGTGAAAAAATGCGAAGAAATGAAAATAAATTCGTGTTCGAGGAAAGACAAGAGAAAATTGTTTAGGGGTCGTTTAGTTGGTGAAAATTTTCTTGTTTTTCCGTTTCTAAATTCCTAGAGAAAATATTGGTTTTTCTTCTATAAGAATAGTTGAGAATTTTGAAAAACCCGTTTAAATGTAATTATATTTTTCTTTTTTTAAAAAATGAAAAGATGTTAAGACGAAGCTCTTTTCAAACATTTTTTCTTTTTTAAATCATTTTTTTTTTCAATATTGGATCTTTGTACGTTTTTATCCATTTTATACGTTTTTGTACGGTTTTATACGTTTTCAACCGTTTTTTTACAGTTTTTGTACGTTATCAATTTTTATACATTTCATTCGATTTTATACGTTTTTACACGTTTTTAAACTTTTTTCATCTGATTTATCCGTGTCCGTCTGTTTGTATACGTTTTTGACATTTTTTTTATGTTTTCGTCTTTTTTTTATGTTTTCTTATGTTTTTACGTTTTCGTCCGTTTTTTACGTTTACGTCTGTTTTTTTTACGTTTTAGTCCGGTTTTTTACGTTTTCGTCTTTTTTCTTACGTTTTCATCCGTTTCTTAACGTTTTCGTCTTTTTTTTTACGTTTTCGTCAATTTTTTTTTACGTTTTCGTCCGTTTTTTAACGTTTTCGTCTTCTTTTTTTTTATGTTTTCGTCCATTTTTTTACATTTTCGTCCTTTTTTTACGTTTTGGTCAATTTTTTACGTTTTCGTCTGTTTTTTACGTTATAGTCCGTTTTCTTACGTTTTCGTCTGTTTTTTTATGTTTTCGTCCATTTTTTTACGTTTTCATCCGTTTTTAACGTTTTCGTCCACTTTTCAACATATTCGTACGTTTTTTACGTTTTTGTCCATTTTCTTACATTTTCGTCCCTTTTTTTACGTTTTCGTCAATTTTTTTACGTTTTAGTCCTTTTCTTATGTCGTGGTTTATTTTTTTACGTTTTCGTCTGTTTTTTTACGCTTTAGTCCTTTTTTTATGTCTACATGCAACAGATTATAAATCCTTCCATCTTGATTCTATATACCCTATAACGTTCTGCTATTGTGGATTAATATTGTATCCCTTTAACAGCTCTTTATTTGGTTGATAATCATCCTGGTCTAGGGTTTTGTCTTTTATTTTTTCAAGGTTTGGTCTCTGTTGCTGCAAGGGTTCTTGTAATCGCGCATTAATTCCTATTTATTACTTATTGATAATCATTATGATGGAGGTTGGTGAGGGCTCAGATTGTTTCGATGACCAAACCCTAATTTTTTAGGGTTTGTTTACTTTTTCTATCAACTGGTGGGTTTTGTATGATTGGTGTGGCGTTTGGTTTATGGGTTTGAGAGATAAGGAACATATTGATGGAAAGATGCTCGGATCAGATGGGAAATCTTTGAAGACTTATTGAAAAGTTTCGTTTGAGGAACCTGTCCAACAAGAGACTCACTCGACTATGCATACGAAAGACCAAACTGAAACGAGCTCTATTGTGAAGGAAAGCCTTGTTGAGGACACACATACGAAGCCAATTTCGTATGCGAATGTGCTTAACGAGGAACCAATGAAAAAGAAGGTAAACTTTCGTTCTTTGAATACTAATGAAACTGTTAAGAACTCGAATGTGGCAATAACAATGGCTTCGGTTGAACTAGTAAATAATCGGTTAGCCAATAGTTTGTTCGGTTATTTTCTTGGGAAAATGATTGCATTTCCAATCGTAGAAAACTACGTTAAGAACACATGGGTGAAGTATGGACTTAAGCGAGTAACGATGAACTCTGACGGGTTTTTCTTTCTCAAATTTTTGTCTTTGGAAGGGATGGAACATGTACTTGAGAACGGCCCATGGATAATTCATATGGCTCCTCTTATATTGAACACATGGACACCAAATACTAAGCTAGTAAAGGAAGACATTACTAGTATCCCCGTTTGGGTGAAGCTTCACAACGTACCGATGGCAGCCTTCACCGAAGATGGGTTGAGTTTGATTGCTACTAAGATAGGACGACCTATCATGCTCGATGCATATACGTGCAATTTGTGTCTTGAATCGTGGGGACGCAACAGTTATGCTAGAGCTTTAATTGAGGTAATCTCATAACGTAATATTTTGGAATCGTTGGTTGTGGCTATTCCATTGCTTAATGGTTCGGGGCACACAATGGAAACAATTACTATTGAATATGGGTGGCAACCTCCGAGATGTGAAATGTGCAAAATTTTTGGACATTCTAATGAACAATGTCTAAAGAGGGCTAGGGATGTTAACAAGAATGTGGAACAAGATGATGGGTTTGTGGACAAGGGGGGAAAAGGCAACCAGACTGCTAGGAATGAGACATGTCAAATTGATGGCATTCGACTTACCAAACCTAAAACAAGCTACGATTATCGACCCAAGGCTAAAAATAATACAAAGAATGGTGGGGAGGCTTCTACTTCAAATTCTAATGATACTGGTAAGGATAATACTTTGTCTCAAGAAATTAATGTTGTTTCTTTGAAAAATGCTTTCGAGGCTCTTAAAGAAAATGATATTGTGTTTGAAAAAAATGAAACAAACTTGTCTTGGGATCCTAGGGGTGACAGAGGAGGTTTAAAAGTGGATACTGGAAATGACAGTGATGAAGTTGAAAACTTAATTGATGATACAAGGAAAAAGGTAGGGGCGCCTCCAAGGAAGACCGGTATTTGGTCGGATAAGAATGTGGACTTTGACCTCCTCACGAAGGAAGATGGGAAGAGTATTTTGCGTGATCTATAGGAGAGTGATGATGATGCTGATGTTGAGAATGTTTATGATGAAACGGCTACTTCTTCTAAGTTGTTGGGTGACTCTACGGGTGGAAACACGTAATATATCGGTTTCCTCCAGTTATACATGTTCTTTATGGTTCTATTAGTATTGTATAGCTAGAGTAGGTTTGTCTTTTGGGTGTAGTTTTGGTGTTCTAGTTTGTGTATGTAGTTAGTGTGGTCGTTTTGTGGCATGTCACAAATGATCTAGTGGTTGTTCAAGCGGTTTCTTGAGGTTAATATGGTATTTCAGCCACATTCCATTGTACCTAACTATTTTTTTGGCGTAATATATTTTACCGGGGAAACCCTTTAGGCAAAAAAAAAGTCTACATGCAACAACCTCTGTGCTGTATACTTCTCTGTTCCCAATCAGGTAGTGCTCTTAATGAAGGTTCGTTTTGGCCTTAAATAAGTACCCAAAGTTTATATCTCCTATCCAGGCCTTTTAAGTACCAAAAATGACTTATATTTCACCCTTCATGGTTTGTTATGACACCATTCTTTTCTTTTTTTCGATTCTGCAAATCGGTTATATGTCAAATATTTGGAGATCCTACAACCTTTTGTTCTACTTACCTCTTGTTATCACGATGACAATCTTGTTTCATTCTCTTCCATATGTCAACCTATTGTCTTTCGCTCTAGACCTCTAATGTTAATGAAGAGTATTATTTAGGGTGCTGCTAACGCAAATGATCGATGATGTCATGTGGTTTCGTAATCGTCTGCTCTAATCCTTTAATTTTATAATGATCATGACGGATCTAATTACCATATTACATAATGTAAACCCCGTATCATTTGCATCCATCTGATTACCATGCGCGTCAATGCATCCCTCAACAGTGAGTTTGCCATGACGCATCTTAGTTTGCTCAATTATTTCAATTATATGGCATCTCTACTCAGCGATCTTCCACAAGCTTATTCTTATCGCAGTCTAAGTATGCTGAGGAAATTCTTGAGCGCACCCAAATGCAGAAGCGTAATCCATGCAGGACTCGAGTGGATACTGAGTCAAAGTTAGGGGTTGACGGTGATCCTGTTAGTGTTTCTATGCTATATTGTAGCTTGGCTGGTGCTCTTCAGTATCTCACTTTCACACGCCCTGACAATTCGTATGATGTTCAGCAGGTTTGTCTTTACATGCATGATCCTCGAGACCCTCATCTTGGTGCTTTGAAGCGCACTCTTCACTATGTCTGCGGGACTATTGATCATGGTCTTCAGCTTCATGTCTCTTTTACCAATCAGCTTACTGCTTATACTGATGTTGATTGAGTTGGCTGCCCTGTTACTCAACGATCTACCTCGGGCTATTGTGTATTTCTTGGTGACAATTTATTGTCTTGGTCTGTATAGAGATCGACATTCATTTTGTTCGTGACTTTGTAGCTTCTGGGCAGGTTCGCATTTTACATGTTTCCTCTCATTTTCAGTACGCTAACATCTTTACCAAAGGACTTCCAAGTGCTTTATTTTTTGAGTTTCGCGTTCCATTTTGAATATCCAAAGGTCTCGCGTTCTAACTGCGAGGGTGTATTAGCGATTATAGTTAAGCCAATTTAGTATGTTTATTATTGTTGTGGGTTAAGCCCATATAGTTATCTTATTTTGCAAGCATTGTATTATACGGAGTATATATTATTATGGTTTAATGATAATAACTTGTGTTTTTTTTTTTTTGGAAATTATCAAAGTTATTACATACTATCAGCTTCTATTACGGAGTTTCAAAGACTAAAACAATAAAGGAGTGGATTACAAAGAAGAATAATAAAAGTATAGAACATGACATTCTCTGCAATTTGTTGAGCAATAGCTATCGTATTCTGTATTATTCATTATTTAAATACGTGATTTCGATAAATTTAAAAATGCATTTAAAAGACATAATAGATGAGGGCAGCAAACACGAGTCAATTTTAGTTTATATATTTTGTAACCAAACCCACTAATATATATGCCAAATTCCGCACCAAATTCCGCACTCAGATTCTGTAACGTTAATTGTTCATAACATTATATTCGAATTGGAAAACAAAACAGATATTTATAATATATCTTAGAAGATAGAAACATTGGGTACGTATGCATGTATTTTTAACTACTCACCTTCAAACACACTACAACAAAAGAGAGGATGGGTGACCAAGTTTTTTGCGGGGACTCATGTGTCCCCGCGGAAAGTCGCTAAACGACAAAAAGGTGCTGAGTTGGCATAAAAATGTCGCTGACCGTATGAATAATTTTCAACGTATACTTTCTGCGGGGACATGTCCCCGCAGAAAGTATTTAACATATTTATTAAAGTTTGACCAAACTGGGAGCGCGTAATTGTTCCCGCGTATTTTTCCCGCTGCACCTTTTTACGGGGACAAAGAGTTTCGGCGGGGACATGTCCCCACGGAAACCGTTAATTATTTTGGCTCCAAAATGGCAAGTTTAACGCGCCAAATTTTAATGGTTTTTTTCGGGGACATGTCCCCGCCGAAAGTGTTTCCTGCCAAATTTTCTTTTTACCCCGCCAATTTTTTGCTTATATATATCGTATAATAAAATTGTCACAAACCACATAAATTTTCACAAAAAACACACATAAGAATGGATGGATTAACGCCGGAACAGGAATGGTCAAAGGCTTTATCACACGAGCTCCTGTATAATGAAATTATACTTCATTGGGGCTGGGAAATTTTTGATGAATATGGTTCTTATGCGAACTGTGCACCGTGGCAAAGAGACAAAATTCTGGAATGGTTGAGGAGAAAGCCGTATTATAGAGAATATTTGGAAGAGCTAGATGCTGTTGAAGCTGAACGTGCTGCTGAAGCTCAAGCTGCTGCTGAAGCACAAGCTGCTGCTGAAGCTCAAGCTGCTGCTGTTGGAGGTGACGATGAAGCTGAAAGCACGTTGGACCTCGACACCGAATTTGGTAATCTGGAAAATAGAGTAACAAATCTCGAAGCTACGTTTGCACGTATCAAGGAAATGAGAGCAAGGAAGGGAAAAGATTGTGCGAGTTCCAGCAAAGCGGGAAGTAGCCGCAAAAATAAATAAACGGGTTGTTTCGTTTGATCTGTTTAGTTTGGTTGTCGAGTTGTTTAGTTTGAGTTGTTTCGTTTGTTTGTCGAGTTTTTCGTTTGAGAACTCTTGCGTGTTTTAAATAACATGTGTTGTCGTCGTGTTTGTTAATTGTGATATTGTTTCTTCAAATGAGGTCATAAAAGGCAAACACCCTTTTGGTGCAGGAAATAAGCAATCCCAACCACCCCTGTTTGGACAGCATAAACCAAACGGCTCTTGTGGGCTGCTGTTAAATTTTCACAGCAACAACAACATCATCAAATCAAACATTATTCGGCTCTTGTGGGCTGCTGAAAATAAGTGATAGCTTCTATTTAAGCCATTTGGCTTATTTAAAGTTCTTTTTATTATTAAACACTTTTCATTTTTATTCCTTAGTATAATTTAAATCAAACATTATTCGTTCAATCATCTCGTGTACAACCATAACATCTCGGCTCGTTCGTTAAACATCTCGTGTACAACCATAACATCTCGGCTCGTTCGTTAAACATCTCGTGTACAACCGTATCATCTCGGCTCGTTCGTTACTCATTTCCATTTTATTTTACCTTTGTAGATATAAAATCTAGAAAAATCAATTAGAAAATAAGTGATAGCTTCTATTTAAGCCATTTGGCTTATTTAAAGTTCTTTTTATTATTAAACACTTTTCATTTTTATTCCTTAGTATAATTCAAATCAAACATTATTCGTTCAATCATCTCGTGTGCAACCATAATATCTCGGCTCGTTCGTTAAACATCTCGTGTACAACCATAACATCTCGGCTCGTTCGTTAAACATCTCGTGTACAACCATAACATCTCGGCTCGTTCGTTAAACATCTCGTGTACAACCGTATCATCTCGGCTCGTTCGTTACTCATTTCCATTTTATTTTACCTTTGTAGATATAAAATCTAGAAAAATCAATTAGAAAATAAGTGATAGCTTCTATTTAAGCCATTTGGCTTATTTAAAGTTCTTTTTATTATTAAACACTTTTCATTTTTATTCCTTAGTATAATTCAAATCAAACATTATTCATTCAATCATCTCGTGTACAACCATAACATCTCGACTCGTTCGTTAAACATCTCGTGTACAACCGTATCATCTCGGCTCGTTCGTTAAACATCTCGTGTACAACCATAACATATCGGCTCGTTCGTTAAACATCTTGTGTACAACCATAACATCTCGGCTCGTTCGTTAAACATCTCGTGTACAACCATAACATCTCGCTCGTTCGTTAAACATCTCGTGTACAACCATAACATCTCGGCTCGTTCGTTAAACATCTCGTGTACAACCATAACATCTCGGCTCGTTCGTTAAACATCTCGTGTACAACCATAACATCTCGGCTCGTTCGTTAAACATCTCGTGTACAACCATAACATCTCGGCTCGTTCGTTAAACATCTCGTGTACAACCGTATCATCTCGGCTCGTTCGTTAAACATCTCGTGTACAACCATAAATCTCGGCTCGTTCGTTAAACATCTCGTGTACAACCGTATCATCTCGGCTCGTTCGTTAAACATCTCGTGTAAACCATAACATCTCGGCTCGTTCGTTTAAACATCTCGTGTACAACCGTATCATCTCGGCTCGTTCGTTAAACATCTCGTGTACAACCATAACATCTCGGCTCGTTCGTTAAACATCTCGTGTACAACCGTATCATCTCGGCTCGTTCGTTAAACATCTCGTGTACAACCTAACATCTCGGCTCTTTGTTAAACATCTCGTGTACAACCGTATCATCTCGGCTCGTTCGTTAAACATCTCGTGTACAACCATAACATCTCGGCTCGTTCGTTAAACATCTCGTGTACAACCGTATCATCTCGGCTGTTCGTTTAAACATCTCGTGTAAACCATAACATCTCGCTCGTTCGTTAAACATCTCGTGTACAACCGATATCATCTCGGCTCGTTCGTTAAACATCTCGTGTACAACCATACATCTCGGCTCGTTCGTTAAACATCTGTGTACAACCATACATCTCGGCTCGTTCGTTAAACATCTGTGTACAACATAACATCTCGGCTCGTTCGTTAAACATCTCGTGTACAACCATAACATCTCGGCTCGTTCGTTTAAACATCTCGTGTACAACCATAACATCTCGGCTCGTTCGTTAAAACATTCGTAAACATCGTGTACAACCATAACATCTCGGCTCGTTCGTTAAACATCTCGTGTACAACCATAACATCTCGGCTCGTTCGTTAAACATTCGTGTACAACCATAACATCTCGGCTCGTTCGTTAAACATCTCGTGTACAACCATAACATCTCGGCTCGTTCGTTAAACATCTCGTGTACAACCATTAACATCTCGGCTCGTTCGTTAAACATCTCGTGTACAACCGTATCATCTCGGCTCGTTCGTTAAACATCTCGTGTACAACCATAACATCTCGGCTCGTTCGTTAAACATCTCGTTGTACACACCGTTATCATCTCGGCTCGTTCGTTAAACATCTCGTGTACAAACCATAACATCTCGGCTCGTTCGTTTAACATCTCGTGTACAACCGTATCATCTCGGCTCGTTCGTTAAACATCTCGTGTACAACCATAACATCTCGGCTCGTTCGTTAAACATCTCGTGTACAACCGTATCATCTCGGCTCGTTCGTTAAACATCTCGTGTACAACCATAACATCTCGGCTCGTTCGTTAAACATCTCGTGTACAACCGTATCATCTCGGCTCGTTCGTTAAACATCTCGTGTACAACCATAACATCTCGGCTCGTTCGTTTAAACATCTCGTGTACAACCGTATCATCTCGGCTCGTTCGTTAAACATCTCGTGTACAACCATAACATCTCGGCTCGTTCGTTAAACATCTCGTGTACAACCGTATCATCTCGGCTCGTTCGTTTTAAACATCTCGTGTACAACCATAACATCTCGCTCGTTCGTTAAACATCTCGTGTCAACCGTATCATCTCGGCGTTCGTTAAACATCTCGTGTACAACCATAATCTCGGCTCGTTCGTTAAACATCTCGTGTACAACCATATACATCTCGGCTCGTTCGTTTAAACATCTCGTGTACAACCATAACATCTCGGCTCGTTCGTTAAACATCTCGTGTACAACCATAACATCTCGGCTCGTTCGTTAAACATCTCGTGTACAACCATAACATCTCGGCTCGTTCGTTAAACATCTCGTGTACAACCATAACATCTCGGCTCGTTCGTTATTCGTTAAACATCTCGTGTAAACCATATACATCTCGCTCGTTCGTTAAACATCTCGTGTACAACGTACATCTCGGCTCGTTCGTTAAACATCTCGTGTACAACCATAACATCTCGGCTCGTTCGTTTAAACATCTCGTGTACAACCGTATCATCTCGGCTCGTTCGTTAAACATCTCGTGTACAACCATAACATCTCGGCTCGTTCGTTAAACATCTCGTGTACAACCGTATCATCTCGGCTCGTTCGTTAAACATCTCGTGTACAACCATAAACATCTCGGCTCGTTCGTTTTAACATCTCGTGTACAACCGTATCATCTCGGCTCGTTCGTTTAAACATCTCGTGTACAACCATAACATCTCGGCTCGTTCGTTTAAACATCTCGTGTACAACCGTATCATCTCGGCTCGTTCGTTAAACATCTCGTGTAAACCATAACATCTCGGCTCGTTCGTTAAACATCTCGTGTACAACCGTATCATCTCGGCTCGTTCGTTAAACATCTCGTGTACAACCATAACATCTCGGCTCGTTCGTTTTAAACATCTCGTGTACAACCGTATCATCTCGGCTCGTTCGTTAAACATCTCGTGTTACAACCATAACATCTCGGCTCGTTCGTTAAACATCTCGTGTACAACCGTATCATCTCGGCTCGTTTCTTAAACATCTCGTGTTAACATCCTGTTAAACATCTCGGCACGTCGGTTCGTTTAACATCTCGTGTACAACCATATCATCTCGGCTCGTTCGTTAAACATCTCGTGTACAACCGTATCATCTCGGCTCGTTCGTTAACATCTCGTGTACAACCATAACATCTCGGCTCGTTCGTTAAACATCTCGTGTACAACCGATATCATCTCGGCTCGTTCGTTAAACATCTCGTGTACAACCATAACATCTCGGCTTCGTTCGTTAAACATCTCGTGTACAACATAACATCTCGGCTCGTTCGTTAAACATCTCGTGTACAACCATAACATCTCGGCTCGTTCGTTTAAACATCTCGTTTACAACCATATCATCTCGGCTCGTTCGTTAAACATCTCGTGTACAACCATAACATCTCGGCTCGTTCGTTAAACATCTCGTTGTTACAACCGTATCATCTCGGCTCGTTCGTTAAACATCTCGTGTACAACCATAACATCTCGGCTCGTTCGTTAAACATCTCGTGTACAACGTATCATCTCGGCTCGTTCGTTAAACATCTCGTGTTACAACCATAACATCTCGGCTCGTTCGTTTAACATCTCGTGTACAACGTATCATCTCGGCTCGTTCGTTTAAACATCTCGTGTACAACCATAACATCTCGGCTCGTTCGTTAAACATCTCGTGTACAACGTATCATCTCGGCTCGTTCGTTAAACATCTCGTGTACAACCATAACATCTCGGCTCGTTCGTTAAACATTCTGTGTACAACCGTATCATCTCGGCTCGTTCGTTAAACATCTCGTGTGACAACCATAACATCTCGGCTCGTTCGTTTAAACATCTCGTGTACAACCGTATCATCTCGGTTTCGTTAAACATCTCGTGTACAACCATAACATCTCGGCTCGTTCGTTAAACATCTCGTGTACAACCGTATCATCTCGGCTCGTTCGTTAAACATCTCGTGTACAACCATAACATCTCGGCTCGTTCGTTAAACATCTCGTGTACAACCGTATGTCTTAGGATTCCCACTAAACTGTTCCTCGCTAGCTTATTTTTTGGGTTGTTGGACATTTTGTGTGGATCACGGTTTTTGAACCGTTTTTGGCGAATTAGGATTCATATGATTATGTTTAGCGAATTTGGATTGTTTAGGGCAGTTGGATTAATATTATTTTTAGTGAATTTTGTTTGAAATTGGTGTTGTTGTATATATGTTTAGCGAATTTGGTTTTAATATCGTGTTGTTGGCGAAATTGTTACTTTGGCGAATTTTGTGAAATGGGAACAGCAGGTTTTGGCATACAAACCTGCATTTGGTAGGTTTTTGCTGCACATATTTGCGGCAAAAACCTGGAATGACCCATTTTGCAGCAATTTGCTGCAAAATGGGTCAGACACTTTTTGCGGGGACATGTCCCCGCAAAAAGTAATAAAAGATTTATATAAAAACCTTTTATGCGGGGACTTGTCCCCGCAGAAAAGTATTTCGAAAATATAGAAAAGATTTTCTGCGGGGACAAGTCACCGCAAAAACATATTTCGAAAATATTTAAAATCTTTTCCTCGGGGACTAGTCGCCGCAGAAAACCATTTATAATTACGGAATTAATTAATTTTTACTTAATTTTTTTAGTTTTCTACGGGGACATGTCCCCGCAGAAAGTTATTGCCACGTCGGACAATCTTTGACCGGCTAAAAAAGAGCTGGGACCCACACGTCCCCGCAGAAAGTGATATAACGTCACCGCGTAATGTATTAGCGACGAGGTTGCCGCGGTGACCTATGGGCGGTGACTTGTCCCCGCGGAAAGTGTTTCTGCGGGGACATGTCCCCGCATAAAGGTCAAAAGTGTCCCCACAAAAAGTGGTCGATGTTGTAGTGTTAACTACTCACCTTCAAACATATTTATTGATAAAAAATGTAGAAAGATGATGATAATACTTAAGAACACAAACAAGGCAAAGTCTATTGTTATGTTTTATATACATAAACATCAACATAATCATCATATTGTACGCATGCAAGGCCATGATGACTGAACTAACTTGTTTAGTAGATGATTGACTTTGATTGGTACAGTTAGATTTTATTAAGTTTGTTAACTTCATTAAAGAAACATATTTTCCACATAAATAAAGTTTCAGTGAGTTTCACATGTATAATTCTACCCTTGTGATAATACAGTACCATTTTTTTCTATAAACAAACGCGTCAAAACATGCATACTTTTAAAGTTTCAATTATGAAGTTCCGGAAAGTTAATTACGCTTTTCATTGAAATTGATAATTCAAGCAAACATATTCCACGAGTACAATGATGCAAGGCAAGTTCGGATAGGATAGGGAAACAAGGATTCTATTATCGAGCAATTTTAAAAGGGAGATGTTATACATACCCTCTCTATGGGCTATTTGTACAAACTGCGAAACATATGGTATAACCGCCCGGAGCTTGCAATCATTGGAAACACCCCTATAAGGGGGTCCTTATAAACTGCCCCATTTTAAAATTTGAAATACCATATGATTGTAAACAAGACCCTACATTAGCATGCACCAATAGCTTATGACTTGTTGTGATCATTTCTAGAAGGATAATGTCCAATAAAAGCCAACCAAAACTCACCTTTTATTCCGAATCACTGCAAAGTAAAGAAGAAACAGAAGATGTTTTCTTGCTTCCATTAATCTTTATAGATTCTCTTCTGCTATGCTATGTACAAGGGTAACATATATTAGAAGGATTACATTTTCTTTAATGAGCTTTGTTTTCAACCATAAAAACAGCATCATATCAATAGAGACAATTGATTTTTTTATTTTTTTTAATTTTTGAACGGCAAATGAATATAAACTAAGAGAACCTCTAGCAAGATACTAAGAAGAAGGATACAAAGTTATGGATAGAGCATTACAAGGGTTACAAGACCACTCTATCCAATTTAAAGAAGACTTTTTTTTTTTTTTTTTTTCCTACTAGAAAACCAATTAAAAGATAAGGACTTGATATCGTTGATGATTTAAGATAGCAAAATTTCAGAAATTTATAGTTAAGGTAATATGACCATAGCTGACTAGCAGGTAATTTTGTCTATTTTGAGTGCTTTTCTCTAAGGTGGCATGGCATTGCATTAATATGACACTGAAAGTGGTTAAGTTACAAAGTTACTCTAAATGATAGTGGGTATGCTCGTTACTCACTTGGGGGTGAAGACAGTCTTGGTACACATATAGTATTAGACTAAAGTATGTTACCGTTTTCTATCATTTGTCTGTTGGTAATCATGATTTCCGACATTTTGGCGGACTAATCCACGTGGCTTGAGTTCATCTTACACAAACTCAAACCAGGTAAGCCCTGGCCTTTGGGAAGGTTAAGTTGGCATAACTAAATCAGGTTAGCTTGCATCAAGCATTGTTTGAACTTGAGATCTATCATATTTTAGTTTAGATCGATAGTCACAAGCTCTTTCCAATTCGGTCACGCCCAGTAGTTTTCTATAATTTGTCCTTGTAATTAATATCCTATAATATTAGTCTTTGAATGAAGCAGGTGTGTAAGTATTGAGTCAAATGGAGATGATGAAAAAAGAAAAGTATGAGGGAGATAGATGATGAAAAGTATGAGGGAGATAGATGAAGCCCAACAGCTAATTACTGTTACAAATCTATGCAAAGGGAATTATGAAGGGTTGGGAATTATGTTGACCCTCCCTATTTCCATTATTCTAACCCTTCCTATATGGGAGGTATTTAAAAATAACAACATCTACTATTTTAACGTTATTTTGTGTTATTTTTTTTGTACACGTTAACGTTAACACATTAAACAACTACAATGTATTCGTCTGACGTGTTTCTATTTAATTAACACATTAAACAATAATACGTTAACGTTAACACATTAAACAACTGCAATGCATTCGTCTGACGTGTTTCTATTTAATTAACACATTAAACAATAATACGTTAACGTTAACACATTAAACAACTACAAAAATAACTATTATTTTTTTTAGAAAAATATTTTTTTTATTTCGAAATTAAATTTTTTTTTCCATTTATTTTTTCAGAAATAATTTTTTTTCGAAATTAAATTTTTTTTAGAAAAATAATTTTTTTTTATTTTTTTTAAGAAAAATAATTTTTTTTTAATTTTTTTTAGAAAATATTTTTTTTATTTCGAAATTAAAATTTTTTTCCATTTATTTTTTCTGAAATAATTTTTTTTAGAAAAATAATTTTTTTTATAACTTTTACAACCCATTTTTTTATTTTTTATACTTTTACAACTTTTTTTTTTTTAACGTCCCATAAAAAAGAGAGGTACAAAACAAAAACTAATTGCTTTGGGTACCACTAATCTTTTTAGCATAGGACACTTGTCTGCTAAAAAAAAAAAAAGCGCGTGGGTTAGAATGCCATTTATGACACTTGTCTGCTACAAAAAAATGTTATATTAATGTAGAAAGTCATAGATGGGACCCAATTTGCAGTAAACAAATGAATCCTCATTGACAAAAAGTACAACCCTCCCTAGTAGGGAGGGTTCGGTTAGTAGGACCCAATTATGAAAGCTGACAAACAAACGGGTACTACTGATCGGACCCTCCCTACCATGGGGGGTTCACCTACTTTAGTCAAAGTGTACAAGTTTTAAAGCAGACAATACAAGCGGCGGCAGCTGGTCAAAGTCAACACACCCTCCCTAAGGGAGGGTCCGGTCAACATCACCTTAAACATAATACACCTTCACAAATCCCTTTTCTACTTTTTAATATTTAAAATTAATTTTTTATTTAAAAAACAAAATAAGGCTTATTTTTTGCATTAAAAAGCCCACATCCCTACTATTTTCCTCACTTCTTCCTTTACACAAAATCTCACTCTACAAAGTGTAAGTAAAATGGGCAACTTGGTCAATTTATCCAAGTATGTCCTAATAAGCTTACTATTCATTTGTGCTAATAACATGGTGCATGTTATGGCACAGTGGCCAAAAGGAGGATCAACCAGGTACTATGACTTTAAGGTCCAAATGCTAAAGGTTAACAAACTTTGTAACACCCGAAACATCGTTACCGTTAACCAGAAGTATCCTGGGCCGGTCGTCTATGCCCAAGAAGATGACAGAGTTATTGTCAAACTCACTAATGAGACACCCTACAATGCCACAATTCACTGGTATAACACCCTCATTTCATCTGTTGCAAAATTCTAGTTATAATGAATTCTAATTAATCTCTTATTATATTTACTAGGCATGGTGTTAGACAGATTCTATCATGCTGGTCAGATGGTCCCTCTTACATTACTCAATGTCCAGTTCAATCTGGTCAAACATTCACGTACGAGTTTACTCTAGTGAAACAAAAAGGGACCCTTTTCTGGCATGCTCATTTTTCATGGCTTAGAGCAACGGTTTATGGTGCCCTTATCATCTACCCCAAAACTGGGGTTCCCTACCCTTTTAAATACCCTTATGAAGAGCATACTATAATTTTAGGTCAGTGTTCCTGCACTAAATTGACTATCCATCAATTTTGATGAAGCAGAAAATATTAGACAAAAGTATCAAAGTATCATACTCTTTATTTTATTCTTGTAGGGGAGTATTGGAACCAAGATCTTGTACAACTTGAAAAGAATGTTACAGCTAGCGGTGGTATTGCTCCAAATGCAGATGCTTATACAATCAACGGTCATCCGGGGCCCAACTACAACTGCTCTGCAAATGGTAATCATCAGTATTCTCAAATGAAAAATTTACTCTCGGTTATGGATTTAACTTGTATACATGTCTGTGTGCACGTCATGTTCGTACCAAATCAACTTCTGTCATGTGCCCACAAACTTAATTTGAGTCAATTCTGTTACCTATGAGATGGTAGTTATTGGTCAAATAACAAGAGTTAAATAGGTATCACCATTACCTGCTCATATGAACATGCATATAAGTTGAGTCCCTGGCTTATCATTCATAGTCACATAATAACATTCTTCATATATTTTCCTTTTCAGATGTGTACAAGATTAATGTTGTACCTGGAAAAACCTACATGTTAAGGCTAATTGGTGCACTTTTAAACATGGAAAGCTTCTTTTCGATTGCTAACCACAAAATAACAATAGTTGAAGCCGATGGAGAGTACACAAAACCATTCACCACTGACCGAGTCATGCTCGGACCAGGTCACACCCTCAACGTACTAGTCACAGCCGACCAAAAAATAGGAAAATACTCCATGGCCATGGGACCTTACATGTCAGCCCAAAATGCTCCATTTCAAAACATAACATCAATTGCTTACTTTCAATATCTAGGTGCCTCACCGAATAGCGTCCCGTTGCCAGCTTCTTTACTACCTAAGTTTAATGATAATCTAGCAGTTAAAACAGTTATGGACGGTTTAAGAAGCCTTGAAATAAGTAATGTGCCTAAAGAGATAGACACAAATCTTTTCATTACAATCGGACTTAATGTTAATAAGTGTGGTTCAAAAACACCAAAGCAAAACTGTCAAGGTGTTAATGGTGGAGTCATGGCTGCTTCGATGAATAATAATAGCTTCATTAGACCTAATATTTCAATCTTACAAGATTATTATGACCATATTACTGGTCACTACACTGAGGATTTCCCTGGGACTCCACTTAAGTTTTATGATTTTGTAAATGGGGCACCTAATTCCAGTCCTAACAACACGGGGTCTACGAACGGGACTAGAACCAAAGTTCTTGAATATGGGAGTCGGGTGCAAATTATATTGCAGGATACAGGGACTGTCGTAACAGAAAACCACCCGATTCATCTTCATGGCTACAGTTTCTATGTGGTTGGGTATGGTAGCGGGAATTACAACCCGCAGACTGCAAATTTCAACCTTGTGGACCCGCCTTATATGAACACAATCGGAGTACCAGTTGGAGGATGGGCTGCAATCAGATTTGTTGCTGATAATCCAGGTACACTAAGTTCATAAACATATAACTGGTAAGGTTATAGTAAACAAATTAAAAGTTCATTTCTTTCTATATGTTTAGGGGTTTGGTTTATGCATTGCCATTTGGAGATTCATTTGACTTGGGGATTAGCGGTCACATTAATAGTGAAGAATGGACAGGGGCCATTGGAGACACTTCCTCACCCGCCGGCAGATATGCCTCGCTGTTAATATAATCTTTCAGATCATATGTATGTCAATGAACTGGTGATTCTTTTAAACAAGTGTGCATTAAGTGTGATTTAATTTTCTTAGAAGGAGTGATAGATCGTTTAAAGAAACTCGATCATGTTTCAATGAAATAAAAGTAGGAAGTGTTGACAATATTCCAAGTACCTTACATCATTTTCATGGTTAGTACTCGCGTGACAATTACAGGTAGGTGATCTGATTAAAGAACCATAATTAGTGAAAGCTAGTGTACCTAAACTATATACCTATACATAAACAATTTTAATCAAAGCAACAAATACTTTCTTAGTATGCATCATAGTGACAGTTGATAAAGTTAATCTTGACAAAAAGAACACCAATCAAGAATTATTAATCAATACTTCTAACATTAGACAGCGGACTAACAAATAGCGGAAAAATCATGGGTTGACTTTTTCTGAATTCCAAGAAACCTCCGCGTTGGCAATTTTCCTCGAGAAGGTTATCCTCTCGTTACTCTTCAAATTCAAGTAATCAACCTATTTACAACGAAAATGGTACATTTATAACAAGTGAAAAAACAAGTATCCATATAAGAGCATAAACAAAGTTTTGACCTGATCAGGGTCTAGAACCAGCAAACAAAAGGCTGCAACAGGACCAGCCAAAGGGTCCAATGAGCTCGAGTCCTGAGTTGGTTGGTCGGATAGAGAGGGAAGTCCTGGGTTCGGTCCTAAGTACTGGAGCCTGGACTTTGGTGAACTAGCGAACCAAGCTTTCTCTCTTTGCTACATCATAGATTCCAAAGAAATTACTAATAAAAGCCAGCCCCATACAGAAGGTGTTTGACATAGAGAGACTGTTATATAGGGGTCAAATAAACAGTCATAAGTAATCAGTGTACGAGTGGCTGCAGCAAAATTGATACTGATTATTCAAATACTTAAGGGTCATTTATAACGTAATCATAAGTTCTCGTATACTATATTCTACAACTTCAAATAGCAGCACATCCAATCACTATATTCTGCAACCCATATTGTTACAACTAATTATATAATCCTTTTCTTTTTTTCATATGACATAATCAGTTTCAAAACGCAATGCCATACAAAATTATATATTGTTACACAAGATCGCCATAAATAACTTCGTCTACCTGAAGTTTCACGGGATCAGCATTCGATCCATCAATAACATCAACATTTCCATTTATTCGAAACTGCTCCCACGTATCCGTAAAATACCAACAAATCTAAAAATCATAACAAGCCAATTCCAAACGTCAGAAATGCTTCTAAACAACTAAACAAGAACCAATAAAACAATATTTCATAGTTAACACTATACATACTTCAGCAAATGGCCAATGATTAAGATCTTCAATCTGCAATCAAATTACCATAAATCAAAAACCAGTTCCAAACACCCATTTCACATTTAATCAAGTAAACTATTCATAACCCAAAACAAATAAACCTTATGACTTCTGCAGTCTGTGTTAATTAGAATCTTATTAGTTGTTTCTTGAAAACCCCTACAAAAACATTACATTAAAAACCATAAACATCATATCATATGACATACAAAATGGCTTGTAGCAACCACTCAGAGTCAGGGTGACCTATTGGTAAAAATCTTGTGACAATCTTCACTAAAATGTGAGATGTCTCCGGTTCAACTTTTGCTAGGTTAGTAAATAGGTCTGAGTTACCATGCCAACCTTCCCAAAAAAAGGGGAGGTGTTTACCATGTTTGAGTTTGTGTGGCGGTGAGCTCAAAACCTGCGGATTAGTCGGCCAAAAGGTCAGAATTCATGGTTACCCAAAAAAATGGCTTGGAGCCTAACTGTATCTGTAAGACGCTACCAACTAAGTGGTCCTCGCTACCAAAATGGCTTATACGATTGGCTTGTGAGCTTATTAGCTTAGATGACTCATTAAGCCCAAACTAAGTGTTTAGATAAACTTATATAAGTGGGCTTATGAGTTTATACAAGTGTTTTGTGATAAGCCAAAAAATATTGTGGCTTTTTTTTTAGAAGGGTTGGTCTTATGAAACATGTCCCATTGCAAATTACAGTTTTACCCTAAATTATACCTATATCTAAACACCTTAGTTTATGAGTTTATAAGTTTATTAACCAATGTATTTTTAAATCACTTACCAACATATGATAAACCAAATACTTTAGCATATCAGCTTATTAAACATAAGCAAATCCATGAGCGAATCCAAACACTCAACGTGGGCTCATGAGCTTAAGATACATAAGACTCGGTGTAATAAGGAGACCCAAAGACCGCATTCACCCGCCACTTCAGCGCCACATCACCACAACCAAGTTCACCACCAATTTAGTGTAATAAGACAACCAACTTCACCTCAAAAATATACCCCACTTAAACACATATATACCTCACCAAAACACACACACACAAAAAAAAGGGTTAATGACATATCAGTTATGAACCCAATAAAATACCACAATACCCATCAAACTTTGTTTGTTTTGTGTTGATATTAGCAAAAACTCGTTTTTTACCTCTAAAATCCACGTAAGCGACAAATGTACATGCCAAGTCATAAATTTGTACCGTTATGATCCACGTCAAAGTTTGATGGGTATTTTGAAACATTTGACAAGTTTGATTGGTATTTTGAAACGACTAACTTCACGTAATTAACTTATATTAAAAAAAAAAAAAAAAAAAAAAAAAAAAAAAAAAAAAAAAAAAAAAAAAAAAAAATCCACGTATGCAATTTAACCGGTGTAGCCGGTTGCCGGTCATGCCACGGAAGCAAAAGTATGATATTGAGCTAAAAGTTGAAAGTTTGATGGGTATTGTGGTATTTTTATTAGGTTCATAACTAATATGTGAACATTTCAGAAAGTTCGTTGCTATTAGATGTCATTAACCCAAAAAAAAACTGCATACTCACGACTCGGTCGAACTTTAGACCGAGTCTTCATTTTTCAAGCTTGAAGACGCCTCCACCTTGACCTCCATAATAACACAAGACATGTCCTTGGTTGCCAGGTCGGACGAAAACGCCTCCAAATCGTCCCTATTATGAACGTTCTAAGCTTTGCCAAACACCCCTTATATCATATGAGTATACGACATTAAACCACCACCAAGTGGCTTAGTTGTTAAGCCCTTGATGTAACTTACATTCTTACAAGATAGTCTATGGTTCAAAATTCACTAAATATATGGATACCCCCGTTAACCACGTACATTTGAGTCAAAAACTCGGCCTCCCTGGAATCAAATCACTAACTATAGTATTGTACTAACTCGTTGTTCAAAAAAAAAAAAAAAAACAAAAATCGGCCTCCCTGATAAACTAAACACATAAAAAACTCATCCACTTACATATTACAGTATATGACATTAACAAAATGGGGATATCTTGACTACAATCCTTCACAAAAAATACACCGGCAATGAATCCGACTCACAGAAAAAAATCAGTACCCACAAAAAGGATCAGGGACCCACATTTATAGCATAAAATTGTAGCCAATTAGCTAAAAAAAATTGTAGCTAATATATTCCCTAACAAAATACACATACCTGAAAACAACAGTGCGGTTAGCTGGCATGCCACTAGGACTAACGGTTGCCTGTAAAAAAAAAACACAATTTTGTGATTAGATAAAATAATTATATAAACAACGATTGTTATGAAATGAATAAAAAAAAAAATGGGTACGAGTTGGAAATAGGTGGAGTGACGGAGGTGGGAATTGGAGTGGAGTGAGTTGAGAAGGAGTTGTTTCCATGGAGTCGTTACTGTTCCCATTTTTCTGATTAGCTTTCACGATGGAGTAGGTTTAAGTTTAAATGTCAATGCCAAGTTTTTAATAGTTCAAGGGCCTAACTGAAACTTTCTGCAGAAAGGTTGGAGCTAAAATGAACGGTGAAACAGGTTTCGAGTCGTGTTGACTGTTTATTAAGGTGTAACAGGTTATTCCTTACCTCGGGACCAAATTGGTTATTGGGCTGTTAAGGCAGGACACAGTTGATGACCCAAGCGACCTGGATCACCGGCTGCCACGTCGGCTTTCTTACTCCAGCGACCAGACATGACCAAAGTGCCACAGTCGATGTTTAAAAAAAAAATTTTTTTTTTTTTTTTTTACACACAAATGTCGGTCGAATAATAGACCGATAGTGGCATTTGCATGTGACCGACCGATATGTGCCCAAGGCTCAACATCCGTCCCGATCGAAGTGAAAGTCGGTCACTTCATGTGACCGACCGATAAATCCCGATCGATTGCGTTCAGCCTAAATTAAACAAGCCATGCTTGGTATATGCTAATTTAAATAAGATTTGCATAAATAAATAAAAAACTTACAATGCCGATTAATCGTCGCCTGACGCTATTGGGAACACCAATCTTTCTGATTTGGGTAAATCGGTCAACGGCGGTCAACGACTGTTAACAGTGCTCAATCTTGCCGAAAACTTGCAAATCTTGCCGGAAATACCTAAAACTCACCGTATTTGTTAGTTCCATAAGCTAAACGAGTCAGTTTACTCCCCATTTAACTTGTCTGACTCGGTAAGTTATATTTTGTTTTATTAAGAATTAATTTTTAGATTTACATATCGGTGGAAGGCAAACGGGTAACAAGCTGCGCCGCTAGCCCTTTTTGGATTGCAAAACTTATTCTTTTGAAAACTACATCTGTGGATCTAGGTGTCATAACATTACTATGCATAACACGTTGGACTCTGTTGAGGAACTCCACTGCCTCAGGTGCAAGGAAACTAAAAGTATCAAACACGAAAGGAATAAAAACATGTTGATTTTCAATACACGCTTTCTCGTGTTTTGCCACTTTGTACGAGGCGGCTTTCAAAGCAGCCTGTCCTAAAACCCCGGCTACTCAAACCCACGAGAGGAGAAACCCGGTTAGATCCACACACGCATGTTTCCCTCCAACCCATCCAAACACCAAAACGTCTGCCGGTCTGAGTGTGGATCTTCCATCCAACGGGTCAGTCAAAAAGTTCACAGGTGCTTCTTTCTTGGTGGAGATCCCAACACGCTTACAAACGTTAAAAAGGACATCCCTAACCAAATCGTGTCTGTACTTGAAGCCCGAGAGCTCTTTGCAGTGAACCGCATATTCCCCAAAGGAATCCAAACATGTCTTGCGACAAACTGGACATATCTCATCAACCGGAAATAAAGGAATCATAAGATGATACTTAAGGATAGTACGATATTCCACCGGTGACATATGTTGTCTGACTCTTGTGATCCGTTTAATCAGACAATCCGATATATATAAAAATAGAATGCTTAACGTGTCATGCTCGAGTGATAGTTGACCAAATCACTTGAACAATCTAAGGGTTTGTGTTTGGTATGCTGCCATGAATGACAATGGGTATGAGTTTGATAGTAGTGGTGGGTCCCTCACCTATGAAAGATTTATTCTCACCTCTCTTGATGTATATGGAGTACGGATAATATCTCACTTTCATAATCATAGTGGTGGGCCCTCTCATCTTAAACAAACACCCTTAATCACTTTTATAGTCATAATTTGATTCCCATAGGGGGATACCAAACGACTTGACCCTAAGTTTTTGAGTTGAGTTGTTAAACAAACTATAGTCATATTGTCGTATGCATGTTGATCTGGATAACTTAAATCATATTGTTGGATTTATATTCATTTGCGTCAACAAAAATGACTGACAAAATCCACTTATGTTTCACAAATGTTTATTTGGATGCTTTTAGGAGAAAGGCAAAGCCAATAAGATGAAATCCGGGTAGTTTTAAATCAATTTCAATTTCATATGCCATGTTTATGGGGTTTATTGGTTAGCTAGAATAACACATTTGAGTACTGAACCATATTTTGTGATATTGCTTGATGTTATCTCAACATAATTATTTGATACTAAAAGTGTAAAATTCGTTTGAATAAAAGGAAAAATGTTAGTTTGTCGGTTTATGCTGTATAAATAAAGTTTAAATTAACTCATCACAAGATTGCGGGGATAGCTCAGTTGGGAGAGCGTCAGACTGAAGATCTGAAGGTCACGTGTTCGATCCACGTTCACCGCATTTTTTTTAGTACGTTCTTAGAAAATATATGAAAACAACCTTTTTACTACATACCAAACAAATGTTAGTTAAATCCTATTTTCCCGCCACCAACCTCTTGCACCATTGCATTCTCACAATAATTAATATCACATCCAAATTATTCTAATATTGGATCATCCTCCTTTTATTCCTTGCACCACCATTTTTATTATCCATACTCTCATTTTTCTTATCTTTAATTCAAACCCAATATCTTAGTATTCTGGATTTTGAATACATTTTATATAAGAAAAAGAGATCATCAAATAAGAAGATGGTGTTAATACAAGGAGTATATAGGAGGGTGATTCTAGGATTATAGTTTTATAACATGGAAATTGGTTTTTTTGTTGTCATGACATATAACAAAAACTATATATTCAACTCTCTTTTATCTTTTTCATCATCATCAAGGAATCTTGGTGGTTATGTGAATGCTAGCTTCAAATGTCCATCTCGATTCTACGCGAGATCGGCGTTCGGTACTTCTGAAGCTTGAGGGCTATTGTGAGACTCGTGTTGGATTTGGGTCTCTTTATTTAGGTCCTGTTGTTGAATCTTTCTAATTTGATTCGTCTTTGTATTCGCCATCTTCTTTTTTCCGACTTGTGCCTTTTTATATTTCTGTTTTTGGGTTGGTTTCTCGGTGATCCCGTTTTAAGAAAATGGGTTCTTGTGAATATAACAATGGCTTGGTTGGAAATGGAGATACCGTGGAGGTTGATTATGCTGAAAAAGACTCAAGTGGCCGATTTCTTAGGGTATTTATACTTTGTATGAACTTGACATCTTGTGATTTTTTTATGTTTTTTTAAGAACGGAAAAATTATTCACACTTAGACAACCTACTATCTCACATAATCGTAACACATGTCTCAAGTGAGACTTGAACCCATAAACGGGATTCAATTAGGTGTTGTGTCATTATGGATATTATTCGGACTGTGTCGTGATGGTGATTATGCGATTTTTGTGTCTTTAAGTCAATATTTAAGTTTTGCAAAACTGATTTTGATAACTGCTTAATTTACTTATAAAAAAATGTGAAAAAACAACTCGAACAGATTATCGATTATCAAAATATTAAATAGCAAAAACACATTCAAGCACAATACTTGCAATTTTTTTGAGCTTAGTATATAATCATGATCCAGTTTTGTGATACCTCACAATCGGGGCATCATATTTTTGCAGTATCATGAAGTTCTAGGCAAAGGCGCATTCAAGAAAGTGTATGCTTCTATAACTTAATCTTTTTTACACATATTTACATTTGAAATTGATTTACTTAAATCTATATTGTTCTAGTTACAAGGCATTTGACCAGTATGATGGAATCGAAGTTGCTTGGAACCGTGTGAGAATTGATGATCTGATGCAGTCTCCAGATGATTTCAAAAAGTTGTATTCAGAAGTTCATCTTCTTAAATCATTAAAACATGATAACATCATCAAGTTGTTTCATTCATGGATCGATGTCAAGAAGAAGACTTTAAACATGATCACAGAGCTCTTCACATCAGGAAGCCTGAGACAGTAAGTCTTCTATTTAAACTAAGATTCTTTATCACTATTTGTATGATATGCACTTAAATATGTGTGATGCATCATGTAGATACCGTAACAAGCACAGAAGTGTCGAAATGAAAGCTATTAAGAACTGGGCAAGACAAATTCTTAATGGTCTTAACTACCTCCACAGTCAAAACCCTCCTGTGATTCATCGTGACATAAAATGTGAAAACATATTTGTTAATGGAAACCATGGCGAAATCAAAATTGGCGACCTTGGGTTAGCAACAGTTTTGCAGCAACCAACAGCTAAGAGTTTCATAGGTGAGATTTAAGGACAAGAACTTTAGAAGGCGTTTGGATATGAGTTTTATTAATGATTTATGTGATAACAAATAATCAAGATAAGATAATCAATTACATTTTAAAAGGGTTTCAAAATACAGTTATTGTACTTTCAAGTTTAGAATAAGCATGTGATCAATTTCCAAAACGCAAATGCAAAATAGCTACTCGTTGTTAACTCTATAATTGCCAATTAGGAACCCCTGAATTCATGGCACCAGAGCTATACGATGAGGAGTATAACGAACTTGCTGATATATATTCTTTTGGAATGTGCATGCTAGAAATGGTAACTTTTGAGTACCCATATAGCGAATGCAAAAATCAAGCTCAGATTTACAAGAAAGTTTGCGCTGTGAGTTTAGCTTTAAGTTTCCTCGGCAGTGTTTGTTAATAAATCAAGTTTATTATAGTTTTTAATCAATGGGGTAATAAACAGGGAATTAAACCAGCTTCTCTTGACAAAGTGTGTTGTCCTGAATTAAAGGAGTTCATAAAGAAATGTTTGGTTCCAGCAAACCAAAGAATGTCAGCTAGAGAGCTTTTAGAAGATCCTTTTCTTTCCCCCAAGAGCCAACATGCGCCATTGAGAACGCTCAATCCTCCCAACGTTGAGCTTCAAAAGGTGCACCAAGGCAAAGAGTTCAGACTTAAAGCCGCCAAAAAAAACAAGAATTCTGTTTCTTTAGCCATGAGAATTGCTTACCCAAGTGGTACATAGTAAACATTCTCTAGTTTTCATGTTCTTTGAGTAACCATCGCTTCATACTGAAACTTATTTTTGGTTGTAGGTCGGGTGAGGAATATAGATTTCATGTTTTATCTTGATAGCGACACTCCGCTATCGGTCACAAATGAGATGGTTGATCAACTTGAGTTAGCCGAGCACGATATATCTTTTATCGCCAAGTTTATCAACGACTCGATTACAAGAATTTTCCCAGCCTGGCTACCTGTAAGACCATATATAACTATGTTTATTACTACATCATTTATCACGGTAATAACTCAAAAGTTTTAAATGTTTAAACAGGATCTGAAACACACGCGCTTTGTTGACTTCAATTGTGAACCAGTTTCAAGTCTTGTGGATCTGAACGAGTTTTCAAAAGGGGGGTTAACTACAAAGGGTACATTTCTCTCGTTATGTGAAAGCGATAAGGCAAATGTAAAGGTAGAATTAGACGCAATAGAGGCAGGGTATAAACAATGGTGCAAAGAGGTGAAAAGGGTGAGGAAAGGAGTCAAAGCAATTATAAAAAAATGCATAGCATTCTAATAAGGAGAGAAGAATGTTGAATAGAGAGTACGAGTACGAAGGATGCAACTTAGTTCTTTCTCATATAATCACAATGAGTTATAACTTTTGAATGTTTTTCTAATACAGATAAATCAACCAAAACATGAAACACATAGTACCTAAAATTTTCAACCAACTAAATTTTGATATTTGGAATGCAAAAGAATTAAATTTTATCGAGTTTGAGTTCAAAAAAAGAGCTCAAAACATATTGCAAGTCAAATGAAAATTTTCTAATATTTGAAGTTGGTAACACTCGCCAATTTAAGATCATCTCATTAAGTAGGACATCAGAATGATTAAAAAAGGTAACAATGACAAAGCTACACTTTTATAGCTGAACTAATTGGTTAATAATATGATTCAAAGTTCAATATACTCAAAATCTGATCTTGCATGATTTTGAAATGGCATTCAAGAGATGAAAACCTGCAACATGGGTTGCTAGTCCTCACGTCAGCAATGATTAAATTTCTCACAAGTGAAGTTAATTGTCATCAGTTCATCAACTGACCTTGTCTGAAACTGGATGTATGCAACAATGTTGTGACCATAATTAGGGCAATGTGCTGCAAAAGAACAAAAAGTCGAGATATTAATGTCTGCATAACACCGATAGACTCAAACACGACACTTAGTCAGCAAATACACTTCAAAAAAAGTTGAAACATATTGATACCTTGATCCGTTTTTGCCGCATTAGTCATATCATCCTTCGTGATCTTTCTTAACCAATCGTTGCTTTCTGTTAGAGGTGGTATAACGAGCGGGCCGGGCGGGCACGGGCACAGGCTTAAACGGGCACGGGCTAAATGGGCGCATGTTATACAAATCGCTTTATAGAAGACCGAAAATGACTAAATAAATTCCTTAAACGTAATACCCCATTTATATTTAAAAAATTAAATATATTAAATATATAAGTTTTTCTTCAAAAACGATTATAATGTTCTTTAATTGAGAGAAAATATGTGCCCGTCGTGCCCATTTAAAAAAAAGGAGAGGGCTAAATGTGCCCAAATCTTTTACAAAGTAGTTAAAATTAGCCAATTTTTTTCATTTTGGACACAAATTGACACCTCTACTTTCTGTAAATCTTGACCTACACACGCATCAAACATAACGAAAACAAAAATAAGACAACACATTAATCACGATACAAAACAATACACCCTATGTTTAAAAGCCATAACATTATCACATAATCTTTTAACTTAAGCTACCTTTGCCTCAATCTGGCCAACATACGGCACGTGGGGGGGAAAAACCGCGCAAGATTAGACATATGTGGCAACTCATACTTCAACAACATCCCACAAGTTGGACAAAATTTCATCTTTACAATTAACTAAAAAACTACAGAAAGACACAAATTATTCGATACCAACATAATACTTCATCAATACAATGATTTAAAATCAACAAAAATCGGAAAATATATATTTGTTAACTATGTGACAGTTTATCAAACACCTTGTGTGCATTAACCAAACTCGAATAAAATAGCAAAACAACTGTACAAATATGATTTAGTACTCAATATACTGTACAGATTGAATCAAGCGGCGACTGTGGTGGTGTTGTGATGGCGGCGGCGGTGGTCGGAGTTTAAATGGGATGTATGAAAATTGGAAAACATTGACAGGTTTTGTTTGTGAATTTTAGGGCCCCTTTGGTGGGGGGGAATAAGTCATTCATGTTGTTGTTTGGTTGGTTAGTGGTTGGGGGAATGGGAATGAGGATACCCACGGGTATGGGTTTCTCATATATGATGTGTGTGGGGGTTTTCCTCATTCCCTCCACTACTCATTCCACCCAATACCAATACTCATACCTTATTCATACCAACAAACCAAACGGGCCCTTAGTGGTTTACTTTTTGGAAGAGAACTCGTAGCTTATAGAACAAAACACATACAAATGCATGTGATTTGACTATAAATTTGAGCATTTAATAGACAAAACACATACAAATGCATGTGATTTTTACTACGTGTGACCTTATTGCATGTGATAATATGAGTTTTATAAATAAACTGCTCTAATATAGAAGTTCAATTATAATATGTGATCGGAAAGCAATGAATGTGTAGTTTTCATTGTAAAAAGTGGGGAAACTTTTTTATTGAATCGTTTAGTGTCCGAAATTTTATATTAATGTTGAATCACATGTGAAAGTCATGCAATTTCAATGTTGAATCACATGTTGAAAAACAAAACGTGAAAAAGAAAGAGAAAAAACCTTCACCAAAAGTATAAGAAAGTGTCCGTCAAATTGAAAGATAATAAAATGTTTGTTGCGATTGTATAATTTGTTTTGCTTAACAATTAACGGTTCATAAGATATTTAAATTTTTAAAAATTGGTGTAATTATATTTTTTTATTAAATTATTAATTAATCTCTCTCTTTTTCGTTACAGAAAAATGAGTGACTGAGATTTATCCCTTATATGCAATATTATTTTGGTATTTAAATGGTCCTTCCTCAACCAACTTGCTTAGCTCAGTTGGCCACTTGTGCTCCTTCTGGAGCTTGGGGTAGGTTTTACCCAGGGTTCAAGTCTCGCAAGAGACAAAAAATCCAGGTTTTCCTTCTAGTGCGAAGTCGTGAGTTCTAAGGGTTTCCCTTCGCGGGTCTCTCCTAGTGGTTCGGGTCCCGGGTCCTGCCCGTTTGGATGGTTTAACTCAGGGGTCGGATTTCAAGTGTGGTGTCGTTCTAAAAAAAAAATGGTCCCTCCTCAAATCTGATAACCAAGGTTGTAAAAAAAAAGTCGGTAGTTGGTCGATAAACCCCCTTGTAGCTTGTAATCGATCTAGGCTGGATTAGTCGGATTGACATTTTCGGCAAGTTTTACGTATTCCTGACAATTTTTAGGTATTTTCGGCAAGATTTGCCTTAAAAAAACAACTTATAATAGATATAAACAGAGACTATAAGTTATTAAAACAAGTTTCCGTTAGTTTATGGTACTTCTGGCGAGATTTGAAGGTGTCAAGTAAGTTTGACCACCTATGACCACCAATTACCAAATGTTTTGACCGATTTGCACAAATCGAAAAGGCTGATGAACGATTAGCACTTAAGCGACAATTAATCGCCTTGTGGGACTTTTCTTGTAACACTGCTGATAACAAATCAATTGGTGAAAATTTTAATGATGAATAGACGGGTAAGACGTTTTTTCATCCAAACTAAAAAAATAAATAAATAAATAAATAAAATAATAAATAAATAATAAATAATAATAATAAAATTATTTCACTTTTTTCTGAAAATAAAATATCTTGTAAACGGTAAATCTTTAATCGACAAAAATACACCATCACGACGAGAATTGTTTTATATTTCTATAGACGGGCATTTCGATATACTTTCGATGAACTATTTTTTTCTAGTTTTATTTTAGTGTTAAAATTTGCGTATGAAAAAATCACATATAATTTGTATGTCATGAGTAACGTTTGATTTAACAAATCACATTTGATTCCATAAAATCACATGTGATTTTTAAATAACAAATAACATGTGATTTTTTTCAGACGTAAATTTCAACACTCACAATAAAAAGGTGAAAAAAAATTTCTTCGAAAGTATTATATATATATATGTGATGCAGTTATAAATTTATAACGGGGAGGGGGGTGAATTTTATATTTTTTTGTGCCATTAATGTAATTAATAAAAAGATTAAGCTATTATTTGTAAACATAAAAGGGCAATCTAGGTATTTTGTATTCATTCCTAAAAAAATGCTAAAAACTGATATTTCACTTCCCATCTACATGTCTTCCCAATAAACCTACATCTCACCCCCAAAACCAGTTGCAGCCTCTCCTCTCCTCTCTAGATCCATCATTCGGCCACAAAAAAAATAATTAAATTAAACATCACCAGTTTCTTTCGATCGAGCAAGAATAAACAGGTATGAGAAAGACGAACGCTCAAAGAATAAATAATCATGCCTCTCTATTTTGGATCTCAAAGTCGCCGGAAAAATTAACCGACGCCAAAACCAAGAATGAAGAATCAAAAGGTAATATTGACTAATAAATTTTCGATTTTTAAAAGGTTCGTGATTTTTTATGCAACCAAAGATCATATATATGTCAAAAGGTAACTTGAATTCTATATGTCCTTTGCCATAATCTGTTCCTCGAAATTTTGATAACAGAGATATGCGGATGGGTATGAACGAATCGAAAAGGTTTTTTTTTTTTTTTTTTTTTTTTTTTTTTTTTTTTTTTTTTTTTAATTCTATAGTTGCTCATTAATTGGTTGTCGTCGTCATACACTTAATATGTGACCAATCAAATATCAGTTTAGTGGTGCAATCTCTAAGTCAAAGGTATATGGGGTCATGGTAGCCTGATGTGGTTTTATATAACATAAAAAGTACATTGTAGGTTATTCATTGTTATGAAATTCACACGTATAAAATTGTTAGATTTAAATAATTTTTGTTCACAAAGAAAAGATTTTGATAATGTTTAATGTGAATTTTATACAGCCATCAATCACGAATTATGGTTTTGAACATAAATGTGAAATTACATTAATGCAATACTCTTGTGCCCCATACTCTTGTATGATATGTTTTTGGAAAGTTAGTCATGGTTAAGTGTTTTAGTTTTGGTTGTGTTATTGGAGCATATGTTTTATCTAGTTGTTATGTTTAAAAAATTAGTTGATATAACTTTAATAATCATGTTTGTTTCCCTCAATATGCAGTAGCAAGATCAGGTGCACATATGTTTTTGGCAAGCGTGCATATATGTTCTAATAAATTTGACGATAAAGCGCAACGTGGACACCGCAAACATCCATGTTTTTGGAAAGCGTGCGTATATGTTCTAATAAATTTGATGAGAAAGCCCCGCATCCACATGCATTCTTTGAAAGCGTGCACATATGTTCTAATGAATTTGATGAGAAAGTGAAGAGTGTACACATGTTTTTAAATGGCGTCCACATTTATATTTAACAAGATACTTGTACATGTATTGTATTTTATTTGATATTGAATTTTGTGTATACTATTTATATTCTTGGTTTGTTATTTAATTTTTAGAGATTATATGTATATGTTTTTGTTTTTGTTCATAAATATCAAAGAATGTACACTAGAAACATATGTGCAATTACAATTTTAAGCAAAATAAGTTTGACGTCGAAACAATTAAACGCAAGAAATATATGTAAGTATACAATATTAAAAAAAACACATATGCACCTCATTTTTCTGAAAACACGTATGCAAAAAAAAAAAAAAAAAAAAAAAAAAAAAAAAAAAAAAAAAAAAAAAAAAATCCGAAAATTAAGGGAATTAAAAAACGTTTTTTATTTAAAAAAATTCAAAAAAAAGTGAAAATGTGTTTGACTATTTTACCCTTTTGAACTAATTAAAAAGATTTAATAATACTAAATTATTATTGGTCTAAATGAGTACTGTAAAGTACTGCATCTAATATTGGTACTGCATATAACGCGCCCCTATATATATATATATATATATATATATATATATATATATATATATATATATATATATATATATATATATATATATTGCCCCTTTGTAGAATGATGATTTAATTTCATGGTGATTATATGATTTTTTTCCGCGTAACGATTAACGATTTGTGAAATATCTAATTTTTTTTAAAAATGATGAAAGTGGCTTTTTTGTTTTTGATAAATAAATAAATAGCCAAAATTAGTTCATTGTGTCTTTCGAGAATTTAAGGTCTTTTCACACTTATTTTATAGTCAAGTCTTGAGAGACCTTTCTTTAAAAATAAGCTAGTCCTTTTAATCTAATATTAAAAAGAAAACTAATTAAAAAGATATAATCTAGCTAGCTATATTAGATGTAGTTTGTTAGATCTTATCATATCTTGTTAGATCAAGAACGTATATACTCGTATATAATTAGTTCGGTTTCATTTCTAGTTAAGTCATTTCCCAAACTGTCAACTCAAATCACTCTAATGTCGAATGTAATCTCTCCAAGGATATACGGTTGCTTCAATTGCATGAACCATGTGGCGCTTCATGATGATATCTTATCTAAAGACTTTGTGGTAAACCCTAATCTAGACACTAACTAAATGTTTATGATTTCTTTATCTATTGAGATGTGTTTATGTATTTCTTTTCTTTTTAGGCGGGACGTCGGAGAGCATTCTTGTTCTCCCACGTGATGAATGTGGTGGCAGGTCGAAAAATGGAACGTCAACTCATCACTAGTTTACACACAATTGCATATGTTCACTGCTCGGATTGTAAGGAGTTTTTGGGATGGCGATCGAGAAAGCTTATGTGGAAGCACAAAAATACAAAGAATCAAAAACCGTGCTTATAAAATGTAATATAGTGAAAGACAACTGGTAACACTTTTCTATATGTGTTCACTTGTTTTATATTGGAATCGAATAATGAAGTATTAGTTTCGTGTTTGTTTTTCAACATTATGATTTGTTTATCTTCATGTGTCATATACACAAATGGTTTTGAAATTGTTCGCTTTGTGATAAAAATAAATAATCAAATGTAACTGTGTAAGACGACCCATTATGAATATATAACTTAACAACAACAAAAATACCCGGTCATGACATGGCCGAGTTTGTGAGATTTAACATTGAGGTTTTTAAACATAGAATCACCAAGTTCTAAGAACAAATTCGATATTGTTATATGATGATTATTAAAATTCTAGAATATGAAGTACTTAAATAAATAGAGATTAACTTGTTCAAAAGTACGTGAAGACTGAGTTTGGTTTTGAATCAAGAATAAAATATGCAAATATTATATTTTTGAATATGTAGCGAAGAACATTGAAATTGAAATGCAAATAGTCATTATTCAAAAAGGTTGACAACAAAATGTGCTTTCAATAAAATATTTTACGGTATTTAATCACTAGGAAACTAGAATATTTTATAGTTTGTATAGAAACTAGAAGAGGGGTTGAATAGTTTCACCGTGTTAATTACGTTTTCAAAATATTTTTCAAGTTTCTTTTTGAAAGACTTTTAGATTTGAAGTTTATGTGAAACACAACAATATATAAACATAAAGAATATAAATAACTATAACAAAGTAAAAAGTATGTAAGAGTAAATAAAAGGAACGATCAAACCGAGGCACAGAGATTTATAGTGGTTCGGCTACGAAGCTCACTTTTTGCCTTACTCCACTCCTCGAGTATTACACTCGAGAGTTTCACAAACACTATATCAACAAGCTCCCTTATGGCGGAGCAAACCGTACACCTTCGCTTACACCAATTAACGACACTAAGCGGAATGTCGAGTCCTAATCCTAGCTAGAACCAATCTACACAATACTACACGCAATAGCAACCACTACACACAACACAATTCGGACCAACACCAAGTCCGAATAAACACGATCACCTAACGGACCAACACCAAGTCCGAATCAACACACAACACGATTCAGAGCTTACATACAAGTCGGATCTTACACAAGAATTGAGATATAAAGAATTTAGATTGAGGAGAGAACCATAACAAGGGTTACGAGGTGAATGTCTAATCTTCAACACTTCGTTTCTTGACGAATACGAGTGTTCTTCTCTTGCACTTTGAGATGGGATGGATGTGATCACTTGTAAACAACTTACAACACGTTAATGTGATCAAAAAAGAAAGTTTAGAATGATTTGGGAAGACAGAAAGTTTTAGTGCTCAAGAGGTGAATTTTTCTGTTGGAATAGAACTGTATTTATAGGCATCATCTTAAACCTTGGACGGTCCCATATATATAAGAGACCGTCCACCTTTACGGGACCGTCCCTTGGGACGCTCCTATTTTTGTCCTAGTGTAGTGAAATGTTTATATGGTGAAAATTTATCTGATTTTGGGTGGGAAAAATAGCTGTTGAATAATTTCAAATTCAAATTTATTTTTCTTATTAAAATACTTTTTTGTAAATACAAAAAAACTTTGTAAAAGTATTTTGTCACATAAAAATGTAAGGTTTAAAGAAAAATGACTTCTTTGATCACTTAACTAAGTTGCTAGATTTTTTGTTCATACCTTAAGTGATTTTGTAGTCGAAACGAACTTTCTCAATTAAAAACTTATTAAGCGTAGTTTTACGTAATGTGTTTTTATATTTTGTGATTATCAAAACTTATAGAGATCGAAAAATGCAAATGACGTTTTTGACATTATTTGTATTAACAGTTTGAGAGATTTGTGTGTAAATGCTACTGATACTATTTTAATTAGAAGCAGATACTTTTTAGTTTATCACTTTAATTGTTTTTAAAAAATAAAGTAAGTTTTCTGATGAGAAAGGTAAATGAGTTAGGTGGGTAGTGCAAGCTAATACGAATAGAGAGTGATGAAAGATGATGCTTCTTGGTATTATCATTACACTACCATAGAAGGTTTGGATGGTTTCCAATGGGTGTGACCTATATGCACTAGCGAAGCCTGTCTTCTTCTGGAATTATGACGTATAAGTGAGATTGTAGCTGTTGCATTGTCATGATTCTTGAAAGTTATGCAGGAAATGTAACTAGTGCAGCAGTGTCTATCCTATGGTAAGGTATGTGATTGCTATAGCCTACATAATGATGCCTTACATTGGGTCCTATAGATCACTGGAAAGAAGTGGAAGCAGTTTTGGTGATCTAGTTTGGATTCCTTGTTAAGAAAATGTAGTTATGAGACTATGCTATTGGTGGATTAACTAGTGAATTTGGACTGGTGGAAGAGTCCATATGTAGTATGTTGATAGTCTGTTTTTTGACAGCTTTTCTATTTTAGTATTTGACTCAGCGGAATTGTTTGTTTTAGTATGATCGTTATATAAGAGTTTTGGGCCTGTCCAAAATCTCTTCTCTTATTTGTTGTAAAGCTTTTGAGTATTATCCTATATATAATGTAGCGTCAACATTTTCCTACAGTTATTTTGCTACAGTTGACATAACAGTGTTGGGCTACCTTTTGGGTTGTGGACTCCCGCTTTTTCCTTTTCGTTTGTTTGCTCGCTTCTTTTAGCCTTTTTTCGATCGCTAATAATGCGGTACCTACCTCATTTATTCTTGCATCTTCTGGTGTCTTCTGCCGAAACCCTACTTGACTGCCGGTATTGTTTACTTGCAGATCGGTTATGGTAGCTGCTCTTTTAGATGTCTTTTGCTTATGTAGCTGTTTTTTGTGGTAGTTGCTGTTTTTTTGTGGTAGGTTATTTGTTCATCTTTTGCTTATGTACTTGCGGATCGGTTACGGTGTTTTTTTGTGGTGCTTGCGTACGGATCGGTTATGGTAGCTGGTCTTTTAGATGTCTTTTGCTTATGTAGCTGCTTCTTTTGGCGTAATCTGCCGATATTTTGTTTCTTTATGGTTTATGATTTAGATCTATATTATGTATCCGTTTTAAGGTCTGATATTGGGATTTTAGATATATAGATGCTCTTTTAGACGTCTTTTGCTTATGTAACTGTTTTTTGTGGTGCTTGGTGTTTTTTGTCGTAGGTTATTTGTTCATCTTTTGCTTATGTAGCTGCCTTTTGTGGTACTTGGTGTTTGTTTTTTGTGCCTTATTTGTTCGTCTTTTGCTTATGTGCCTGCTTCATCCGTTTTTAGGTCTGATATTGGAATTTTAGATATATAGCTGTTTTTATGGTTTATGGTTTAGATCTTTAGATGTTTTGTGTGGCTAAAAAAGTTATGTTGAGATTGGTTTGTGTTACTCTTTTATTTGGTTTAGTTTATAATTTCTTTATGTATGTTTATGCAGTTACTCTTTCATATTGTGATGCGTTTGTTGAGTCACTTGATATGTCACCTATACCTGTTATTAGTGGAAATAGCAGATATGAGTGCCATATCAAGTGGTGTAACCAACGTTTCATATTTTTTGGCGGGATTCAGTTTACTTATTTGCCTTTTTCTTCTGTGTTGGTTGCACAGTTGCCTTGCAAAGGTATTGGCGACGCAATTCTTGAATGTCATAGTATAAATACTGACTATGTAACTGAATCCGTTTCGCAACCGTCTTCAACTTAGAGCGGCTATTATATAATCAGGTGGTGGCGTGGCAATTACCGGACGACATAGTGTAAACAATAGCTAAGCAACCGGTCTTATTTTGCAGCCACTACCTCTTTTCAGCTGTCTCTGTACAGCGCCTGGGATAATTTTCTCAGCTTACATTTTCTGAACGCATGTTGCTTGGCAAGGTAACCAAGATTGTGGTTGCAGCCATGCCGTGTGTTTAGTGTTCCTTGCAAAGGTTTCGCCATTATCCTATATATAATGTAGCGTCAACATTTTCCTACAGTTATTTTGCTACAGTTGACATAACAGTGTTGGGCTACCTTTTGGGTTGTGGACTCCCACTTTTTCCTTTTCGTTTGTTTACTCGCTTCTTTTAGCCTTTTTTCGATCGCTAATAATGCGGTACCTACCTCATTTATTCTTGCATCTTCTGGTGTCTTCTGCCGAAACCCTACTTGACTGCCGGTATTGTTTACTTGCGGATCGGTTATGGTAGCTGCTCTTTTAGATGTCTTTTGCTTATGTAGCTGTTTTTTGTGGTAGTTGCTGTTTTTTTTTTGTGGTAGGTTATTTGTTCATCTTTTGCTTATGTACTTGCGGATCGGTTACGGTTGTTTTTTTGTGGTGCTTGCGTACGGATCGGTTATGGTAGCTGGTCTTTTAGATGTCTTTTGCTTATGTAGCTGCTTCTTTTGGCGTAATCTGCCGATATTTTGTTTCTTTATGGTTTATGATTTAGATCTATATTATGTATCCGTTTTAAGGTCTGATATTGGGATTTTAGATATATAGATGCTCTTTTAGACGTCTTTTGCTTATGTAACTGTTTTTTGTGGTGCTTGCTGTTTTTTGTCGTAGGTTATTTGTTCATCTTTTGCTTATGTAGCTGCCTTTTGTGGTACTTGGTGTTTGTTTTTTGTGCCTTATTTGTTCGTCTTTTGCTTATGTGCCTGCTTCATCCGTTTTTAGGTCTGATATTGGAATTTTAGATCTATAGCTGTTTTTATGGTTTATGGTTTAGATCTTTAGATGTTTTGTGTGGCTAAAAAAGTTATGTTGAGATTGGTTTGTGTTACTCTTTTATTTGGTTTAGTTTATAATTTCTTTATGTATGTTTATGCAGTTACTCTTTCATATTGTGATGCATTTGTTGAGTCACTTGATATGTAACCTATACCTGTTATTAGTGGAAATAGCAGATATGAGTGCCATATCAAGTGGTGTAACCAACGTTTCATATTTTTTGGCGGGATTCAGTTTACTTATTTGCCTTTTTCTTCTGTGTTGGTTGCACAGTTGCCTTGCAAAGGTATTGGCGACGCAATTCTTGAATGTCATAGTATAAATACTGACTATGTAACTGGATCCGTTTCGCAACCGTCTTCAACTTAGAGCGGCTATTATATAATCAGGTGGTGGCGTGGCAATTACCGGACGGCATAGTGTAAACAATAGCTAAGCAACCGGTCTTATTTTGCAGCCACTACCTCTTTTCAGCTGTCTCTGTACAGCGCCTGGGATAATTTTCTCAGCTTACATTTTCTGAACGCATGTTGCTTGGCAAGGTAACCAAGATTGTGGTTGCAGCCATGCCGTGTGTTTAGTGTTCCTTGCAAAGGTTTCGCCAATACAGTTCTTAAATATCATGGTATGAATACTGACTATGTAACTGGATCCGTTTTGCGACTGCCCTCAATTTAGAGTGGCTACTGTTGCTACATTTGACATAACAGTCTTGGCCTCAGTTTCGAGCTGTGGCCTCACGCTTTTTCCCTTTCGTTTGTTTGCTCGCTTCTTTTAGCCTTTTTTCGATGGCTAACAAATGAGAGAATGCGCTGGAGAATGCGGTAACTACCTCATTTATTCTTGCATTCTCCTATATATAATGGAACGTAGAGTTTTGTTACAGTTGCTGTAGCGGTTTAACTTTACCGGAGGGCAATACGTTTGTGGTTTGTGTATTTGCTTCTTATGATCTACATGTTGATGTCTTATTAGCTGCTCTTTTAGATGCATTTTGCTTATGTAGCTGTTTTTTATGGTGCTTCCTGTTTTTTTGTGGTAGGTTATTTGTTCATGTTTTGCTTATGTGCCTGCCTACTTGACCGCCGATATTGTTCACTTACGAATCTTTTATGGTGGCTGCTCTTTTAGCTGTATTTTGCTTATGTAGCTATTCTTTGTCGTACTTGCTATTTTTTGTGGTCACTTATTTGTTAATCTTTTGCTTATGTGGCTGCTTCTTTTGTCGTAATCTGCCGATATTTTGTTTGTTTATGGTTTATGATTTAGATTTATATTATGGATCCGTTTATCCGTTTTGCGCCTACCCTCAACTTAGACTGGCTATTGTATAATTAGGTTGTGCCGTGACAACTACCAGACGGGATAGTATAAGCAATAGCTAAGCAACTGGCCTTATTTTGCAGCCACTACCTCTTTTCAGTTGTCTGTGTACAGTTACTGTGATAGTTTTCTCAGCTTACATTTTTTTAATGCATGTTGCTTGGCAAGGTCACCAGGATTGTGGTTGCACCCATGACGTGTCTTTAGTATTGACTCCGTGTGCTTTTCTCGGTATCTGTGCAGATGTTCTTTGTAAACTTTTGACGGTTGCTGTAGAAATGTTGTGATTTTCATATCAAATAATGAACTCGCATAGATGTTTGCGAAATAGGCTGTGATGAGTCTGTGAGTCTGATTTAAGAAGTGAATCCCTGGCACTTGGCAGGGCAAGCTTTTAGATTTGCAACCGTGTCAAGTGTATTTACTTCTTGCGATCACTTATTAATATCAATCCAATGATATAAAACTCATAACTTCTTCACAGATCTGAGCTAAAATGTTTAAGTTTGTCGCTTATTGGTTGTGATAGCCTGTCATGAATCTGTCACTCTGATTAAAGAAGTTAATATGTGGCTCTTGGTAAGTCAATCTTTTAGATTTGCACCCGTGGCAGGTGTATTTACTTCTTGCAATCAGTTATTAATATCAATCCAATGATATCAAATTCTGAACTTCTCTACAGATCCAAGTCAGATAACGTAAAACTAAAGATTGTAAAAAAAATAGACAGAATATCAGTGATGGATGTATGGCAACCAATCACGGTTACTGCATATATGCAGCTATACCCAATTTCGTATGGTGTGTACATCCATCATTGATACTTTGTTGTTGTTTTTTGTGCTGCACAATTTTTTACACTGAACTGTCACTGCATATAATTGCCTCCTTTCAACTACTACTGTATTTACATGGTATTTACACTCACCATTCATACTTTTTAAATCTTTTCGTAGTGATTGTCTTCATATACATAATTTATTTATATTTTTTTATTGTTCAGGTTTATGTTCTTACATACGCCAATGACCAGAAGTTAAGGACCGGTTAAATTTCACAGCCTGTTTTTATATTTACTGTATTCATGTACATAGTTTGATCATCTTTTTGTATTCTTCAGGTTACCTGCTCCATTTACATGGCTGTTCTCTGTGGTTTACATGCTGATATAAACTTTGCTTTGCCCCAGTTTCAATTCCTAATAGAATGCACTATATATATATATATATATATATATATATATATATATATATATATATATATATATATATATAACATGTAAAATACATAAATACATACACACTGTTTTTTTGGGTGCATATCTTTGTTATTCATTATTCTATTAAAAGGTTTACACTAACACATTTATATATATATATATATATATATATATATATATATATATATATATATATATATATATATATATATATATATATATATACTATATGCATATATATGTGTATGTATATATGTATATATATGTGTATGGTGTGTGTATGTGTGTGTGTGTGTCTATATATATATATATATATATATATACTTTTTACTAGAAGAATTAATAACAAAGATATGTACCAAAAAAAAATGTGCATCTATTTAATACATGTTATATATAACAAAACACGGTCGCTGATAATTGACTGCAATTTTGGGAGATCAGTGCGAAGCGAAATAGTATAGTCTTAGAAATGATTTGGTGCAGATCACTTCTTTACACTATGCTATTTCGCTTCTCACTGATCTTCTAAAATTCAGCCATATTGTTGACCTTGAGTTTTGGGCGGAGGTATGCATATCTCGCACAGAGTAAAAAAAAGGCCAAAACACACGTAAGGGAAAAAAAGCGAGCCCACAGCCCAACACTGACTCCAACACTGTACGTCTCCTCCTATGTCTTGCTTCGAACACTAATTTTTCCTGAATACAAGTTATTGCTTTTTCTGACTTTCTAAAATGCCTTTTTCTGAATGGTTTGCAGCCACGGTGTTTAGGCGATGATGATAACTTTGTACATTCCCATTTTTCCAGCTGTGCGTTCGTTGGCAGGGCAACCACGCTATCGGTTGCAGCCACAACGCACATTTCATGCTGATTACAAACGTACATATCTGAGCCTTACTGACGTCAAAATGTCTAGCTCCTCGCTCAACTGCGGCTCCTGATCTGCGGTATGTTGGATTGATTTATCTAACGGTAACCACTTACTGTCCATCAATCGATTACTAATATCCTTATTAAGTTAAAAGAAAAATAACAGTTAATATTCATCATGATTTATCATCGTTTTTCGCCCCAGGAATAGTACCAACTACTAATATGTGATCTTTTTCTATTTGCAGATATTAACATTTGAACTTACGCGGCAACCATAGATTTTTTTTTTTTTTTTTTTTTTTTTTTTTTTTTTTTTTTTTTTTTTGCATATTCATAATTGTAGTGGCACAAATGGTTCTGGTAAAAAATATACTTCAATTCGGAAAGAGGGATGAGAAGCCGAAGAGAATGCTGTGACAACTAATTTGATCCAAATTTCTTCTTCGCAGCATCCTCTTCCGTTTCCCATCTTTCTTTCGGACTTGAACCATATTCTTGACCAGAACCAATTGTGTCACTACACTTGCGCCTATGCAAAAAAAAAAAAAAAAAAAAAAAAAAAAAAAAAAAAAAATTACCTTTTACTGGCACATAACATCAACCTTTTGTATCCACCCTTTACCAGGTAAAGAAAATGTTTCCTCCTATCTCTTGCCTCGAACACTAATTTTTCCTGAATACAAGTTATTGCTTTTTGTGACTTTCTAAAATGCCTTTTTCTGAATGGTTTGCAGCCACGGTGTTTAGGCGATGATGATAACTTTGTGCATTCCCATTTTTCCAGTTGTGCGTTCGTTGGCAGGGCAACCACGCTATCGGTTGCAGCCACAGTGTACATTACAAGCTGATTACAAACGTACATATCTGAGCCTTACTGTGAGGACCTCTTGTTTGATACACGGTTAAGGTGGTTAAACCTTGTGTCTTTGTGTATAAGATATATTGAGTTAATATGATTAAGTACGCGGAATTTACTTAACCACACTTAGAAGGTTATGTATGTTATGGAAATGGAAGAATTATATTTGTTACTTAACAATAAACAAAGAAAGTATTTCACTAAACGATTCAATATTATTCCAAATAATACGAGTGATCTTGTGTTTTTCACTAGGGTTACAAAAACCTTGAATCTTATACTTCTAGATTTGTAATATGTTATTTTTGTTTGTTCTATGTCTTAACAGATATTCACACACATATTCACTAGACTAAGATCTCTTTTATAGTTGCAAAAGATCTTTACAAATTGCTTAAAAGTCTTGACCGACTTACTTGTTTAACTTATTCATATTGGTGCCAGTACATAAGATACAACATGTATCTATGTATACAACTTGTTAACTAAGCACATGGAGTAAGATATTATCTACCGTATATGTTTGACCAAAATACAATAAATATCTTTTCGATCTTATCCTATGAGTCACTGATCAGCAGTACCTTCAACTTGAACTAGCTGTTAGACCCGTATCCGGTTACGAGTAGGCCCCACCCTAGATGAAATATGCTAAGGTTGGATGTGATTGGTTGGTCAACAAAGTTATGTGGAAGTCAAACCCGATGGTCAAACTAGTAGTCAAAGTATGACTCATGTAGTAATATGAAATGTGATGTATAAACTAGAAGGACCTAAGTTGCCAATTGTTAGTTATGTGTTATAAGTTAGTGTGGCCAAAATAGAAGAAAAGAGACTTGAGGGACCATCTTTGCCTTTGCCCCAAACTTGTACCTAACTAGTTATATCTAGTTTTATCTAGATAATTCTCTCATTTTTTAGAGAGAGTGAGAGGCCGGTTTTTAGAGAGAAGGAAAAAGAGAGGGAAAAACTAGTTATTGATCAAGGATGAAGAAGATGAAGATCTTATGTCCATAGCCTTCCTTAGTTATGATCTTATGCAAGTAAGTAATCTATTATCTTGTTTTAGTGAAGTTGTAGATGAGTAGGAAAGTGGGATATCATCATATGATCTAGGTGTGATCATATGATGATTTAGTAAGAAAGATGATTTTGTTTAATGGGTTTTGTTAACCCTTGTTTATGTATTTGATTATTATGTTATTAGGTCTTGATTAGTTGTGAAGGATGATGATGATGATGGAAGATTGTATTGTTGATGATGTTCTTGATGTTGTTTAGCTTGGACCAAGGTAAGTAAAATGATGATGGCATGTATTATATGGATGTCTAACATATATGTGTTATGTATGTTTTGTGGTTAGTGATAAGAGATTGGATATGTGCTTATGTGCTAGGATGAATAGGATCTAAGTGGTGAATTTGGTTGTGATGGTAAGTTGATGTTAGGTGATTATGCAAGAATTAGAGAGTGGAGTAGCTAAGTAAGTGTTTGGAGATATGTGATGCTTATGTGTTTGATTTGAAGTATGATGTTATGTGATTATCGTTTTACTTACTAAGCGTTATCGCTTACGGTTTAGTTGTCTAACCGTTTTGTAGGTTAATGGCGATGAGGATAACTTGGCTTGGATTATAGCATAAGGATTTGGAAGTAGATTTGGAAGACAATAAGTATTAGGAGCTAGGTAGAATACCGAGCTCGAGACAAGGTTGTACCCCGAGAGTCTTTCTTTTGGTTTGTATAATGTGTGTCGAGGTCGTCGTAAAGTTTGGGAGTCTAACGATGAGTCGAAGTGTAGTTTATGTGTTTATGCACAAAGTAAAAGGGGCGTTTGGTTTAGTTGTAAATCTACCCATTTTGGGTAGTGAACGGGTCAAGTGTTGTTGGAACGTGTTTGATATGTTAAATAAATGAAGTTAGTCAAGTTTGGTGTAAAATGGAGGTCGTATGGGTTGTTTGTAGTGAAAATGGGTCAAAACGGGTTATGTGCATGACCCGTCTAATTTGTAAAGCACTCTTCCGGGATGTCAAACGGTTAATGTTTTTGTATGAAAATGATGTTTATGATGTGTTAATGAAATCTGGAAAGTTTCATTGATTGTCGGGTCATAGAAGTTGTCTTTCCGGAAAATGGGTCAAAAAGGATGTTAAAAAGGGTTATGCAGTTAAAGGGGTGTTTGGGATAAGAGTGTTTTTACCCATTGTGGGTAGTAAATCGGGTTGATTGATTATGTAAATGATTTTGTATGTTATGTTAATGGATTTGAGTGAGTTGGCATGGATATAAGTCGTCACGGGTCTCTTTTGGTCTTATGTAGACTACTTTCAAGTTGTGTAGACTACTTTCAGTTGTGTAGACTACTTTCAGTTTATGTAGACTACTTTGGTCTATGTAGACTACTTTGGTCTATGTAGACTACTTTCGGGTCTGTGTAGACTACTTTGGTCTGTGTAGACTACTTAGGTCGGTGTAAACTACTTTTGGGTTTGTGTAGACTACTTTGGTCTGTGTAGACTACTTTTAGTCTGAGTAGACTACTTATGGTATTATCGATATTTAAAGTCTTTTGTTCATGTATGGGTCATGGTTCAAGCGTTTCCGCGTACAAAGTCAAAAAGTTTTGAATTTTTGGTATAAGTGGGCACGGGGTGTAACACTAGCAGTACCTTGATGTACTAGCAGTACCTTGATCATGAACTAGCAGTACCTTGATGTACTAGCAGTACCTTGATGTACTAGCAGTACCTTTGACTTAGAGTAATTTCTAATACTCTAACTTCAGAATATTTAATTCCCAACAATCCTCCCCTAAACATGTGAATTAATTCAAACATGTTTTCTGAATTAAATGAGGACTTGTGAAGATCTTTCAAACACTTCATGAATCTGAACTATTCTTCTTATTCTGAACTCATCTGCCTTGTTCTTCTTTGACTTCAGCAATATCAAAACATTGTACCAAAAGATGGTGCAATTTCCTTGGATGGAGGAATTGTAAGAGGCAATGATTTCAACAAGTGAAATCATCTATCAGCATGCCTTTGCAAGTGATAAACAAACATAATGAACTGAAATTGAATCTTTCCTTCGTTTGATCTAGATAGAACTTTCTCCTTTAGAAATGCTTCATCCCTTCTAGATATTTGATCTGTTCTAATCATTTTCAACCTCTACATCATCATCTTGTATGCTCTTGTCTTCTCCTTCCATATATTGGTTTATTCTTCCTTTTCTGGGCAATTATTTCCTTCTCTGAGATTATAACCTCCCCTGAAGTAAATAACTTTAGTTTCCTCCCCTTGTTTGGAAGATCTCACTATGTACTAAAGAACTTCTCTTCATATCACCTGATCTATCAGTTTGAACTTGTTTTCAGACAATATTGTACATGAAGCCATCAATTCCTTAAGAGTTTAAGTTTCTGTCCTCATCACTTCTAGGTGTGTTAACTCCTATGAGAGGTGAATCAGTGGACATTTTGATTCATAGTCCATCAATGAATGGTTTTTCTGAATCCTTGAAAATCCTTTTAAGAAATCATTTAACTTAGTAGTATGTTTATGATTTTTAGAATTGAAAAATCATACTACATTCAACCATTTTGAAAGAATCAAGTGTGTAACAGACACCTAATCAAAATTTCGGTTTAAAAATAACCTCTGGTTGTGTGAGAACCAATGTATTTCAGTTATCACTAACTGCCTGTGAAAAGATAAATCTATTCAAAAGATTTTCTTGACAGGGTTTCCAGCTCATAGTAATTGTTACCTCCAACACAAGTGTTAGATTCACTTTTACTAGCTGTTATTTCTATCAGATGTCCTTAGACTAACTCATTATACTTGAAAGTATAAAACGATAGAAAGTGAGTTGTATCAGTTACTATCTGATCAACTAAGTCATCAATTCAATTGTGAAATATCATAACTAGATTTCAAGAAAGAAGTTTTAAGGAGGTTTAATTCCTAAACTCAGTCCATCATAAATCTACTATGGTCAGCAATTTGATAAGAATTCTGCTGTTCCCATTTCACTTGAAATATCCTTTGTGTTCACATATTCATACCTGAAATAGTTAGTCTAAAACCAAAAGAACAATGTACAAAGTACTTGTCTTGTATTAGAATAATCATAAAACCAAATGTATGAATAACACAATTCAAATTTTGATATAGCAGTACCTTATAAATCCAGCAGTACTTTCAAAATTTTATGTACAAAAACACATCATATTGAAAATTTAAAGATTAAGCATTCCAATACTTGCTACCAAGTACTGAAACCTTGAAACATCAAAAGCTTTTGTTAGCAGATCTGCAAAATTACGCTCTGAAGCAATTTTAAGAACCTGAATTAATCTTTTCTCATTGCAGTCTCTTATAAAGTGATGTCTAATTTCAATGTGTTTTGTTTTAGAGTGTTGTACAGGATTTTTAATAATACAAATTGTACTACTATTATCAATATAAATAACAGTGTTTAAGAAATTGTACCCATAATCAAGAAGTTGGTTTTGAAGCCATAGAACTTGACTAGAGCAACTTGCAGCAGCTATATATTCAGCTTCAGTTGTTGAATTTGCCACACTCGTTTGCTTCTTACACTGCCATGAGACAAGTCTACACCCAAGGAATTGACATCCTCCAGTTGTTGACTTTCTGTCCAAGCTAGCACCAGCATAATCACTATCCGAATATGCTACCAAATCAAAAGGAGATTCTCTAGAATACCATATACCCAACCTTGGTTGACCTTTGAGATATCTAAAAATTCTCTTGACTGCAATTAAATGAGAAACTTTTGGAGTAACTTGAAATCTTGCACATACACAAACAGGAAACATGATATCAGGTCTAGATGATGTAAGATACATCAAGGAGCCTATCATAGATCTGTAACTGTGTACATCTACATTTTCTCCATCTTCATCTTTCAGAAGGTGCTTCTCTGAGTCCATTGGTGTGCTTGCTATTTTTGAATCAGCAAATTGAATTTTTCTAAGTATCTCTGCAACATATTTGTCTTGACTAATAAATATGCCTTCAGATGATTGCTTAACTTGCAAACCCAAAAAGAATGTAAGTTCTCCCATAGAACTCATTTGAAACTTATCTTTCATAAGCTTCTCAAATTCTAAACACATTTCCTTCCTTGTAGATCCAAAGATAATGTCATCCACATACACCTGTACTAACAGAAGATCCTTCTTGTGCTGTTTGATGAAAAGTGTCTGATCAATCTTTCCTCTTTGAAATCTATTTTCTAATAAATAGGAAGCAAGTGTTGCATACCAAGCTCTTGGTGCCTGATGAAGGCCATAGAGAGCTTTCACTACTCTGTACACTTTGTTTGGATGTAATGGATCAATGAAACCAGGAGGTTGTGAAACATACACCTCTCTTTCAATTTCACCATATAAAAATGCGCTTTTGACATCCATTTGGTAGACTGTGAAGCCTAAAAATGAAGCATAAGCTAGAAACAGCCTAATTGCCTCAATCCTTGCTACTGGAGCATAAACTTCATCATAATCTATTCCTTCTTCTTGTGTGTACCCTTGTGCTACTAGTCTAGCCTTATTCTTGATCACAATTCCTCTGTCATCCCTTTTGTTCTTAAAAACCCATCTAGTGCCAATTAGCTTCTCACCTGTAGGTAAATCAGCTAGCACCCAAACCTTTTGAATCTTGAACTGAAGAAGCTCTTCTTGCATAGCCTCTACCCAGCTTGAATCATCTAGGGCTGTAAGAATATTCTTTGGTTCCTTTTGAGAGAGAAAACATACAAATAAACATGAGTTTGAAAGTTCATGTTGTTTTGAAGCATAAAGGGCATCAAGAACCCCTTTTTGGTCTGAAGAGACTAGTTGTCTTCTTGTCTTCACACCAGATTGTATATCTCCCATCACATTATCAAGGGAATGAACTTTGTGAATTTTTGTGTGTGGTGTAGTGGGAACATGATAAAATGATGAAAGATTAGTCAAATCTACTTCATCTTCTTGGAACTCTGCATCTTTTGAGTGTGAAGAACCAGCAGTACCTTCAACTGAACTAACAGTTCCTTCAAATGAACTACCAGTACCTTGAGAAGTACTAACAGTACCTTGCTCTGTCTCAGCAGTACTTTCTATATTCAACATATTGAGTTGTTCCTCTGTTCCAACATCTTTTCTTTGAGCCTCAACATCTTCTTTGGCTTTACCAGAAGAAGATTCATCATTGTTTGAAGCTAAATCCACACTGGTACTTGACCACAATGGCATAATGACATCAGATTGATCTTTATCTAACTCCACCTCATTTGTTGCTTGTGAACCTGAAAAATTATTAGTTTCTGCAACAACAGGTAAATAATTCATAGAGTTTGTTAGATAATCAAGATCAAATATCCATTTGGGTCCTTGACCTACTACATTGGATTTGTTTTCCTGAAACTCCACATGTAGTTCTTCTTGAACTTTCTCAGTTCTTAAGTTGTAAACTCTAAAAGCTTTGCTAACAAGAGAATATCCAACTAAGAAACCTTCATCTGCTTTACCATCGAATTTTCCTAAATGGTCTAAGGTATTGAGAATTGTCACATGACATCCAAAAGGTCTAAGAAATCCTATTGCAGGAGTTCTACCATTAAAGAGTTCATATGATGTCTTATTGTGAGGCTGCACAACTAAAACTCTATTTTGAACATAGCAAGCAGTGTTAATTGCCTCTGCCCAAAAGATTATAGGTAGCTTGGAATCAGCTAACATTGTTCTAGCAGCTTCAATTAGTGTTCTATTCTTTCTTTCAACCACTCCATTCCGTTGTGGTGTTCTAGCAACACTATATTCTCTCCTAATACCCTTTTCTTTGCAGAAATCATCCATAACTCTATTTCTAAATTCTGTCCCATTATCACTCCTAATGACTTTTACTTTCTTGCTTACTTGGTTTTCTATCAGTGTAATGAATTCCTTAAGAATGTTTGATGTCTCATCCTTAGTAGCTAAAAAGAAAACCCATGTAAATCTGCTATAGTCATCAGTTATAACAAGACAATATTTTTTATGTTGTATACTTCTTACTGAAACTGGTCCAAATAAGTCCATATGCAGCATAAACAATGACTGATTGATAGAGTTAAAAATTTTGGGCTTACAAGTGGCTTTGTGTTGTTTGCCTTTTAGACAAGCAATGCATGTTTGATCATTTTCAAATCTTTTGTGAGGTAAACCTCTTACCAAACCATTCTTAACAATTTTATTTATGGTTTTGAAATTAATATGACCAAGCCTTCTATGCCATAACATTGATTCATCCAATGTGGCCTTTGATACAAGACAAGTTAAATCCTTTTTAGGAATGATGTTCTTCATATCAACACTATACATGTTGGCCTTTCTAGGAATTCTAAGAAGTACTTGATTTTCATCAGGCATCTTAAAATCCTTAGATAGAACAAGACATTCAGTGTCAGTAAAAAGAACATTATTCTTTTTGTCACACATTTGTGAAACACTAAAAAGATTATACTTTAACTCTTGTACATAGTACACATTTTCAAAATCTAAATTTCCGGTTTTAATAGTACCTTTACCAGAAATTTTGCCACGAAAACCACCTCCAAAGGTAACATATCCTCCATTGAATTCTTGAAAGTCTGAAAGATAAGACATGTTGCCTGTCATGTGATTGGAACATCCACTATCTGAGTATCCTTGATCTTGATGATCAATAGAATGTTCCTGCACACAAATAAGAGTGTTAGTTTTCTTTGGGGATCCAAGCCATTACTGACTTGGATCTGCCTCTTGCATCAATATAATTTAATCTTTTAAGGACTGTTGATGCAACATTGGATTTTTGAATCCAACATGCTGAGGCCTTAACAGCATTTGCCCTATTACCCTTAGCAACAGAGTGAGTAACATGCTTAGCAGAGTCTGCTAACTTTGAAGTCACACCCTTTGGTCTCCAAATTTGTTTGTGGACCACTGCTTTTGATTGAATGGGCCTTAGAACAGTTTTAGATGCATGTATGAAAGTTGTTTTTGCATCCTTAGCTGTTGATTTTGGGTTAACAGTCATCAAAGATCTAACAGTACCTTTAGATTTACCAGTACCTTTAATTTGAACTGGCAGTACTTTGTTAACAGAACCTTTTTGTCTATCAGGACCTTTGAGTCCAGACTTGTTTGAGACTGTTCTGGGTTTAGATCTATGAGTATTAGAGTGAAAAAGAGTTTGAGGAGTTTGCCTTTTGTAATTCACCCTATGGTATTCATACCCAGTTACCCTTTGGTTGCAGAAAGCTGCAAGATGGTCAAAACTACCACATGTATAACAAGCTTTATTATAAAATGCAAAGTCATCACCTAATTGGTTAGACTTGAGGTTGTTCCAATTCCTTTGGTTACCTCTGGGCTTGTTTGTAGTTCTATATTGTTCACAATATCTAACTGGTTTCCTAACTGTCTTAACATTTGACTTAGGCCTGTTAGTGTTGTGATTGACTATCTTAGGAAGACTTGTTCCTACTTTCTTAACCAATACAGGTTTAGACATAACCTGTTCTTCTTCATCACTATCACTATCAGTTGTACAATCTTCAACAACTATAGCATCTCCTTTCTTAATAAAGGACACCTTGTCCTGATAAGATAAAGTTTTATCTAAACTTTTACTTACCTTTTCTATCTTAGGAGATTTAGTGACCTTAGAACCATATTCCATGATTGGTTCTTGAAACTCAGGTAACCCTGTGTGTGCTAAATCAATACCTGGAGGTGAATGAGCACCTATGTATGGTGGGGGTACAGACTTAAATCCAACACCAGAATTAACCTTATCAATAACTTGGGCTTCCCAAAGCTTATTGAATCCTTCTGAGGAATGTGCTAAAACATCCACAGAAACCTTTACATTTTCTCTTTCATTTTTGTGTTTAGCTAATGAATCATTCAACTCAACAATACACTCATCTCTGATCTTAATGTCATTTTTTAGTATATTGATGTCATCAGCAAAATGAATTTCATTATTTTTAAAATGTAAGACTTGTTTTTCTAAAACAGCTAGACCTCTTTTGTGATTAGCCAAATTAAACAAAGAATCAATTAGCTCTTGTTTATGAGCTTCAAATCTCTTATTAAGGTCTTCATAAGCTTTAAGATTAGGACATGATTCAGTACAAGATGTAATATTGTTTACCTCTGAATCAGAATGAGCCATTAGAGCAAATTCATTGGCCAAAAGAGCAGCATTCGGTGGTGCATCCTCTTCAATAGCCATAGAGCTCCAATCATAACCAATACCATCAATAGCCAACATAGCCTTTGGCTCTTCAACAGTAACTTCCTTTCTCCTATCTTGCTTATACCATGTGTTTCTATTCTCCTGCTTTCTTGGGCTTCTACACTCCTTAGCAAAGTGTCCTAACCTATGACAGTTGAAGCACTCTACTTTCTTCTTATCAAACCCAGCAGTGTCATTACCATTTATGGTAATCTGCTTCCCAGTTCTTTGCCAATACTTCTTAGCCCTCATGCTAAGCAAAGCAACCTGCCATTTAATATCCATAGCTTCCAAATCATCACCATCTACCTGTTCAAGATCTTCATGGTTGAGAGGAGAGCCATTAGATTGACTGGTAATAAAGGCATAGAATGTTGAATCTCCAAGACCAGCAACATCCTTGTGAGAACTTGTAGAAGGAGCACTTTCACCTTCATCTACCTCTTCACTCTTACCAATACTAGGAGATGACAAGAGTGCCACGTTCCCAGAACTAGTACCATAAGTTCCAGACTTTCTAAGACTTTGTTCAACAATTTTGAAGTTGTTGTACAAATCATTGAGCTTCATTGTTTCAATGTCTGGTTTGTTCATCCAGACAATGACATGAGTGTGGAACTCATCAGGTAGACTTCTTAAAAACTTCATGTTGAGATCTTCCTTCTCTGTCTCAACACCCAACACAGCTAACTGACTGACAAGCTTATGTAATCTAGAGAATAGCTTATCAAGAGACTCATTACTAAAAGCAGTGAAGTTTTCAAATTGTTGCTTTAGTAGTGTCTTCTGTGTCTTTTTGGTAGTTTCATTACCACCAAAATATGCACAAATCTCTTCAAAAAGAGTTTTTGCATCAAGATACTTGTTAAATGATAGCATCTGCTCACCAGGAATGGTCATAAGCAGCAAATTTCTTGCTTTCTTATCATTTCTCTTCAGTATCTTCTCTTCATTTGACACTGGTCCAGTATTTCTTTTCCTACTTGTTTTACCTTCTAGGACAACTTCTGAGTAGCTTAGTGAAAAGGAATCACCATATATAATTATATCCCAAAGGGTATAATCTTGGACCATGAAATATTGCTCAATTCTCATCCTCCATAACTCAAACTCATTGGGTTTGATCATGGGCAACTTTGCAGCAACATTTGTTTGAACATCCTGAGCTTCCATTTCTGTTTCTTCTAAATCAAATATATCAACCTCTAGCTCTGATACCAACTGTGAGGACCTCTTGTTTGATACACGGTTAAGGTGGTTAAACCGTGTGTCTTTGTGTATAAGATATATTGAGTTAATATGATTAAGCACGCGGAATTTACTTAACCACACTTAGAAGGTTATGTATGTTATGGAAATGGAAGAATTATATTTGTTACTTAACAATGAACAAAGAAAGTATTTCACTAAACGATTCAATATTATTCCAAATAATACGAGTGATCTTGTGTTTTTCACTAGGGTTACAAAACCTTGAATCTTATACTTCTAGATTTGTAATATGTTATTTTTGTTTGTTCTATGTCTTAACAGATATTCACACACATATTCACTAGACTAAGATCTCTTTTATAGTTGCAAAAGATCTTTACAAATTGCTTAAAAGTCTTGACCGACTTACTTGTTTAACTTATTCATATTGGTGTCAGTACATAAGATACAACATGTATCTATGTATACAACTTGTTAACTAAGCACATGGAGTAAGATATTATCTACCGTATATGTTTGACCAAAATACAATAAATATCTTTTCGATTTTATCCTATGAGTCACTGATCAGCAGTACCTTCAACTTGAACTAGCAGTACCTTGATGTACTAGCAGTACCTTGATCATGAACTAGCAGTACCTTGATGTACTAGCAGTACCTTGATGTACTAGCAGTACCTTTGACTTAGAGTAATTTCTAATACTCTAACTTCAGAATATTTAATTCCCAACACTTACTGACATCAAAACGTATGGCCCCTCGCTCAACTGCGACTCCTGATCTGAGGTATATTGGATTGATTTATCTAAAGGTAACCATTTGCTGTGCATCAATCGTAAGTTTATAGTCATTTTACCCAGATTTTTTCATGTATCAATATCTGTAACAGGTCATTCATTCAACAACACCGCTACGTGCAGCACATGAATACAGCCAGGATCATTAATCTGACCTTCACCTCGAATTCCTTTTGGTATTTTAATAGTCTATCAATATGTCTGGTGCAGACTATTGTCTAAAGACTATTTGAATAAGAAAAGGGGTTTGAGGTGGAGATCAGATTTTCCACCTATATGTCAATAAATAAATTAAAAAAAAAAAAAAAAAAAAAAAAAAAAAAAAAAAAAAACAAAGACTATTTCGTACTTTTTTGTTGTTGCTGATACTAACAATTCATGTCATATGTTTACAATTCTTGAAGAAAGCTGGGAAACCGGAGAGGATGGTGTCCCATGTAGTTTGGCACAAATCACTTCTTTGCACTATCCTCTTTTGTTTCCCATCTTTCTTCGATAATTGACCCATACTGCTGATCAGCATTGATCGATTAAAATCAAGTCGTTATTTATTTCCAAGGAGTACAACGGAAGTTGTATTCCCGGGTCGTTATCCCCAACGAAGGCTGAATGGAATTTTGTGATCTCGAATTGTGCACGTGTTTGAATAGTTAAATAAAGAGAGATTTTTGGGTTTTTAAACTAAAATAAGTGAACATAAATTAAAATAGACTAAATATCTAAGGGAAGCGATAACTTAAAATGCACGAAATTAAAAACGGAAAAGAAAACGGAAAACGTAACTAAACCGGGAGATACCCGAACATAAACGTGAAAACGATGAAATATTAAAACTACGGACTCCAAATTAATTTTCTTACATCCTAAATATCAAAATAAAATTCTACGAAAAAGAATTGCATTTTTTTTTCTAATTAAAATTTAATTAAACATGATTTAAAATAATTTTTGAAAAGAGAAATACATAAAAGACTTTAAAACTGATTTTTTTTTATTAGCTAAGAAAGAAAGGAATAAGTAAAAAAATGTGCATAAGATATATAAAAACTCTGCTGAGCAGAGTGGTGAGGTGGTGTTTTGTGAGCTTGGGGCCCTGGGTTCGAATCCCACTCAACCAATATTTTGCTTAACCTTTTTTTTTTCTATCTAAACTATAACCATTGCATAACATACAGACTAAAACCACAATTCATCCACAAAAGCTAAACCAACATCCTAAAAAAAAATGCATTCACGAGAAACAAACACGAGAAACAAACACGAAATGGAAAACTAATAACACATAACTAATCGATAAACTCACAAAATGGAAAACTAATAACACGAGAAACAAACACGAAGAAAACAGTAAACAGATGAATTCATTAACCAATCTCATTCCAAAAATCATAACCGATATACATCAAATCCTAACCGCTAGTAAACTACATCATAGAATTCAAATAAGCATAAAAAAAACAGTAACATACGAATAAGCTGAAAAACAATTTTAATTCAAAACCGACTTCTATTAAATAAAAGTAAATTGCAACTGAAAATAAAATAAGAAAATTACAAGGTACCTTAAAATAAATAGCTAAAATAAACCTATCCTACTTTTAAATTAAAACTAAATACTGAAAATAAATTAAAAAGAAATACATACCGAGGTTAAAAGCTAAATAAAACCTAGTTTTAAAAACAAAACTAACCGACTATTTATATCAAAAAAAAGAAAGAAAAAAAAATAAAAATTAATCTAAATCTTTTTCTTCTTCTTTTTCTTGACACCATAGGATCACCTAGATCTTCACATCCTATAATCTTGGCCGTTGATTCGTTCTCTCCCCTCGGATTGCTGAGGTGGAGGGGATACCCGTGAGTATCGTACAAGCTGAGGTGGAGATGATGGTGATGTGAGAGGTATTGGGAAGAGAAGAGGGGACAAGATTGGGAAACGAGGATGGATTTGGCGGTTATCTGCTTTGGGGAAGAAGAGAGAGTAGCGGGTGAGTATTAGGGATAGGGATTTTGACTTAACTCAATTTGGGGGTTTGACTGGGGAACCGGGTATTTAACTAATGGTGGATGGGTCGGGTTTTGGGTAGTGGGTGGACTGGACGGTTTTAGTTTAGGTGGTTTGGGATGGGCTTTTGTTGGGCTAAGGGTATAATTAGATCCGGTTTGTGTTGTTATAGGATAAATGGGTTTAGTTTAGGAGATAGCATAAAGACCATAAGTGTAAACTTACAATTCCAAGGACTAATTCTGCCACATTTTTCAAAGTTGATTCAAGGGACCAATGTTGTCAAGTGAAAATAATCCAAGGACCAAAAATTTATTTTTTTTTATTATTTTTATTTTTTTATTTTTATTCAAGCTTGAGGGACTAGACTTGCCATTTATGCAAATTTTGTTTGTTTTTCAATCGTTTTCAATCATTTTGCATATGGAATACACAAAAACACATTTCAAAGATATTTTTAACATTATTTGATCGTTTTAAAGTGTTTTTGGTTGTTTTGACTCGAAAATTGGACGAAAAGATATGTGTAAAACGACACATATCAAATCCCCCACACTGAGCAATTGCTAGTCCCTAGCAATTATTTATGAAAAGTTAATGGATTTTAAAAACTCTTTACCAGAAGCCATTACTTCTGGAGTAGCCATTGTTTCAGTGTGTGAGACCTTGGTACAATGATAACCAAATGATTTTGAGCAAATCACCAGCTGCCAACGGATTTGGTTCGTCTTTACCAGAAGCCGTTTGCTTCTGGACTAGCCAACTCTTAGATAAAACAACTTATTATCTTTGGTGAGCTGATGACCAATTATGGTTTTCCAACTGCCTTTACCACAAGCCATAATCTTGCGGGCTAGCCAACTCTTCATCTTTTTAGGATATGGTGAGTCGAATACCATACAATTTTTGGCAAATTGTAAGCCGTAAACGGATTTGATATATCTTTACCAAGAACCGTTTGCTCTTGGATTAGCCAATCCTTTTGTGTGTTAGACATGGTGGACTGATAACCATTTGTTGTGTAAGTGCAAAACACTTACACCAAAAAAAAAATTTTGGCCAAAAACGGGGGGAATTAGATGGTATATATACGTGATTAAATTCGTGAGAATTCCCCCCACACTAGAAATGAATATTGCCCTCAATATTCAAAGTACCGGCTGTTATGCCGAAACTGAGAACGTAAAAGGGAAATATTACGGGCCATTTATTTTATTTTTGTGGTTTAAAATTTTTTTTTTTTATTTTTTTTTTTTATTTTATTTTATTTTTTTTATTTATTTTTTTTTTTTGAAATTTATGTACAACAGCGGGGGCATCTCCCCCACACTAGGGTGGTAGAAAGTAGAAAGAAGTCAGAAATATGGGTGAAAACCCATATGGTGTGCTACTGTTTTTGTTAACCGAGCCGCTAGCTTGACTCGACCCCGAATTCATTTGTCCATGGGGATGCAAGTGGAAACCAATCTCAATCGGACTTTCATTCAAGTTGTTTGGATAAACACTTGAAGTACATGAAAGTTCCACTCCGATGAGATACACCCGGATCAAAAGGATGATAAATTGAGATGCCGGGGTCAAAAACTTTGTCCTCGTTCCCAAATGAGAGAAGGGAAGGACAAGCTACCTTATAATCACAGAAAGGTAGAAAAACTCGAACGACATATGTGACGTCAATATAATGGCGATCCTCAAAGGGAAGTGTCACATATGTCGGAGAAAGAACGTCGGGATTAAGAACCGAGGTCATATCATCAAGATTTGAGATAATAGAGTCCTTGACCTCATCGTTCTCTAACTCTTCATCAAAGAGAGGATTTTTGTTTGAAAAGTACTCATCATCAAATTCAAAAAGAGAATTCGAATAGACTTTGAGACTTTCATTTTGAACTTCCTCATCAGAAAGTGATTCGTCATCACTAGAGGAAAAATCATCATTTGAATTGAAAAGAGGGTTAGAGAAGATCCCGGAAGTATCATCAGTAGTGTCAAGAGGATGATCACTACAAAGAGACAAATCACATTCATCATCCGATATATCCTCAGACTCACTTGGGATTGGGATAAGGATCTCAGCACTAGACTTTATGAATTCGTCCGATTCCTTTTCAGGAACAGTGCTAAGATGCTCATCCCCCATAGTAGGAGAGTCATCAGGGTTCATAGATGGAAAGAATGATGTGGTTGCAATAGACTGAGGGAGTTGAGAAATGATATCGCTCAAGGGAATAGTACTCTCCTCGTCATCATCATCGTCATCGAGCTTGCACGCCTGATCAAACAAGAAACGGTTGTGTGCTGCTCGTTCTATGGCGAGTAAATCTTCCATAGACTCACCATGACGATCATTTGGGTTTTGTTTAATAGCCAGATTTGTAAGTTCAATTCGTATCTCTTGAAGTTCTTGGAATATATCTTCAAGAGATAGTTGAGGCTGGCTTTGAGTGGTTTGATACTGTGGAGGACAAGAATAATCATAATTGTTACAAGGACCATGCTCATAGACAAGCATGTCACTTGTTTGACAATCAGAGCTATAGTGAGGACCTCCACAGTATTCACAACAGTAACACTGTTGTGGTGGTGAATAATATGAAGATGTGTCAAATCCGGATGATGTCTGATTGTTATAAGGGTTCTGCTCATAGACAAGCAAGTCTCCCGTTCGACAATCATATCCAGGATGAGGACAACCTCCACAAAATTCACAAGAATATGTTTCCATCTCATGGTGCGGGGGTTGGTTAGGGAAATTGGTTGTTTCATTGTAGGGATTTTGGTCATAGACAAACCCGTTTCCCGTATTCACAATGCTACAACCTTGGCAATTTCCACCATTTGGAGGTCCCCCACACCATTCACAACCGTAGTTGTAAGATGTAGACATAAAAAGAATCAAACGTGTAGAGGGTTAAGAAGATAGAATAAAACGTTTAGAGGGTGAGAAAAGGAATTAAACGGATAAGAGGGCAAAGAAGAATCTTTTTGGATTTTTAATAACATTTTTTTTTTTTTTTTTTTTTTTTTTTTTTTTTTTTTTTTTTTTTTTAAATTCAAAGGGAAAAAAGGAAAATAAATTTAGAAATAAAAATCTTTTTGGGGTTTTAATAAGAAAATATTTACGAAACACGCAACGACAAACGAGATTTAAAAACTCGCGTCAAGCCTTCCCCGGCAGCGGCGCCAAAATTTGATCGGTTAAAATCAAGTCGTTATTTATTTCCAAGGAGTACAACGGAAGTTGTATTCCCGGGTCGTTATCCCCAACGAAGGCTGAATGGAATTTTGTGATCTCGAATTGTGCACGTGTTTGAATAGTTAAATAAAGAGAGATTTTTGGGTTTTTAAACTAAAATAAGTGAACATAAATTAAAATAGACTAAATATCTAAGGGAAGCGATAACTTAAAATGCACGAAATTAAAAACGGAAAAGAAAACGGAAAACGTAACTAAACCGGGAGATACCCGAACATAAACGTGAAAACGATGAAATATTAAAACTACGGACTCCAAATTAATTTTCTTACATCCTAAATATCAAAATAAAATTCTACGAAAAAGAATTGCATTTTTTTTTCTAATTAAAATTTAATTAAACATGATTTAAAATAATTTTTGAAAAGAGAAATACATAAAAGACTTTAAAACTGATTTTTTTTTTATTAGCTAAGAAAGAAAGGAATAAGTAAAAAAATGTGCATAAGATATATAAAAACTCTGCTGAGCAGAGTGGTGAGGTGGTGTTTTGTGAGCTTGGGGCCCTGGGTTCGAATCCCACTCAACCAATATTTTGCTTAACCTTTTTTTTTTCTATCTAAACTATAACCATTGCATAACATACAGACTAAAACCACAATTCATCCACAAAAGCTAAACCAACATCCTAAAAAAAAATGCATTCACGAGAAACAAACACGAGAAACAAACACGAAATGGAAAACTAATAACACATAACTAATCGATAAACTCACAAAATGGAAAACTAATAACACGAGAAACAAACACGAAGAAAACAGTAAACAGATGAATTCATTAACCAATCTCATTCCAAAAATCATAACCGATATACATCAAATCCTAACCGCTAGTAAACTACATCATAGAATTCAAATAAGCATAAAAAAAACAGTAACATACGAATAAGCTGAAAAACAATTTTAATTCAAAACCGACTTCTATTAAATAAAAGTAAATTGCAACTGAAAATAAAATAAGAAAATTACAAGGTACCTTAAAATAAATAGCTAAAATAAACCTATCCTACTTTTAAATTAAAACTAACTACTGAAAATAAATTAAAAAGAAATACATACCGAGACTAAAAGCTACATAAAACCTCGTTTTAAAAACAAAACTAACCGACTATTTATATAAAAAAAAAGAAAGAAAAAAAATAAAAAATTAATCTAAATCTTTTTCTTCTTCTTTTTCTTGACACCATAGGATCACCTAGATCTTCACATCCTATAATCTTGGCCGTTGATTCGTTCTCTCCCCTCGGATTGCTGAGGTGGAGGGGATACCCGTGAGTATCGTACAAGCTGAGGTGGAGATGATGGTGATGTGAGAGGTATTGGGAAGAGAAGAGGGGACAAGATGGGAAACGAGGATGGATTTGGCGGTTATCTGCTTTGGGGAAGAAGAGAGAGTAGCGGGTGAGTATTAGGGATAGGGATTTTGACTTAACTCAATTTGGGGGTTTGACTGGGGAACCGGGTATTTAACTAATGGTGGATGGGTCGGGTTTTGGGTAGTGGGTGGACTGGACGGTTTTAGTTTAGGTGGTTTGGGATGGGCTTTTGTTGGGCTAAGGGTATAATTAGATCCGGTTTGTGTTGTTATAGGATAAATGGGTTTAGTTTAGGAGATAGCATAAAGACCATAAGTGTAAACTTACAATTCCAAGGACTAATTCTGCCACATTTTTCAAAGTTGATTCAAGGGGCCAATGTTGTCAAGTGAAAATAATCCAAGGACCAAAAATTTATTTTTTTTTATTATTTTTATTTTTTTATTTTTATTCAAGCTTGAGGGACTAGACTTGCCATTTATGCAAATTTTGTTTGTTTTTCAATCGTTTTCAATCATTTTGCATATGGAATACACAAAAACACATTTCAAAGATATTTTTAACATTATTTGATCGTTTTAAAGTGTTTTTGGTTGTTTTGACTCGAAAATTGGACGAAAAGATATGTGTAAAACGACACATATCAAGCATCCTTTCTCCACCTCCAGTTGTGGATATACGACAACAAGTTAACTTTCGGATGCACATAACATCAACTTTTAGTATCGCCAAAAAAAAGTAATGGATGCCCTTTGTTTCTTATGGTAAAATTCTTTTTTTTATCAAATGCCTCGCAATTAAACCGTATGTTGATAAGGCAAAACAAAGTAGCAGCCTGTCTGTTGCATATCTACATTACTTAATCGATGAATGCTTTAAGTTAATCAATTAGTCTGGAACTTAAACATAGATACTCATTCTAAATTCCCATATAGTTCCTTTTGCTCTTTCAACAACCTAGCAGCTCGCTTGGTGCAAGCGGTTGCACAAAGGAAGTTGAAACAACAAATGGAACTGTAAGGGGATTTAGAAAGTTTAACTAACTTTTTGAATAAATAAATGAGGTAGGTACCGCATTATTAGCGGTCGAAAAAAGGCTAAAAGAAGCGATGGAACAAACGAAAGGGAAAAAACCGGGAGCCCACAACCCAAAAGCGAGCCCAACACTGCTACAACAACTGTAGCAAAACTCGACGCTCCATTATATATAGGAGAATATTGTCACCCGATGGACTTGATGAGTTTTGAACCATCCCCATATTCCCATGACGATCGCATTCAATTCCTGTTCTTCAGGTTCGCATAGCCACTCTCATTATTACATTTGTCTATTTACCACACTTTGGGTTGCAGCCACAAAGTGCATTTAATGCTGATTATAACTTATTCTTTTTTCTGACTTTCTAAAAGCCCTTTTTCTCAATGGTTTGCAGCCACATTGTTTAGGCGATGATGATAACTTTGTACATCTCCATTTTCCCAGCTGCATGTTCGTTGGCAGGGCAACCACACTTTGAGTTGCATCCACAACGTGCATTTAATGCTGATTATATATGTACATATCTGAGCCTTACTGAGATCAGAACATATAGCCCCTCGCTCAACTACGGCTGCTGATCCAAGGTGTAACACCCCCAAAAATGTAGTATTGCGGAAGCATTCGGGTCCTGGGGTGCTACGAAATCAATATACAGCGCAGACTGATATAGAACAATACCACAATTTAAGTTTAGATAAACAGTACATTAATACAACATTGTTTTAGCCAACAACGGCATTTGAAACATAAAAGTTTGTTTCCAAAAGATAACATTTTATTTCATCCAACTAGACATGATAGATGAAGACTTCTTAGTGCTAACGTCTTCATAAATTACACTTAATGACGATCACCTGAAATGCATGAGAAAACGGGTCAACTATGAAAATAGTTGGTGAGTATACATGTTTTATCCAAAATAAGTCCAAAGTTTTTAAGAAAAAGTCCGTCTGGTAAAAACCATGTTAAACCATTAAGTTACAAGTCCTGCCCATACAAAACTTGTAACCTATGGTTTCACATCCATTATAGTCAAACACACATGTTCATTTAGTTCATATTAGAGGACAAGGTATATAATAATGTATGCGGCAAAGCCCCTAAAATAAGTAATATGCATTCCGTAGACAGGGGAAAGAGAGGCTGGCCGACCTCTAATAGCGCTATCCATACTACCTACTGCTCCGCACAAGGGAGCCGTACGAACGGTACGTCTAAATTGGAGTGCGAACGGCAAACCAATCGGGGACTGACAATGCGAATGTACGAACGGTACATCATACCAACTATTATATACTAATTAAGTCAAGCCTGCTCCGTAGACATGGGAGACTAAAATTTAAAGTGCGTACGGCACGTCAACAGTTCAAAACAAGTCATAAGCTCAAACAATATTTTAAGATTCAAAGTCAATGTTTCAAGGAGTTCAGATAAAAATATATGTCATAAGTTCAAATAAAAATTTAAGTCATGCATTCCACCCCAAACAATAAGACGGTAAAAAGGGGTTCTGAATACTCACCTCGGCATATAGCAGTCAAATAATATGACAGTTCAGATAAAGTTCAGCACCAACACACGACCTATATTAGCAAGGTTGTTTTAGTTCACAGGCTAAGTTTAAGACTTGAGTTCAAAAGTTTTAATGTGTTTATGTTATTGTTGCTGGTGTGGCAGCATTTAAGTCTAAAATGATCTTATAAGCATTTGTAGGTACTGGCTCATTGAAAGTGTATAAGTGTAAGACAACAAAATATCACGGACGAATAAGACTACGATTTAACACTAACAGAAAGACGATGAACGAAGAATGATTACGAATGACACTAGACGTTGTCGAGATATGGAACGTTATTGTTAAATAGTCGTTACAAAAGATATATATATAATATATATATATATATATATATATATATATATATATATATATATATATATATATATATATATATATATATATATATATATATATATATATATATATACAATAATTATATATGTTTTGATCTGTGGGAAAATTATGCGGAAGTGATGTCCTCCGTTTAAATTATTTGTGACCTGAAAACTAGCGCAACACGGTTGTTTACAGAATACTTTGTTTATCTCGTTTTATTTAAAATATAGTAAGTACATTCATTTAATAAGAGTCGGGCATGGCCCGTATATGTAGGTTGATTTCTCGTGGTCACTTTGTGTTACAAAATACATGTTTAAGTGAAAGCCATTTTATAATCTTATAAAACTTTTAGTGGGTTTTTATATACTCATTTCGCATGTGAACAAGTTAATACGGCGATGCAGGTAATTAAGCATGTTTAATATTTACGAGTTTAGTAAATTAGAGTATGTCGTGAAATCGTGTCGACAGTTATACTATACCTTATCATTTGCCACTCAACTTGTTATTGTTATTATTATAACTCTTAGCGGATAAAAGTAGTATGAAAAAAATCTGTTTAAATATGAATCTAATTCTTCCATAGACACTAAATGGGCTTCGGCCCTGAAATGACCAAACCCACTCTTGATTCCAATTCACAACGCATCGGGTTAGCCAATTTCTAAACTTTACAACACATCATTTATGCTTATTTCTTTCAAATTCATTTTCAAATTGTTTTTGACACCAATGTTAACTAAAATGCTAATTTTCATTTTCTTGACAGTAAGTAAACGAGTTTGTGCAGACAACGTGAGAGGGAAACTTGAGCACATAAATTCGACCTATCTTCGCGAACAAGACACAACCTAAGTCGCCCTTATTATGAGGGTTTGAGACCCCGTGTTTTACCGAGCAAAAGTAACACCCCGTGGGTGTTTTCGATGACCAAAGGAGCGGACTAAAGACAATGAAAAGAGCAATCAGTCAACGCTCGAGTGAATTAAATCCATGGCCTCACGGCTCACGACACAACCGAGACTTATTAAGAGCAACTATACGCGAGACATTTCTAGTTTTGTTTTAACCCGAGACTAAGAATGATATTCAAACTCAAGCATGAACCTGACCAAAAACCCGAACCTTAACACAGACACAAAATGGCGCTTAAACACAAACAAATCTGAACATAAATCACAACCGAAACATAGCACCTTGGTTCTTAACACACTTAGCCTCACACAAATTTTATTATCTCTTTGACTCATTCCTTGACTGCCTAGTAATTCGACATCAGTATTAAGCAAAAATTTGACATGACGATCTAGGACATACACATTCCACCTCGAGCCAATACTAGTTTCAATTTTAGTTTGCTTATCAGTTTCCAATATTTATCGCCACCCCACAATAGCAACAACACATGACTTTAAATTAAAATTTAAGGATTGCGTCTAACCCAGAATTAACTAGTTCTTAAGGCAACAAAATCGAACAATAGATTTTTTTTTTTTTAGAAATCGATTGAGTGCTCGAATACAACTTTAAAATAAAAACGAGAGATCAAGATCTTACAACAAAGCTGATAATTGTATGATTGGAGAAGGAGACCAACAAGGGAACTAAACCCGAAAGCAAATTGATTGATCCGAACCCAAGAGAGATCCACAGCCAACTCTTTATCACCACTCTTAAGAAAACTTTTCTTGTGATAAGATTGAGATATGTTGTGGTGTGGTTCCACTTGTGATTCGGACTTCATTTAAAAAGAAAATAAAATCATCATCTTGACTAAACTTTCTTTGATGGAGACCTTGTGTAGCGCTATTTTAGGCAAAGTTCACTTTCAATCTTCATCTTCTAGGTCCCCTCGTGACAAAATCTTGGGAAGGAGAAAAGGTAGATGGCGATTTATATCTGTGATTCTGAAAAGGAGCGTAGACTATAGGGGGACTCATGTGAGTCGATTTGGAGATTGGGAAAAGGAGATAGAGATGGATCTTAGTTTTATTTTTATTTTATCTTTGTTTCTGCTCCTGCGTTCTTCCTTGGTATCCACGATGAAAGGAGATACAGGAGGTAAAAGATAAAGGGGGTAATGGGTGGATAAGATTTATATTAGTTTTAATTTTTATTGTCTAAGTGGGTATTACGTGTACCCCGTGTCCCGTTCAGTTTAAGTAAATTTTGGTAACGCGGTTTCTCGCAAACGTGAGAAATAAAATTCTGGGGTCGTTTCTATAAAATGGCATAAAATAAAATTTACTGACTCCGAAATTGAATTATAAAATTAAACCATTACTAACGTGGTGTTGGTACACGTGTGGTGTCGTTTCTCAGGAAAAATGAGATAACCTCTCATCAGTAAATGTCAGAAAATATTTAATTTGCATTATTTGTCAGAAATAAATAGATGAACAATTAAAATAATAGCCTGAAAAATTTCGGGTTGTTATAGTCTACCAGCCTTAAAAGAAATCTCGTCCTCGAGATTTAGCTCATCCACTCTACTGACGTTCGTCCTTGCGGTTAGATTTGACTGTCAACTTTTCCATTCTCGAGCTTAGCCCTCAAGTGAATTTTAGTTAGTGTATTCTAACTTAATCTCACAACTCCCTAACCGGGAACTGTCATGAGTTTTGAGTAACAACTTGATTCTACCTTGATTTTCATAACTCATCAAACAAGAACTGTCGCTAGATCAAGCTGGAATCAAGTTGTTAGAAGGGAAGATTTTAACATCTTAGTTGAAGGCCTCTTGAAGGTTTGGCTCAAGTTTGGAATCGTCTAGGCCAAATCAAATAAACGAATAGTGATAATTTAGGTTAGCAAGAAGACTAGAAGTTCAATTAGGGCTTATGACGTTAGGTCTCACATAAATTAAGACTGCTCCGAACAAGGGAGACTTTGATGCGTGGGTTTTGCAACCTTACAACAGGTTTTACCTCTCGAGGGATCTCAAGAGGCTTACAACCCCACCAGGCAGTGTACCTAACCGATGTAGTATAGTGTAGTGGTAAGTACGGGGGATTGATCGTTCTCCACAGGGAATAGTGTTCGTTAGGTATGAAAGGCTACTCTAATTAGGTCTAAGGGTTGAGGAAGATTCTTTTTATGTTTTTATAGTTTTTATGAAAGCAAGTAAAATCTCGGGTTTGAAGGAGTGGGCGGAATTAGTTGCTAGTCAACTAACCCAAATGACTACGAATGCAAATAAAATAAAATAACAAAAATGAAAATGTGGTGAGAAACTTATGTGTAGAGAAATGTGTTTACTTAGATTTCCTTACTCCCTAGCTATCTTTTACCGGTTAATTAGTGTGTATTAGTTGCGTGGATGACGGGTGTATTCCTTAATACCATTCGTGGGGTGGCGTACTTACTTCCCCAAACTCTACAAGCTCCTACTTCACTCCTATGTCGAGCCGGCTAGGAAGCTCCTAACATGGGATCACTAGAATTCGCTTGTGCATTAAATACAACCATAAAAACCTTTAGTACGCGTTTGGTTCATGTTTCTTAAGACGTTCAAGCAAGTTACCGAATAGGAAGTTAGCCAGTTTTCTTAAGCCTAACATAGATAAACAATCATCCAATACAACTAACAACACACTAACAACCAATAATCAATAGCTAGGTTTCATTAGATCTAAGCAAACACAAGATAAAATTAGCCTAACATGTTAAACAAAAGACAAGCATAAGATAGAATCAAACAACACATAGACATATTGAATGATTAATTGATTACTTATCTCTCAATGAAACATGGAAGATCTCAAGGCTAAAAGCCCTGAAAAAGTAGCTAAAATCGTCTTAGGGTTTTATCCCAAAATTCCACACACTAAGCTCTCTCTTATGACAAAAGATTAGAAAACTATATATAGATTTTTGGATCTGACGGCGTCACCTTATGCATTGTGACGCCGTCACCTCGCCGCTTTTAGGGTTCCCGGGTGACCTTCTTGACGCCGTCCCTCTTTAGCTCTTCAAAAATCCATTCTGGCTTATCAAGGCTTGACGCCGTCGGATCATGAACGTGACGCCGTCCCCTTATGATTTAAGTCGTGACGCCCTTGATTTAGTTAAAGCGTGACGCCGTCAGAATTCACATGCTAACTCACTGGCCCGTCATGAGTAAATTTCACATCCCACTTTTCTTGCCAAGGCATGACGCCGTCAAGAGATGATTCTGACGCCGTCAAAGGTAAATTTCAGCCGATTTTGAGACTTTGCCGTTTTCTTCACTTTAATGCTCCAAAAACGTCCAAAATGCCTCCTTTTCCAGATTTCTCCTCAAAAGTACCTAAAATGACAAAAGGAACGATTTAGGGCAATATTTGATCAAATAAATACGATTTCGGGCTTAAATGACCCCTTAAAAGCGGTACACTTTTCGCCTCATCAAATACCCTTACACTTGAGATTTGCTTGTCCTCAAGCAAATGCGCTTTTATTCTAATCAAAATACAAGTTAGGGGTCATTTAATGCAAACATAAAAGTAATTACAACAAATAATCGTTCCACTTCAATCATAATAAGCACGGAGATTACATACTAGCACCTCACAAGTAGTGTTTAGATACTCACATCTCTCAAGTGTCATCAAAATAAATCTCATAAATGAAAACGGAAAATATCTCTCACTACCTGTCATAGCAAATAGATTACCATAGGCTTGGGAAAGGATCGAAAACCTCCTCCACTAGGCGTAAGCACCTAAGATAAACTATCAAAGAGGGCTTTTAAATGGGTTATAACGTTAGGTGTAGGGAAAAGGAAAACACGGTTTTGTTGGATACGGGATATTTTACTGGTGGCGAGTTAAAGATCTTGATCAATTACATGTACTATACAATGTTGCTAAGCTAAGACTCGACTCGATCTTAAGCTAGAAACGAAATAACAAAATAACAAAAACATAAAACAAACATAAAATGAAACGGGATGGTAGTCCGTATGTTTTTTTCTATTTTTCATTTTCTCATTTTTTTGTGTTTTTCTTGATTTTTTTTTTTTTTTTTTTTTTTTTTTTTTTTTTTTTTTTTTTTTTTTTTTTGACATACACTCTTGCCCTACCATCCAAAATAATACATCATAGGGGCATTGCATTCCCCTTACACTTGAATTTTTACATAACTTTACAAATTACTATTCTAATGACTCGAATTAAGATAATCAAAACACTTGGAGTACTTTTAGAACATTTAGCACATATGGGGGTAATAAATGATGTTCTTCCCCATTACTCCATTATACTAGTACTTTACCCATGAGTCCCAATCGTCCCAAAACAATATGTACAAGGATATGACTCGACTTAGCAACCATGTAATCAACTAGATAATTAACTTGGGTTTAAACAAATGTTGTAACAATAATGCACTAAAAATGAGTGCATACAAGGTAGGCTAAGGCGATTTGGGTGTACATTTTAGTGGGGTGTAAACAAATTCTTCCTTTAAGTAAAATGCTTAAAGGTCGAAACGAAAAGATAGGCTCTGAGGGGTGTACTAGGGGTATCGTGTACTAAAAATGAGTACAACGCAAAGGGTGTGGGAGAATTACTTGACCAATGTAGCCAATGTAATTTATAACAAAAACACAGGTGTAAAACAATGGGTTAATCCTAATGCCTCTTATCATGTAGTAAATCTAACTACACGAATGTAGTCTCACTTGTGGCCTTGGAATGGTCCTAACGCAAGTTCTAGAATCTAAGTGCTACCGGTACACACATCATAGCATAAATGCTTTTCCTACCAATTCTAGGGGCGAACCTCACATATTTGGGGTGGAAAATTTTTTAGTGGTACGGTTTTTGTGCTAGTCATATAACTCCTATCCATGAGACGCTCATTAAGATCAAAGTTTCACTCCTATATGTTGTAAAAAATTTTAAATTTGGCACTAAAATTACCCTAATCAAGTATTTCTCTCAGTTTTATTACACATCTATTATTAAACAAACAAAAATCAAGCGCAATTGTATTCTCTAAAATCGTACTTTTACCCTCCCCTTACACTTAAGATGAACATTGTCCCCAATGTTCAAATAACAAGATGTAAAAGCATAAAGTAAAAGAATGAAATCAAATACTCCCCTGATTCGCTCGTTGGATAGTGAAATCACACGGTTAAATCTTCCTCCAAAGAGAATGTTGAAGCTCCATGACTAATGCATCGCCATAAGCTTGATTCCATAAACATTTCCTTGTCCAAAATAACCTGTTAACCTGAGAAAACAAACACGAAAACCTGCATAACATCGGCGGGATAAAATCTATATATAAGGATATAATGCTTGTGGAATGATAATTTTGCAGATTCCTGGAGATTATAAGTTGGAGATTTTAGTAAAAACTTTTCTAAAAACAAAACTTTCAAAAATTTCTGGAAATTAAATCTGACGCCGTCAGGTTATAACCCCTGACGCCGTCAGAAATGACCTGACAAAAATTTTCATTTTTAGTTTCCGGAAAATTTCTGGAAAAACCTTTACCTTACTTCCTGGAAATCCTGCAAAACATCACTATGACTCGATACAAGCATTTGACTCAAACAAACACAAATATGTATGTTAATTTATTATTATTATGATTCATGTTAATTTGTGTTCTAATAAACCGATTTAGATTTCCCTTACACTTAACTTTTGCAAAATACCTTTATATGTAGTTAAGACGAAGTTAAAAACAACATAAAGCATTTTCACAATTTTCTTTTTAACATGAATCAATAATGATAAAAATTAAACACACATACGGAAACAAATAAAATCAAACAAACAAATAAATAAACACACAAAGCAAATAAAACAAATAAAGCTTGGGTTGCCTCCCAAGAAGCGCTTTTCTTTATTAACGAGTCTTGTAGCTAGACTCAAAGTCACGCTACTCTATGTAAGTAAGCTCGTCATCGAGGACGTCTTTAGGGTTAAGCTTGGATTGAAGTTTCCTATTGGTTCGCTTAGTACGATATGTCTTTTCAAACTTCTCTCCATCCGGGTCATACAATGTCATCTTAATATGCCATGACCCATCTCCATCTTTGGGTGGTTTATCCCAATTCCACTTATAATCATCTTCCTCACAAATCCACTTATTCATTCCTAGGTTAATTGGCAAAACTCCTAGGAAATCAATCATCTTTCTAAAAACTAGAGAGTCTTCAAATGGATCCAATTCGGTGTCCCTAGCCAAGAGTTGTTCTACCGTATGTGTTCGGTTAACAAAGTCCTCTTCTAGGTAAAATGGGCGTTGGGGTCCTATGAAGTCTCTATCAATCCAAGGTCCATATCTAGATGGTCTCCTATTTAATTCTAACCAATGGGGTGTCGGTTCCTCACTAGTGTCATAGGCGTGTTTCTTAACATCATAGACAGACCAAGTATCTCCTTCTCCTACCGCTATCTTGGATTCCTTACAATCAATCATAGCACTAGCGGTCGCCAAAAATCCTCTACCTATCAACAAGGGGCATGTAGGGTCGCTAACCATATCAAGGACGTGGAAATCGGCTAAAATGGTTAGTTTTCCAATGTGTACTAACACGTCCTTAACTACTCCAACCGGGTAAGCAACACTTCCATCCGCTAAGCCTATTATTACCTCGGTTTCTTCAAGTTTTCCAAGTTTTAGAGAGGTGTAGAGAGGTAACGGAAGTAGGTTAAGGCTTGATCCAAGATCGGCTAATGTGTCATAAGCCTCCGAATTACCGATCTTGCAAGGTAGAACAAATAAGCCCGGATCATCTAATTTCTTAGGTAGCTTGTTTTGAACAAAGGCGGTCCCTCTTTCGCCTAACTTGAGCTTCTTTTCATCCAACTCATCAACAACCGGACTTTCAAGGTGGAGCTCCTTGAATTCTTCGTCAAGGTTTTGAGTGGGAGGTGTTTCAACTATGTTGTTGACCAATTTGGATGTCATAACTTCTTGGTCATTTGGAACGACTTGGGTTTGTTTGAAACACGTGCTCATGGAATTGACCGAATAATATTGTGGACAAGAACTAGGGGACGAAACCGATGAAATAGCGTTGACATTTAGTTTCGGGTTCTTGACCGTGTTGCTAGGGAGTGCTCCCATTTCTCGGTCATTGAGGGCTTTCAACAAGGTGTCAATCTTATCGGTCATCTCGCTTTGTTTTTGTTTGAAATCGGCTTCAAACTTGGCTAAACGAGCTTCTTGAGATGCCATAAATTGAGACATCAATCCTTCAAAGTTATTGGTACTACCATTGCTGGAAGGATTGTTGTTGAAAGTACGGTTCGAGTTGGAACCGCTTGATTGGAAACGATTAGGTGGGTTGGAAGAATTGGTTTGTTGAGAGTTTTGGTTTTGTTTCCACCTAAGGTTCGGGTGATTTTTCCATGAGGGGTTGTATGAATCATCGTAGGGGTTTGGCTCGGGTTTGAAAGTGTACCACTTGTCTCCCGCTCCGTCGGTACGCGAGGATGCGTAGTCCACAAAAGCTTGTTCGGGGAGTTCCATGCAATCACGAGTGTCGTGGGGACCACTACATAATTCACATGAGGAAGTGATTTTGTTCACTTGGCTTGAAGGTTTAGGAGCCTCGTAGGATTTCATGAGGAACTTGACTTGGTCTTCAAGTTCTATGATCCTACGGTCGGAAGTGCTTGAATTGTTCGAAGGCAAAGATATTGCCTTGACCGTTTTATTCAAATCACGGGGATCACTCCAACTTTCGTTGTCATAAAGAGCAAGATCCTCTAGGAGAGCCCATGATTGTTCCGCACTTAGATCACGTAGCTTGCCACCGGCCGATTGGTCAATGGTTTGCCTCGTGGAGAGATTGATATGGTCATAGAAGATTTGGACTTGGAGCCAAAGTTCTATGCCATGGTGAGGGACTTTTTGGAGTAAGTCCTTGAATCGAGTCCATGCCTCGTAGAGAGTTTCGCCTTGACGTTGTTGGAACATCAAGATATCATTCCTTAGCTTGGTAGTTCTTCCCGGTGGGAAAAACTGAGCAAGGAAACGAGTGGTGAGATCATCCCAAGAGGTAATGGATCCTGCGGGTTGACGTTCTAGCCACTGACTAGCTTGGTCCCGCAGAGAGAATTGGAAGAGACGCAATCGGGTCGTCTCTCGAGTGGCAACATCAAGGTCTATAGAATCAACGATTTTAAGAAAGTCCTTGAGATGTTGATTAGGATCTTCAGAACGAAGTCCATGGAATGCGCATCCACTTTGCACCAACCGGATGGTGTCGGATCGCAAGGGTGTGATATTGGCTCCTTGAGTGAGCTCAATGGTGTTTCGATAGCCATGGTGGCTAGGACGGGAATACTCTCCTAAAGTACGGGCTCTAGGAGGTGGTTGTGGTTGTTGTGGTGGTGGGTTGTGGGGGTTAAGGATATTACCATCTTCCATGATGTCGGATGGTATGGTTACGAACAAAGACACGAAGAAAATAGATAGACTAAAGAAAACCTAGAAAAATAAAATAAAAATCTCACTAGAAAGGAATCTAGTGAGTAGACCTAATAGAAATAAAAAATTCAACCTAAACAATAACTATTCCCCGGCAGCGGCGCCAAAAACTTGATGCGTGGTTTTTGCAACCTTACAACAGGTTTTACCTCTCGAGGGATCTCAAGAGGCTTACAACCCCACCAGGCAGTGTACCTAACCGATGTAGTATAGTGTAGTGGTAAGTACGGGGGATTGATCGTTCTCCACAGGGAATAGTGTTCGTTAGGTATGAAAGGCTACTCTAATTAGGTCTAAGGGTTGAGGAAGATTCTTTTTATGTTTTTATAGTTTTTATGAAAGCAAGTAAAATCTCGGGTTTGAAGGAGTGGGCGGAATTAGTTGCTAGTCAACTAACCCAAATGACTACGAATGCAAATAAAATAAAATAACAAAAATGAAAATGTGGTGAGAAACTTATGTGTAGAGAAATGTGTTTACTTAGATTTCCTTACTCCCTAGCTATCTTTTACCGGTTAATTAGTGTGTATTAGTTGCGTGGATGACGGGTGTATTCCTTAATACCATTCGTGGGGTGGCGTACTTACTTCCCCAAACTCTACAAGCTCCTACTTCACTCCTATGTCGAGCCGGCTAGGAAGCTCCTAACATGGGATCACTAGAATTCGCTTGTGCATTAAATACAACCATAAAAACCTTTAGTACGCGTTTGGTTCATGTTTCTTAAGACGTTCAAGCAAGTTACCGAATAGGAAGTTAGCCAGTTTTCTTAAGCCTAACATAGATAAACAATCATCCAATACAACTAACAACACACTAACAACCAATAATCAATAGCTAGGTTTCATTAGATCTAAGCAAACACAAGATAAAATTAGCCTAACATGTTAAACAAAAGACAAGCATAAGATAGAATCAAACAACACATAGACATATTGAATGATTAATTGATTACTTATCTCTCAATGAAACATGGAAGATCTCAAGGCTAAAAGCCCTGAAAAAGTAGCTAAAATCGTCTTAGGGTTTTATCCCAAAATTCCACACACTAAGCTCTCTCTTATGACAAAAGATTAGAAAACTATATATAGATTTTTGGATCTGACGGCGTCACCTTATGCATTGTGACGCCGTCACCTCGCCGCTTTTAGGGTTCCCGGGTGACCTTCTTGACGCCGTCCCTCTTTAGCTCTTCAAAAATCCATTCTGGCTTATCAAGGCTTGACGCCGTCGGATCATGAACGTGACGCCGTCCCCTTATGATTTAAGTCGTGACGCCCTTGATTTAGTTAAAGCGTGACGCCGTCAGAATTCACATGCTAACTCACTGGCCCGTCATGAGTAAATTTCACATCCCACTTTTCTTGCCAAGGCATGACGCCGTCAAGAGATGATTCTGACGCCGTCAAAGGTAAATTTCAGCCGATTTTGAGACTTTGCCGTTTTCTTCACTTTAATGCTCCAAAAACGTCCAAAATGCCTCCTTTTCCAGATTTCTCCTCAAAAGTACCTAAAATGACAAAAGGAACGATTTAGGGCAATATTTGATCAAATAAATACGATTTCGGGCTTAAATGACCCCTTAAAAGCGGTACACTTTTCGCCTCATCAGACTTTACAGTGCTTTCGAACAGGGGAGACTTAAAATTTGGATGTGAAAATAATTCTTGCACCAGAATGAGATAGTACTAAATAAAATGGTTGTAATTATGACAACTTTTTCCGCGCATGTCCTGCTGAGTGTGACGAAATAGGTAGTTCAGTTGTAAAAATTTAGTGACTAGATTTAAACGGAGTAAGTACTGTCCATTCTTGAGCAAAATACTTTAAAATGTTAAGTTAAGTGGTAACTTTAACTTAATCTCACAACTCATCAAACAAGAACTGTCATGAAATTAAGTTAAGAGTTGTTAAAAAAAAAGCTTAACGTTTTTGAAAAATTTTAATTAAAATTTGGGGGTTGCTCAAGACTGAACGAATTTATATTTATGGTATAAGTTAATGATAAGGTCAAAGGTACTGTCAAAGTAATTGAGTCGTTTTGAGGTAAACTAATAAAGGTGACAAGGAGGAGTTTCGTTCAAAAGATTTGATAAATAGGCTTTGAAGAAGTTTTCAAAATTTTTGGAGCGATAAAATAAATCAGTTCTGAGATATGTGGAGAATTTTACTGAGTGAAGACGTTTAGTAGAAATCAAGTGTCTAGCGAGTAAGGAATGATTAGGTGTTTCACCTCCGATCTTCATTAAAATTTTAAAATAGTATGCAAGAGATGAAGTGTCCAAAAATTTAACTGTTTTTGATGAAGTGGTCAATAGTCTGAAAAGAAATGTATGGTTCAGAGATATGAACGAGAAAATAATGGTACGTTAGCATTATGCTCAGAGCACAAGGATCATCACAAATGACGTCACGAACAATGCAAACCATGTTGTCGCCAAGGATGTATATCGCATCCTCTTGAATAATAGTATATAGATTCCAACGGTCGTAAGGAACGAGAAGGCGATGTTAAGTAAGTAGTTCTTAGGGGTTTAGAAGTTTCACTCCTCAGGACCAGTCGCAAGTAAGGGCCTTGATAAGTAGGTGAATATAAGGCGGTAGTCGGTGAAGGTTTGGCAGGACAATGGATTGTAACCGAATTGAGAAATGTACAAAGACGTATCGTATCGAAATAGAACAAGGCACGTCATGACAAAAGTACATAATGTCTATCAAGCAATATAACAAAACAAGGCAAGGATGACAGGAACAAAGTGTACTCAATTTTAAAGATAGATGTCTACCTATAGTGTTTAATGCACAAGTACGGATGCAATTATGCGATGCACACACACACGACCGATGCAATTTCAGGTGATCAGACTCTTAAGACCCGACCAAAACATGATCCGAGACTCCTATTCCCATCATTGCATGATTCTTCCCGAATTAGGCATAGGTGATCAGGCTATGCATAATTGAGGAGTAATGATGCAATGCTCGGACTAGTCGACTCGTATGATGTTTGGTGTTTTAAGAAAACTTTATTCTCGTTATAGTTGCGATTTTTATTTTTGAAAAATCGGCATTCTCTATAACAGCCTGGCTCTGATACCAATCTGTAACACCCCCAAAAATGTAGTATTGCGGAAGCATTCGGGTCCTGGGGTGCTACGAAATCAATATACAGCGCAGAGTGATATAGAACAATACCACAATTTAAGTTTAGATAAACAGTACATTAATACAACATTGTTTTAGCCAACAACGGCATTTGAAACATAAAAGTTTGTTTCCAAAAGATAACATTTTATTTCATCCAACTAGACATGATAGATGAAGACTTCTTAGTGCTAACGTCTTCATAAATTACACTTAATGACGATCACCTGAAATGCATGAGAAAACGGGTCAACTATGAAAATAGTTGGTGAGTATACAGGTTTTATCCAAAATAAGTCCAAAGTTTTTAAGAAAAAGTCCGTCTGGTAAAAACCATGTTAAACCATTAAGTTACAAGTCCTGCCCATACAAAACTTGTAACCTATGGTTTCACATCCATTATAGTCAAACACACATGTTCATTTAGTTCATATTAGAGGACAAGGTATATAATAATGTATGCGGAAAAGCCCCTAAAATAAGTAATATGCATTCCGTAGACAGGGGAAAGAGAGGCTGGCCGACCTCTAATAGCGCTATCCATACTACCTACTGCTCCGCACAAGGGAGCCGTACGAACGGTACGTCTAAATTGGAGTGCGAACGGCAAACCAATCGGGGACTGACAATGCGAATGTACGAACGGTACATCATACCAACTATTATATACTAATTAAGTCAAGCCTGCTCCGTAGACATGGGAGACTAAAATTTAAAGTGCGTACGGCACGTCAACAGTTCAAAACAAGTCATAAGCTCAAACAATATTTTAAGATTCAAAGTCAATGTTTCAAGGAGTTCAGATAAAAATATATGTCATAAGTTCAAATAAAAATTTAAGTCATGCATTCCACCCCAAACAATAAGACGGTAAAAAGGGGTTCTGAATACTCACCTCGGCATATAGCAGTCAAATAATATGACAGTTCAGATAAAGTTCAGCACCAACACACGACCTATATTAGCAAGGTTGTTTTAGTTCACAGGCTAAGTTTAAGACTTGAGTTCAAAAGTTTTAATGTGTTTATGTTATTGTTGCTGGTGTGGCAGCATTTAAGTCTAAAATGATCTTATAAGCATTTGTAGGTATTGGCTCATTGAAAGTGTATAAGTGTAAGACAACAAAATATCACGGACGAATAAGACTACGATTTAACACAAACAGAAAGACGATGAACGAAGAATGATTACGAATGACACTAGACGTTGTCGAGATATGGAACGTTATTGTTAAATAGTCGTTACAAAAGATATATATATATATATATATATATATATATATATATATATATATATATATATATTATATATATATATATATATATATATATATATATATATATAACAATAATTATATATGTTTTGATCTGTGGGAAAATTATGCGGAAGTGATGTCCTCCGTTTAAATTATTTGTGACTTGAAAACTAGCGCAACACGGTTGTTTACAGAATACTTTGTTTGTCTCGTTTTATTTAAAATATAGTAAGTACATTCATTTAATAAGAGTCGGGCATGGCCCGTATATGTAGGTTGATTTCTCGTGGTCACTTTGTGTTACAAAATACATGTTTAAGTGAAAGCCATTTTATAATCTTATAAAACTTTTAGTGGGTTTTTATATACTCATTTCGCATGTGAACAAGTTAATACGGCGATGCAGGTAATTAAGCATGTTTAATATTTACGAGTTTAGTAAATTAGAGTATGTCATGAAATCGTGTCGACAGTTATACTATACCTTATCATTTGCCACTCAACTTGTTATTGTTATTATTATAACTCTTAGCGGATAAAAGTAGTATGAAAAAAATCTGTTTAATTATGAATCTAATTCTTCCATAGACACTAAATGGGCTTCGGCCCTGAAATGACCAAACCCACTCTTGATTCCAATTCACAAAGCATCGGGTTAGCCAATTTCTAAACTTTACAACACATCATTTATGCTTATTTCTTTCAAATTCATTTTCAAATTGTTTTGACACCAATGTTAACTAAAATGCTAATTTTCATTTTCTTGACAGTAAGTAAACGAGTTTGTGCAGACAACGTGAGAGGGAAACTTGAGCACATAAATTCGACCTATCTTCGCGAACAAGACACAACCTAAGTCGCCCTTATTATGAGGGTTTGAGACCCCGTGTTTTACCGAGCAAAAGTAACACCCCGTGGGTGTTTTCGATGACCAAAGGAGCGGACTAAAGACAATGAAAAGAGCAATCAGTCAACGCTCGAGTGAATTAAATCCATGGCCTCACGGCTCACGACACAACCGAGACTTATTAAGAGCAACTATACGCGAGACATTTCTAGTTTTGTTTTAACCCGAGACTAAGAATGATATTCAAACTCAAGCATGAACCTGACCAAAAACCCGAACCTTAACACAGACACAAAATGGCGCTTAAACACAAACAAATCTGAACATAAATCACAACCGAAACATAGCACCTTGGTTCTTAACACACTTAGCCTCACACAAATTTTATTATCTCTTTGACTCATTCCTTGACTGCCTAGTAATTCGACATCAGTATTAAGCAAAAATTTGACATGACGATCTAGGACATACACATTCCACCTCGAGCCAATACTAGTTTCAATTTTAGTTTGCTTATCAGTTTCCAATATTTATCGCCACCCCACAATAGCAACAACACATGACTTTAAATTAAAATTTAAGGATTGCGTCTAACCCAGAATTAACTAGTTCTTAAGGCAACAAAATCGAACAATAGATTTTTTTTTTTTTTAGAAATCGATTGAGTGCTCGAATACAACTTTAAAATAAAAACGAGAGATCAAGATCTTACAACAAAGCTGATAATTGTATGATTGGAGAAGGAGACCAACAAGGGGACTAAACCCGAAAGCAAATTGATTGATCCGAACCCAAGAGAGATCCACAGCCAACTCTTTATCACCACTCTTAAGAAAACTTTTCTTGTGATAAGATTGAGATATGTTGTGGTGTGGTTCCACTTGTGATTCGGACTTCATTTAAAAAGAAAATAAAATCATCATCTTGACTAAACTTTCTTTGATGGAGACCTTGTGTAGCGCTATTTTAGGCAAAGTTCACTTTCAATCTTCATCTTCTAGGTCCCCTCGTGACAAAATCTTGGGAAGGAGAAAAGGTAGATGGCGATTTATATCTGTGATTCTGAAAAGGAGCGTAGACTATAGGGGGACTCATGTGAGTCGATTTGGAGATTGGGAAAAGGAGATAGAGATGGATCTTAGTTTTATTTTTATTTTATCTTTGTTTCTGCTCCTGCGTTCTTCCTTGGTATCCACGATGAAAGGAGATACAGGAGGTAAAAGATAAAGGGGGTAATGGGTGGATAAGATTTATATTAGTTTTAATTTTTATTGTCTAAGTGGGTATTACGTGTACCCCGTGTCCCGTTCAGTTTAAGTAAATTTTGGTAACGCGGTTTCTCGCAAACGTGAGAAATAAAATTCTGGGGTCGTTTCTATAAAATGGCATAAAATAAAATTTACTGACTCCGAAATTGAATTATAAAATTAAACCATTACTAACGTGGTGTTGGTACACGTGTGGTGTCGTTTCTCAGGAAAAATGAGATAACCTCTCATCAGTAAATGTCAGAAAATATTTAATTTGCATTATTTGTCAGAAATAAATAGATGAACAATTAAAATAATAGCCTGAAAAATTTCGGGTTGTTATAGTCTACCAGCCTTAAAAGAAATCTCGTCCTCGAGATTTAGCTCATCCACTCTACTGACGTTCGTCCTTGCGGTTAGATTTGACTGTCAACTTTTCCATTCTCGAGCTTAGCCCTCAAGTGAATTTTAGTTAGTGTATTCTAACTTAATCTCACAACTCCCTAACCGGGAACTGTCATGAGTTTTGAGTAACAACTTGATTCTACCTTGATTTTCGTAACTCATCAAACAAGAACTGTCGCTAGATCAAGCTGGAATCAAGTTGTTAGAAGGGAAGATTTTAACATCTTAGTTGAAGGCCTCTTGAAGGTTTGGCTCAAGTTTGGAATCGTCTAGGCCAAATCAAATAAACGAATAGTGATAATTTAGGTTAGCAAGAAGACTAGAAGTTCAATTAGGGCTTATGACGTTAGGTCTCACATAAATTAAGACTGCTCCGAACAAGGGAGACTTTACAGTGCTTCCGAACAGGGGAGACTTAAAATTTGGATGTGAAAATAATTCTTGCACCAGAATGAGATAGTACTAAATAAAATGGTTGTAATTATGACAACTTTTTCCGCGCATGTCCTGCTGAGTGTGACGAAATAGGTAGTTCAGTTGTAAAAATTTAGTGACTAGATTTAAACGGAGTAAGTACTGTCCATTCTTGAGCAAAATACTTTAAAATGTTAAGTTAAGTGGTAACTTTAACTTAATCTCACAACTCATCAAACAAGAACTGTCATGAAATTAAGTTAAGAGTTGTTAAAAAAAAAGCTTAACGTTTTTGAAAAATTTTAATTAAAATTTGGGGGTTGCTCAAGACTGAACGAATTTATATTTATGGTATAAGTTAATGATAAGGTCAAAGGTACTGTCAAAGTAATTGAGTCGTTTTGAGGTAAACTAATAAAGGTGACAAGGAGGAGTTTCGTTCAAAAGATTTGATAAATAGGCTTTGAAGAAGTTTTCAAAATTTTTGGAGCGATAAAATAAATCAGTTCTGAGATATGTGGAGAATTTTACTGAGTGAAGACGTTTAGTAGAAATCAAGTGTCTAGCGAGTAAGGAATGATTAGGTGTTTCACCTCCGATCTTCATTAAAATTTTAAAATAGTATGCAAGAGATGAAGTGTCCAAAAATTTAACTGTTTTTGATGAAGTGGTCAATAGTCTGAAAAGAAATGTATGGTTCAGAGATATGAACGAGAAAATAATGGTACGTTAGCATTATGCTCAGAGCACAAGGATCATCACAAATGACGTCACGAACAATGCAAACCATGTTGTCGCCAAGGATGTATATCGCATCCTCTTGAATAATAGTATATAGATTCCAACGGTCGTAAGGAACGAGAAGGCGATGTTAAGTAAGTAGTTCTTAGGGGTTTAGAAGTTTCACTCCTCAGGACCAGTCGCAAGTAAGGGCCTTGATAAGTAGGTGAATATAAGGCGGTAGTCGGTGAAGGTTTGGCAGGACAATGGATTGTAACCGAATTGAGAAATGTACAAAGACGTATCGTATCGAAATAGAACAAGGCACGTCATGACAAAAGTACATAATGTCTATCAAGCAATATAACAAAACAAGGCAAGGATGACAGGAACAAAGTGTACTCAATTCTAAAGATAGATGTCTACCTATAGTGTTTAATGCACAAGTACGGATGCAATTATGCGATGCACACACACACGACCGATGCAATTTCAGGTGATCAGACTCTTAAGACCCGACCAAAACATGATCCGAGACTCCTATTCCCATCATTGCATGATTCTTCCCGAATTAGGCATAGGTGATCAGGCTATGCATAATTGAGGAGTAATGATGCAATGCTCGGACTAGTCGACTCGTATGATGTTTGGTGTTTTAAGAAAACTTTATTCTCGTTATAGTTGCGATTTTTATTTTTGAAAAATCGGCATTCTCTATAACAGCCTGGCTCTGATACCAATCTGTAACACCCCCAAAAATGTAGTATTGCGGAAGCATTCGGGTCCTGGGGTGCTACGAAATCAATATACAGCGCAGAGTGATATAGAACAATACCACAATTTAAGTTTAGATAAACAGTACATTAATACAACATTGTTTTAGCCAACAACGGCATTTGAAACATAAAAGTTTGTTTCCAAAAGATAACATTTTATTTCATCCAACTAGACATGATAGATGAAGACTTCTTAGTGCTAACGTCTTCATAAATTACACTTAATGACGATCACCTGAAATGCATGAGAAAACGGGTCAACTATGAAAATAGTTGGTGAGTATACAGGTTTTATCCAAAATAAGTCCAAAGTTTTTAAGAAAAAGTCCGTCTGGTAAAAACCATGTTAAACCATTAAGTTACAAGTCCTGCCCATACAAAACTTGTAACCTATGGTTTCACATCCATTATAGTCAAACACACATGTTCATTTAGTTCATATTAGAGGACAAGGTATATAATAATGTATGCGGAAAAGCCCCTAAAATAAGTAATATGCATTCCGTAGACAGGGGAAAGAGAGGCTGGCCGACCTCTAATAGCGCTATCCATACTACCTACTGCTCCGCACAAGGGAGCCGTACGAACGGTACGTCTAAATTGGAGTGCGAACGGCAAACCAATCGGGGACTGACAATGCGAATGTACGAACGGTACATCATACCAACTATTATATACTAATTAAGTCAAGCCTGCTCCGTAGACATGGGAGACTAAAATTTAAAGTGCGTACGGCACGTCAACAGTTCAAAACAAGTCATAAGCTCAAACAATATTTTAAGATTCAAAGTCAATGTTTCAAGGAGTTCAGATAAAAATATATGTCATAAGTTCAAATAAAAATTTAAGTCATGCATTCCACCCCAAACAATAAGACGGTAAAAAGGGGTTCTGAATACTCACCTCGGCATATAGCAGTCAAATAATATGACAGTTCAGATAAAGTTCAGCACCAACACACGACCTATATTAGCAAGGTTGTTTTAGTTCACAGGCTAAGTTTAAGACTTGAGTTCAAAAGTTTTAATGTGTTTATGTTATTGTTGCTGGTGTGGCAGCATTTAAGTCTAAAATGATCTTATAAGCATTTGTAGGTATTGGCTCATTGAAAGTGTATAAGTGTAAGACAACAAAATATCACGGACGAATAAGACTACGATTTAACACAAACAGAAAGACGATGAACGAAGAATGATTACGAATGACACTAGACGTTGTCGAGATATGGAACGTTATTGTTAAATAGTCGTTACAAAAGATATATATATATATATATATATATATATATATATATATATATATATATATATATATATATATATATATATATACAATAATTATATATGTTTTGATCTGTGGGAAAATTATGCGGAAGTGATGTCCTCCGTTTAAATTATTTGTGACTTGAAAACTAGCGCAACACGGTTGTTTACAGAATACTTTGTTTGTCTCGTTTTATTTAAAATATAGTAAGTACATTCATTTAATAAGAGTCGGGCATGGCCCGTATATGTAGGTTGATTTCTCGTGGTCACTTTGTGTTACAAAATACATGTTTAAGTGAAAGCCATTTTATAATCTTATAAAACTTTTAGTGGGTTTTTATATACTCATTTCGCATGTGAACAAGTTAATACGGCGATGCAGGTAATTAAGCATGTTTAATATTTACGAGTTTAGTAAATTAGAGTATGTCGTGAAATCGTGTCGACAGTTATACTATACCTTATCATTTGCCACTCAACTTGTTATTGTTATTATTATAACTCTTAGCGGATAAAAGTAGTATGAAAAAAATCTGTTTAAATATGAATCTAATTCTTCCATAGACACTAAATGGGCTTCGGCCCTGAAATGACCAAACCCACTCTTGATTCCAATTCACAAAGCATCGGGTTAGCCAATTTCTAAACTTTACAACACATCATTTATGCTTATTTCTTTCAAATTCATTTTCAAATTGTTTTGACACCAATGTTAACTAAAATGCTAATTTTCATTTTCTTGACAGTAAGTAAACGAGTTTGTGCAGACAACGTGAGAGGGAAACTTGAGCACATAAATTCGACCTATCTTCGCGAACAAGACACAACCTAAGTCGCCCTTATTATGAGGGTTTGAGACCCCGTGTTTTACCGAGCAAAAGTAACACCCCGTGGGTGTTTTCGATGACCAAAGGAGCGGACTAAAGACAATGAAAAGAGCAATCAGTCAACGCTCGAGTGAATTAAATCCATGGCCTCACGGCTCACGACACAACCGAGACTTATTAAGAGCAACTATACGCGAGACATTTCTAGTTTTGTTTTAACCCGAGACTAAGAATGATATTCAAACTCAAGCATGAACCTGACCAAAAACCCGAACCTTAACACAGACACAAAATGGCGCTTAAACACAAACAAATCTGAACATAAATCACAACCGAAACATAGCACCTTGGTTCTTAACACACTTAGCCTCACACAAATTTTATTATCTCTTTGACTCATTCCTTGACTGCCTAGTAATTCGACATCAGTATTAAGCAAAAATTTGACATGACGATCTAGGACATACACATTCCACCTCGAGCCAATACTAGTTTCAATTTTAGTTTGCTTATCAGTTTCCAATATTTATCGCCACCCCACAATAGCAACAACACATGACTTTAAATTAAAATTTAAGGATTGCGTCTAACCCAGAATTAACTAGTTCTTAAGGCAACAAAATCGAACAATAGATTTTTTTTTTTTTTTAGAAATCGATTGAGTGCTCGAATACAACTTTAAAATAAAAACGAGAGATCAAGATCTTACAACAAAGCTGATAATTGTATGATTGGAGAAGGAGACCAACAAGGGAACTAAACCCGAAAGCAAATTGATTGATCCGAACCCAAGAGAGATCCACAGCCAACTCTTTATCACCACTCTTAAGAAAACTTTTCTTGTGATAAGATTGAGATATGTTGTGGTGTGGTTCCACTTGTGATTCGGACTTCATTTAAAAAGAAAATAAAATCATCATCTTGACTAAACTTTCTTTGATGGAGACCTTGTGTAGCGCTATTTTAGGCAAAGTTCACTTTCAATCTTCATCTTCTAGGTCCCCTCGTGACAAAATCTTGGGAAGGAGAAAAGGTAGATGGCGATTTATATCTGTGATTCTGAAAAGGAGCGTAGACTATAGGGGGACTCATGTGAGTCGATTTGGAGATTGGGAAAAGGAGATAGAGATGGATCTTAGTTTTATTTTTATTTTATCTTTGTTTCTGCTCCTGCGTTCTTCCTTGGTATCCACGATGAAAGGAGATACAGGAGGTAAAAGATAAAGGGGGTAATGGGTGGATAAGATTTATATTAGTTTTAATTTTTATTGTCTAAGTGGGTATTACGTGTACCCCGTGTCCCGTTCAGTTTAAGTAAATTTTGGTAACGCGGTTTCTCGCAAACGTGAGAAATAAAATTCTGGGGTCGTTTCTATAAAATGGCATAAAATAAAATTTACTGACTCCGAAATTGAATTATAAAATTAAACCATTACTAACGTGGTGTTGGTACACGTGTGGTGTCGTTTCTCAGGAAAAATGAGATAACCTCTCATCAGTAAATGTCAGAAAATATTTAATTTGCATTATTTGTCAGAAATAAATAGATGAACAATTAAAATAATAGCCTGAAAAATTTTGGGTTGTTATAGTCTACCAGCCTTAAAAGAAATCTCGTCCTCGAGATTTAGCTCATCCACTCTACTGACGTTCGTCCTTGCGGTTAGATTTGACTGTCAACTTTTCCATTCTCGAGCTTAGCCCTCAAGTGAATTTTAGTTAGTGTATTCTAACTTAATCTCACAACTCCCTAACCGGGAACTGTCATGAGTTTTGAGTAACAACTTGATTCTACCTTGATTTTCGTAACTCATCAAACAAGAACTGTCGCTAGATCAAGCTGGAATCAAGTTGTTAGAAGGGAAGATTTTAACATCTTAGTTGAAGGCCTCTTGAAGGTTTGGCTCAAGTTTGGAATCGTCTAGGCCAAATCAAATAAACGAATAGTGATAATTTAGGTTAGCAAGAAGACTAGAAGTTCAATTAGGGCTTATGACGTTAGGTCTCACATAAATTAAGACTGCTCCGAACAAGGGAGACTTTACAGTGCTTCCGAACAGGGGAGACTTAAAATTTGGATGTGAAAATAATTCTTGCACCAGAATGAGATAGTACTAAATAAAATGGTTGTAATTATGACAACTTTTTCCGCGCATGTCCTGCTGAGTGTGACGAAATAGGTAGTTCAGTTGTAAAAATTTAGTGACTAGATTTAAACGGAGTAAGTACTGTCCATTCTTGAGCAAAATACTTTAAAATGTTAAGTTAAGTGGTAACTTTAACTTAATCTCACAACTCATCAAACAAGAACTGTCATGAAATTAAGTTAAGAGTTGTTAAAAAAAAAGCTTAACGTTTTTGAAAAATTTTAATTAAAATTTGGGGGTTGCTCAAGACTGAACGAATTTATATTTATGGTATAAGTTAATGATAAGGTCAAAGGTACTGTCAAAGTAATTGAGTCGTTTTGAGGTAAACTAATAAAGGTGACAAGGAGGAGTTTCGTTCAAAAGATTTGATAAATAGGCTTTGAAGAAGTTTTCAAAATTTTTGGAGCGATAAAATAAATCAGTTCTGAGATATGTGGAGAATTTTACTGAGTGAAGACGTTTAGTAGAAATCAAGTGTCTAGCGAGTAAGGAATGATTAGGTGTTTCACCTCCGATCTTCATTAAAATTTTAAAATAGTATGCAAGAGATGAAGTGTCCAAAAATTTAACTGTTTTTGATGAAGTGGTCAATAGTCTGAAAAGAAATGTATGGTTCAGAGATATGAACGAGAAAATAATGGTACGTTAGCATTATGCTCAGAGCACAAGGATCATCACAAATGACGTCACGAACAATGCAAACCATGTTGTCGCCAAGGATGTATATCGCATCCTCTTGAATAATAGTATATAGATTCCAACGGTCGTAAGGAACGAGAAGGCGATGTTAAGTAAGTAGTTCTTAGGGGTTTAGAAGTTTCACTCCTCAGGACCAGTCGCAAGTAAGGGCCTTGATAAGTAGGTGAATATAAGGCGGTAGTCGGTGAAGGTTTGGCAGGACAATGGATTGTAACCGAATTGAGAAATGTACAAAGACGTATCGTATCGAAATAGAACAAGGCACGTCATGACAAAAGTACATAATGTCTATCAAGCAATATAACAAAACAAGGCAAGGATGACAGGAACAAAGTGTACTCAATTCTAAAGATAGATGTCTACCTATAGTGTTTAATGCACAAGTACGGATGCAATTATGCGATGCACACACACACGACCGATGCAATTTCAGGTGATCAGACTCTTAAGACCCGACCAAAACATGATCCGAGACTCCTATTCCCATCATTGCATGATTCTTCCCGAATTAGGCATAGGTGATCAGGCTATGCATAATTGAGGAGTAATGATGCAATGCTCGGACTAGTCGACTCGTATGATGTTTGGTGTTTTAAGAAAACTTTATTCTCGTTATAGTTGCGATTTTTATTTTTGAAAAATCGGCATTCTCTATAACAGCCTGGCTCTGATACCAATCTGTAACACCCCCAAAAATGTAGTATTGCGGAAGCATTCGGGTCCTGGGGTGCTACGAAATCAATATACAGCGCAGAGTGATATAGAACAATACCACAATTTAAGTTTAGATAAACAGTACATTAATACAACATTGTTTTAGCCAACAACGGCATTTGAAACATAAAAGTTTGTTTCCAAAAGATAACATTTTATTTCATCCAACTAGACATGATAGATGAAGATTTCTTAGTGCTAACGTCTTCATAAATTACACTTAATGACGATCACCTGAAATGCATGAGAAAACGGGTCAACTATGAAAATAGTTGGTGAGTATACAGGTTTTATCCAAAATAAGTCCAAAGTTTTTAAGAAAAAGTCCGTCTGGTAAAAACCATGTTAAACCATTAAGTTACAAGTCCTGCCCATACAAAACTTGTAACCTATGGTTTCACATCCATTATAGTCAAACACACATGTTCATTTAGTTCATATTAGAGGACAAGGTATATAATAATGTATGCGGAAAAGCCCCTAAAATAAGTAATATGCATTCCGTAGACAGGGGAAAGAGAGGCTGGCCGACCTCTAATAGCGCTATCCATACTACCTACTGCTCCGCACAAGGGAGCCGTACGAACGGTACGTCTAAATTGGAGTGCGAACGGCAAACCAATCGGGGACTGACAATGCGAATGTACGAACGGTACATCATACCAACTATTATATACTAATTAAGTCAAGCCTGCTCCGTAGACATGGGAGACTAAAATTTAAAGTGCGTACGGCACGTCAACAGTTCAAAACAAGTCATAAGCTCAAACAATATTTTAAGATTCAAAGTCAATGTTTCAAGGAGTTCAGATAAAAATATATGTCATAAGTTCAAATAAAAATTTAAGTCATGCATTCCACCCCAAACAATAAGACGGTAAAAAGGGGTTCTGAATACTCACCTCGGCATATAGCAGTCAAATAATATGACAGTTCAGATAAAGTTCAGCACCAACACACGACCTATATTAGCAAGGTTGTTTTAGTTCACAGGCTAAGTTTAAGACTTGAGTTCAAAAGTTTTAATGTGTTTATGTTATTGTTGCTGGTGTGGCAGCATTTAAGTCTAAAATGATCTTATAAGCATTTGTAGGTATTGGCTCATTGAAAGTGTATAAGTGTAAGACAACAAAATATCACGGACGAATAAGACTACGATTTAACACTAACAGAAAGACGATGAACGAAGAATGATTACGAATGACACTAGACGTTGTCGAGATATGGAACGTTATTGTTAAATAGTCGTTACAAAAGATATATATATATATATATATATATATATATATATATATATATATATATATAATATATATATACAATAATTATATATGTTTTGATCTGTGGGAAAATTATGCGGAAGTGATGTCCTCCGTTTAAATTATTTGTGACTTGAAAACTAGCGCAACACGGTTGTTTACAGAATACTTTGTTTGTCTCGTTTTATTTAAAATATAGTAAGTACATTCTTTTAATAAGAGTCGGGCATGGCCCGTATATGTAGGTTGATTTCTCGTGGTCACTTTGTGTTACAAAATACATGTTTAAGTGAAAGCCATTTTATAATCTTATAAAACTTTTAGTGGGTTTTTATATACTCATTTCGCATGTGAACAAGTTAATACGGCGATGCAGGTAATTAAGCATGTTTAATATTTACGAGTTTAGTAAATTAGAGTATGTCGTGAAATCGTGTCGACAGTTATACTATACCTTATCATTTGCCACTCAACTTGTTATTGTTATTATTATAACTCTTAGCGGATAAAAGTAGTATGAAAAAAATCTGTTTAAATATGAATCTAATTCTTCCATAGACACTAAATGGGCTTCGGCCCTGAAATGACCAAACCCACTCTTGATTCCAATTCACAACGCATCGGGTTAGCCAATTTCTAAACTTTACAACACATCATTTATGCTTATTTCTTTCAAATTCATTTTCAAATTGTTTTGACACCAATGTTAACTAAAATGCTAATTTTCATTTTCTTGACAGTAAGTAAACGAGTTTGTGCAGACAACGTGAGAGGGAAACTTGAGCACATAAATTCGACCTATCTTCGCGAACAAGACACAACCTAAGTCGCCCTTATTATGAGGGTTTGAGACCCCGTGTTTTACTGAGCAAAAGTAACACCCCGTGGGTGTTTTCGATGACCAAAGGAGCGGACTAAAGACAATGAAAAGAGCAATCAGTCAACGCTCGAGTGAATTAAATCCATGGCCTCACGGCTCACGACACAACCGAGACTTATTAAGAGCAACTATACGCGAGACATTTCTAGTTTTGTTTTAACCCGAGACTAAGAATGATATTCAAACTCAAGCATGAACCTGACCAAAAACCCGAACCTTAACACAGACACAAAATGGCGCTTAAACACAAACAAATCTGAACATAAATCACAACCGAAACATAGCACCTTGGTTCTTAACACACTTAGCCTCACACAAATTTTATTATCTCTTTGACTCATTCCTTGACTGCCTAGTAATTCGACATCAGTATTAAGCAAAAATTTGACATGACGATCTAGGACATACACATTCCACCTCGAGCCAATACTAGTTTCAATTTTAGTTTGCTTATCAGTTTCCAATATTTATCGCCACCCCACAATAGCAACAACACATGACTTTAAATTAAAATTTAAGGATTGCGTCTAACCCAGAATTAACTAGTTCTTAAGGCAACAAAATCGAACAATAGATTTTTTTTTTTTTTAGAAATTGATTGAGTGCTCGAATACAACTTTAAAATAAAAACGAGAGATCAAGATCTTACAACAAAGCTGATAATTGTATGATTGGAGAAGGAGACCAACAAGGGAACTAAACCCGAAAGCAAATTGATTGATCCGAACCCAAGAGAGATCCAAAGCCAACTCTTTATCACCACTCTTAAGAAAACTTTTTTTGTGATAAGATTGAGATATGTTGTGGTGTGGTTCCACTTGTGATTCGGACTTCATTTAAAAAGAAAATAAAATCATCATCTTGACTAAACTTTCTTTGATGGAGACCTTGTGTAGCGCTATTTTAGGCAAAGTTCACTTTCAATCTTCATCTTCTAGGTCCCCTCGTGACAAAATCTTGGGAAGGAGAAAAGGTAGATGGCGATTTATATCTGTGATTCTGAAAAGGAGCGTAGACTATAGGGGGACTCATGTGAGTCGATTTGGAGATTGGGAAAAGGATATAGAGATGGATCTTAGTTTTATTTTTATTTTATCTTTGTTTCTGCTCCTGCGTTCTTCCTTGGTATCCACGATGAAAGGAGATACAGGAGGTAAAAGATAAAGGGGGTAATGGGTGGATAAGATTTATATTAGTTTTAATTTTTATTGTCTAAGTGGGTATTACGTGTACCCCGTGTCCCGTTCAGTTTAAGTAAATTTTGGTAACGCGGTTTCTCGCAAACGTGAGAAATAAAATTCTGGGGTCGTTTCTATAAAATGGCATAAAATAAAATTTACTGACTCCGAAATTGAATTATAAAATTATACCATTACTAACGTGGTGTTGGTACACGTGTGGTGTCGTTTCTCAGGAAAAATGAGATAACCTCTCATCAGTAAATGTCAGAAAATATTTAATTTGCATTATTTGTCAGAAATAAATAGATGAACAATTAAAATAATAGCTTGAAAAATTTTGGGTTGTTATACAAGGTATGTTGCATTTGTAGGATTTCGTGATACAATGTATATTTAGTAATTATATGCTTCTATTGTAAAAACTGTGTATCCGTTTGAGCATAGACGATTATTCTAAGATCCTATGGTACAGGCAATTGCGCAAAGAGATTTGAAACGACAAAAGGACCTGTAGAGAGTCTCAAACCAGTTACCTACATTCCTTTTTTAGTTCTATTCAAGTTACAGGCTCATAAAAAGAAGTTAAATATCAAAAATAGACAGAATATCAGTGATGGATGTACCGACACCGAACACAACTGCTGACAATTTTGCATGGTGTCTGCATCCATCATTGATATTTTGTTAGTATTTTTGTCCTATCACAGTATTCACACTCACATTCTCAGTATATTTTATTGCCTACGACCAAAAGATAAGTATTACTTAGATCACTATCCTAAATTTAAAGTGCAATTGCTGTTCACATGGATAATCTCCTTAAACATTCTAACCATTACTACTGTGAGGCTTAACTTATTTTCCTTTTTTTAATACCAGTGAATGATACACAGATAACTGGACAGACGAAGGTGACGACTTTCGCCTATGTTCAACATAATGTGTGTCAGGTGAACAACAACACTGACTACGATGTTGTTTAAAGGTTAGAATTTCTACCCACATAATTGATTATTTGCACAAACATTTGCACCAGCTAAACTTCACGACTAAAGCAACAATAACCGGTATGTGAACGTTTAATTGCAAGAGCCATAGTTGGACAACGCTTATATTGTGCTGATGGAAACCAGTTCGCAGGCTGTTCAACTGCAGTTGCACCTTAAAAGTATTGTATCACTGTAATTGAGGTACTTAACCCTTACCATACTCACTGATTTCACTTGTCAGCTTCTGATATGTACATCTGGTACATCACATATTGATTACATGTTAATATGCAGACTTTTACAAGGCAAAACTGAAATGTGCTATGTATACTACAACTGATCTAAACGATCTAAACTTTAGTCCTAGACGTTGCCACTGGGGCTACGGATGATCTTATGCAACTGTCAACTGTTGGTAAGCAAAGCATTCAATTATGGCAATTGCATTCAGATGCTACAATACCCATTCATGTTATACAGCGCCTGTCAATATTAGCGATTGAAGACTATTTGGTATTGTTTCGTTCTTGATACTAACATTTGATAGACTGTCTCTATAATGCTAAGTTTTTTCCTGCATATTTATGCCTGTGCCTGCACAAAATGTTCTAATCACGAATATGATGCGATTGTAAAAGATAGATGGCAATTACAAGAGAGTGCTGTGATAAGTGCTTTGGGCCAAACCACTTTTTCGCACCATCCTCTTCTGTTTCCCATGTACCATTTTTAATCGAACCATGTTGTTGATCAGAACTTTTTGTGAAATTCCATGTACAAGTATGCATAAAGAAACTTACCATCGTAGATACAATACGTCAATTTTTAATATGGACAAGTAAACAAAATCAGATATTCTTCATTTGCTAATATTGACAGGCACTGTACATCATCTATGTTATCTTCGACCATAAATACAGCCATGAAAAGCTGTTACCAATAATAGAATAGACACTGTTTGTTTTATACGACAATGGCTTTTCAAAATCATGATTATATTAGACTTTTCTCTTCACTTGATCAGCAGCAACATCATGAACCAGCCTACAAGTAATAGCATAACTAAGCAGAAATAACCCGACTATTTTTTTCTTCACTATCAATCCTTCACATGCAATTACTTTTCATAATATGTGATATGTTTTAATGCTCAGGAAATTCATGCGCTGCACGGACGGAAAAAAAAATGGAATCTTGATCAAAGCAAGCTGTATTTAACAAATCTCAAGATGTAACAGTTCATTGATTAACTTTATACATTAAATGTAACTTTGTAGATACCTCTATGTTTCATTTATTTTGTACTACAAAATCATCGCCGTTGCGGCGGTTCAACGCACTTCTCGTTAATATATCTTCACCAGTTTTCACCAAAAAAATAAAATAAAATAAAGAAAGAAACGATCATACCAACAAACTCACAATTGTGTTCCATATGAGTCGATACGGCCAACAATCTGACGAGTCCAAATATTTATATATTATTTTAGTGGGACTATAGTAAACTAGATTGTGTCTAATATTTCGTACTCAACTTGCCAAGTTGGCATCCATGAATCGGTCTGACTACCTGAGTATGCCTTAGGCCGGGTGTAATGGTCGGTCGGCCACCATTACACCGGTCCCCATGAGACACGTCCCTTTTGAACCAAATAGAGAAGATGGTTGCTTTGCGACTGATTCAAATGCATATATTCTCTCTTTTTTTACTGTTTATTCGACTTAAAAAAAATCATATAAATATATTGTATCACGAAGAAAAAGAGAAAGATGAGGGATAAAATGTAACTTTTTGTTTTTTTTATTTATTTTATAAATAACTAAGTTATATTTTAAGTCCTTGAGTTTCTTCTCTTTTTTTTTCTCTTTTTTTTTTTTTTTCATTTTTGTTTATAAATAATTAAGTTACACTAAATGACATTTTTTTCTATAAATAATTAATTATTAATGTAATGTTTTTAATTGTTAATGAAATTTAAATTTTATTGTTTAAAGAAAATGGAAAAAATAAAAGAATTTGAGGTGTCGGTCTTTTTGTTATACCAAGTTGATCAAGAAGTAGTACAGGAGAGTGAAAGTTGATGTGACAATAGAGATGTCTTAAATAATTCTCAATAATTTGTATTAATTATATGATAAAGATAAAAAATCAATGACAAAATCCCGTTTAATAAACCTGAACATCATATTTTTAGCAACGGCTTATACTTTTTGTAATCATAAGATTTTGGAAATCAAAGATGTCGAGTTAATATGAAAGTGATGGAAATTAAGGAGGAAACCCTTCATTAGGGGTGGCAATTCTCGACACGACATGAAAAACGAAACGAACCCGACATGAAGTTAGACAGGTTTGGGTTAAAAACAAGTCTACCCGTCTAACCCATTTAATAAATGGGTCGTGTTTGGGTTGAGTAAATATTAAACAGGTCAACCCGTGAACCCGTTTAAGTATATAAGACTCTAAAAATAAAATATATAACATGCCTTTTTATGTTATATGTGGATTAAATGTATTGTCTTATGGACTTAATACGATTGAATTACGATTATACCTGATATATCATAAAAATTGACATTTATATCAATTTTGCATTTAAACTAGTTAAATAAACAAACTACCAACCTTATTCACTATTTGACCTATTTATTTAAACAGGTTAAACGGGTCAAAAATGGGTTACACGTGTTATGCAGGTGTGGGTTAGGGTTGAGTTTCTTGACACGACTAATAAATGGGTCGTGTTTGGGTAGAGGTTATACTAACCCGCCAACACGCCAACCCGAATAGGTCAACACGAACACGACTCGATTGCCACCCTTACCCTTCATCTTATACCGGATCTAATTGTAAATGCTTCATCACCGTCACCTTAGCTTCATATCATCTCTCTTCTTTATCACCTTCTCATCACATCACTCACACATCACCATTTAACGATACCCCACTAAACACATACAAATAGGCAAAACACACTCGTGAAAAACACTCCTTCACTGCCTGTCATCACCACTGACTGCTCTCTTTTTACTTGTGAAAAACATTTCCATGTAAGAAGTCTTCATGGGTGATCATCACCTTCATGTGTGCAAACCCCCCTTATTACAATGAGTCTTATATCATGTCTTGTTTTAGTTAAATACCATACATACTACTTATGAAGAGTTTAGGGCTTGTTTGTTTAATTTTTTTATTAAGTCGTGTTTAAATAAGATATTACTTAATGTAGAGACCCTCTAGTTTATCACTTTTTATTTTCAGACATCTTTTTTATATTAAGTTAGTCAGAAACAACTTTTATATAACTTTCTAGATATATTTTTTCTATATTACGACAATTAAAACACCACCTAAGTTTGTTGCCTAAACTTTTAGTAATGAGACAAATTACTTGTATGCTCTTATTTATAAATGGTAATTATCGTTTCTTGATCACTTTGAGTTAATGAATATTTAATCCTCATACTTCGATTATACTTTCGATTCAATCTGCAAACTTGTTTTCGCTATATTTTATCGTAAAAAAGTTCCACAACATTTTAGTGAAACTAGAAGTCGTCACTGTCATCAACAAGATGAGAAAATAATAGTTGAGATTGTTTGGACATGTCAGGAGGAGACAACAGACATCGTTAGTTTGGAGAGTGGAAGCTTTCACAATCGATAGCTTTAGGAGAAGGGTAAACTAAAACTTAGGTTGTAGGGTAAACTAAAGCTAGACCTAAAGGAGCTTCTCGATGACATGGTCTCTGATAGGAACACGTGAAAAACTAAAATTAAGATAGATGGTAGAGGATCTATGTAGTTTTCTTGTTGCATGGTACCTTTTCTTTTAGGCTTTCTAGACGATTTTGTAGGCTTACGTTTACATATTTACCTATGCGTTATCAAGACTCTTAGGTGCTGTTTCTTTTCAACTTATTCACTTAGTGGGGATATTTTTTGGTGGGACCCATACATATATTTGTGTTTCTTTTTTCTCTGATTCCCTTAAATGATCTGGGTGTGGAGGAGGTAAAAAATGACCCTCTCCCCAACTAGACACAACACCAGCACATATTTCACACCACTTGACAATTATACCCCACATCTTTTTTGGCGCCAAACAAATGAGTTTTTCCCTCCTTCATTTTTTCATTATATAACAGGGTGTCCTTTTTCACCACAAATATTCTTTCCTCACTTTTCCTTATCTATATTTGATATTCACTCGTATAGGTATTATTTTGATTCCTTTTTAATTTTTAACCACTTTACTTAAATATTTATGGTTTCAATTTTTTCTTATCTAGTGTACTTTTATGGGACTGATTTGATTACCTTTGATTATATATCAACTTGAATGTGTTGTTTGGTTTGACATATTACTCTGCATTTAGGTATGGAAGAAAACGGTAAAAGAAGCATGGAAGATAACGCTAACTCAGGCAAAACAAAAAGAATCAGAGTTAGTTGGAAACCCATTAGCGTAGTCAAAACATTTCTTGAGGCGTGTCTTCATGAGCTTGCTATCGATGGGAGAGAAGGTTCAGGTTTGAAAGGACTTTCATGGAAGAGAGTTGCAAAGGTCCTTAAGGATAATCATAACTTTGAGGCTGACCAGAAACAGATGAAAAATCACTATGACTATCTCAAAACCAAGTACACGGCATGGTTGTCACTAAGAAACAAGACAGGCAACATCTATGACGACTCCATAAACACATTTAATTTGTCGGAAGAAGAATGGAAGCTAGAAATTCTGGTTAGTTTATGTATTTTTTTAAACCTTATTTACTCTGTTTATTCAACTATTTATATGATAAAAGCTTCTTTTTACAGAAAAATAAAAATGTTGAATCACTGAAAACTACGACCTTACCATTTCCGGAACTTTGTGCACCACTTTTCGATGGAACTTTATCCACCGGTGCTAAAAGTGTTGGACCTAGTTCAACAGAACCTAGGCGGGTTGTTGAGGCCCATGTGGTTGAAGATGATGAAGAAACGGAGGTCGTGAATGTTGACTCTCCATGTTCATCTCGTGCTCCTCGTCTTCCAGTTAAAACCAAGAGAAGAGGTAAACAATTGATAGATGGAGTTGAAGAAGAAATATTGGGTGTTCTTAAAGTGATTGCTAATAAGATAAATCAACCAACATCGGAATCGCCTCCTAAACCCGAACCACCTTCTGTTTCAGATTGTGAGAATAAGTTGAATGGCCTTGAGTGGGATGAAAATGACCCGCTGTATGAAACCGCACTTGTAATCTTTTGTGACCCAAATGACCACTATAGGGAAGGTTGGATGAAATTAAAACCGGAGAAGTGTGTTAACTGGGTTAAAATGATTGCACGTGCTAAAGGGTTCATGTAGAAATTTGAATATCTATCTTCTACCATGGTTTTTTGTTTGAAATTTCTAGACCTTTAAAAGCTTTAAACATGTCTACTGGGATGTTATGAATGTTGTATTTGTGTAACATGTAGTTTTGTGAACATGTATTTTGTATCTCACAATAGGCTTTTGGGAAATCTATGATTAATGTTATGATGTTTTGTAAAGTTGTTATCATCTTAATATATTTTGCTGTAAAAAATCTATTATGCTGGAAGTTATCAATGTTGATCAATGATCACTATGGTAGACCAAAGGGTAAATTTGTCATTTATTGCTTTTAAAAGGGTCATCCATAAGAGAAAAAGAAACAATATGTTCTCTTATATCACTTGTTCTGCACAAGTATGTTATATCCAGAAGGACACTTTGTGTGGACAGAAAAAAAAAAAGAAACAACGCCTTAGCTAGTTTCTTTTAGGCTCCTAGAGTATTCTAGTAGTCCCATTTATACATATTTGCCTCTGTGCCTTAGCTAGTCTTTTTCTTATACCACAATTACCGGAAATAATTGGCCGCTGTCAGCAGTCGCCAAGATAACAAATTACGCAAAAGTTTATCACCGCAACTTTTGCACGTGCCATGCTATCTTAACTATTTATAAAGCATGGATAAAAGCTCTTAGGGCCTGTTTACTTTTGATGTTAGCTAAGGGACACATGGGCCCCATCTCATGTTAATGCGTCTGGCTGTGGAGGTGTGCCCTTTTGTGTGGCTTTTGTACACAGACACAACAAGGGATTTAGTGGACCCATTTGCAAAACAAATAATATAAAATATGTGGACCTCACAAACCCTCCACTAACAGGAAAAAAGTAAACAGGCCCTTAATCTCTTAATTTTGTTCTATTCTATATCTATTCTACCCTTGAAAACTTTAAAAACTAGAAGGAAAAAAAATATATATATATATATATATATATATATATATATATATATATATATATATATATATATATATATATATATATATAGTTTAGCATATACACGGTGGTTACAACTAGTTTAATACTTTCATTTACATGCATACTTTAAAATGGAAACTTTTAAATAGAGCTTTAATAGAGCTTAACACATACACACACATGTTTGTCAACTCTATTTATTTAGAAAATAGAAAGCACAAAATGTAAACTTAACACATACACGTTTTAATATTTGGTTTGTCAACTATATAAAACAACTTTAATACTTTGATTTGTCAACTTAAATATATATTAAATAAATATTTGATAATTTAGTTTGTCAACTATATAAAAACATATTTGATACTTTGGTTTGTCAATTATATATACTAGACGTATACCCATGAATAGCAACAAGATTTTTTAGCGACAAATAACTATAGTTACACAAAACACTTAACCAAAATATTACTATAACTATTTACCGCTATAAATCTCGTTGCTATACACGAATACTCGTCTAGTATAATCTAATGTTTACATTTCTTTTTGAAACAACAAACATTCATACCAAAAACTATGTCCGAATGAAACATATCAACACCGCGTATAACTAAAAGGCAATTAGTTTCAAAGTAAATATAACCACGTTAAACAAAAATCTCATCTTCTTGAAGTTGATATTCAATTTGAAAAGAATATTTGCTTTAAGTAAAATCAAAAACGAAATATGTATGTAAAAATAAAGTCATGGTTACATAAAATATCAAATCTTATACCTACTCGTGATCAAAAGTTTAACAAGGATCAGATTCTTCACAAAAAGTATGTGTTAACGTAACTATTCACATGTTCATTAACAAATACTACATCAATTTTTCATATGCATCTATAAGGCTACTCGCAGTAATGGTTCACGATCGATATAGTCGATCGATTCCCAATCGATCTACCTTTTGTGCATACTCGATCGGCCCCCATTTTTTTTGTATCTTGGTCCTCAACTCGATCGAATGTTTCTTGTGTCCATTTAATACTTAAACATTATTCCTTGTCCTTTTTTAGCCGTTGCAAAAAAAAAAATAATAATAATAAAAAAAATAAATAAAAAAATTCTAAGTAGCCATTGGTAACGGTTTGAAAAAAAAAAATTAATAATAATAAATAAATAAATAAAATATAATGTACACATGCATCATATTACATAATATGATAATTCAGGACGAAGAGCGAGCGATATCTCCCGTATTCTTTCCAGCGGAGCAGCACCATTCTTATGATCCCATAAGAACGCATGTGGAATCGTTGAAAATTACCAGGGAGATATGCAACAAAACAACTCATCTTAGCCTCAAAGCCGATTTGGTGGAAGACATTTGGCATCGTCATAATCAAAACTAGTTTAGTCTTTTTATTATCGTAGTGTTTTAATGTTATTTGAATTTTATTGTAATGTTTTTATTTTATTTGAATTATTATGTAACGTTTTAGTAACGTTTTAATTATTAATGAAATTCGAGTTTGTTTTAAAAATGTTTAAAAAAAAAATAAAAAAATAAAAAAAAATAAATAAATTATCATGGTTGCCCTTACTTGGGCACCTAATCGCCTAAAGGTCGCTAGAGAGAGAAAACTGACATGGCAGATAAATTGAGAATGATTGACTCTTCTTACTAGGCCAGCCTAATATGCCCATTGAGGATATTAATGTCGTTATTATTTGAAATGATAAGACACGAAAGTTCATGGAAGGGAGAGTAAGAAAGAGGACAAGCTATTAAACCAAAAGACATGAGAACCTTAGCTTCCCATGAAGCTTCCTACAAACAGTATTGTTTTGATTTTTTCCAATAAACAAAAAGAGATCTGATATCACAATGATCAAAAGTATTACCACTTCATACGTACGTGTTTGTTTTCTAATCTGAATTGTTATTTTTGATTCAGTTCTTTTGTAACCAAGTTTATGTAAGTTAATTGGTCTTATATCTTACAAAAATATCAAATCATTGTTATTCTAGAGAGTGACCATACTTTTAACGCAAGTTTATTTAAATTCATCCTAAAAATGATAGAACTGATATTTACTTATGTAAGTATAGTATTCGGTTATTTTTTGTCAAATTAAATGGATATACAAGAATAACTTGTAGAAATTGTGAAAATCACACTAATCCTATTATTGAAATCAATTATCGCCAATTCAAGCAACATAAACACTATCAACCGTACCATGTTTTATTGCATGAAAATGATAATTTTTAATTTTCATTTATTAAATGGTCAATACAAGAAAATAGATATTTAGTGACGTTCTAATGTTACAAAAAGTGACACTGAATCTAACTTTTTACTGATACTTTTTAAAAAATGTGAGCATAAATGTAAAATTTTGAGATTTAATGACATTTTTTATAAACAAAATGTGTCAACAAGGCAAAAAATTTATACTCACATTTTTTGTGTCATTATAAATAGACTTTTTACCTATTATACTACCACCTACATTTTTCTTAGCGTGAGAGAAACACATAAAAATTTTACTGATATTTTTTTGACTTTTTTATTTTTGACTTTTCTTATGTGTCACTGGATGATAATTTTTTGCAGTACGTATTTGAGTTTGTGTTTTGAACTCATGATACTTTTATTTTTTAACAGCTAAAAGAAAAGATTTTATAATATTTCGACAAATATCACGTTCTTTTAGGAAATACAAAACTTTTAAAATTAAAACACTTAATTACCCCATAATTTTTTTAAACCATATTTTTTTACACCTTATGCCATCTATCTTATAATATATCTTACAAATGACTCCAGCAAATCCATAACTTTTAGGTTAGTAAACGACTCACGTATCACTAAACCAAAGACTAGTACCTCTTAGTCCTGATACGTCATTTAGATACCTTGCACATAACCTTTTTTAACCACATATCTAAACGCTAATACCAAGTGTAATAAAGGATTCACCACCCCATCATCGCCGTCGTTAACACCCCCTCCCCCTCCTTTTGTGAGAAATTGGTGGTGCGGACCACAACGTTGTAGAAGCACAAAATATTACTTGTTTGTGAGAGAGAGTATATTGTGAGGTATATTTGTGTTTAAGTAAGTATATTTGGACGATTAAGCTGTTAGTCTTATTACACCTGTTTAGTGTTGAATTCGGTGATGAAGAGAAAGAAAAACTAATGTGGCGTTAGGTTGACAATGGTTAATGCGGTGAACATTACAACCTGTCTTAAATCGAGATTTAATATAACGTTTAACTATTCAAAACACTTGGTTTATTCTAGTTCCATGCAAATGTCACCATAAGTTTGGAATAGAAACTTCTGTTCAAAAATTTTACCTTCCCAAGTCCCCCAACCCTATTGACAAGTTGTATATATTGCCATCCATATTTCACATACTTCTCATATTGCTATAAATAAGTCCATTAATTCTTCCAACTCCAACCCACCACCAAGAAAAGAAAACAAATGGCAGAAAAAAGCTACCAAGACTTGCTTCCTATCATGGCTGAAAAGCTAGAGTTAACCACCTTCATGGAGGAGCTATGTAGCGGTTTTCGTCTGCTAGCAGATGAAAACCTCGGCCTGATCACCCCCGAAAGTTTGAGAAAAAATTCAAGTATTTTGGGTATGGAGGGAATGAGCAAAGAAGATTCAGAAGGTATGGTGATCGAAGGAGACCTTGATGGAGACGGTTTCTTGAACGAAACCGAGTTTTGCATACTCATGGTGAGACTTAGTCCCGAAATGATGCAGGATGCTGAGATGTGGTTGGACAAAGCTATTGAAAATGAGATCAAGAACGTCTCTACTTCATTACCAGATAAAGTTTAAATAGTAGTAGTATTTATGTTGAAGATGTTCATATCTTCTTATGTTGATTAATGATATAATATAACTATGTCTTGGTATGTATAATACTTGTTAAGTGTGACATGAACTTGGTCCAGCTTTCTTGGAGCTTCACATAAGCTGCATATATCTAGTTCTTTTAGATCGGCGAACCATACTCACGTGCCTTGCTCTACATACTAGCTTAACTTTCGCGTCGTAGTTGATGAGTACTTCAGTTATACTTTAATACTGGAGTTAACTACATTTTTGGTCCTCGTGGTTTACCGGGTGTAACGATTTTGGTCCAATAGTTTCAAAAGTAACGGATCTTGTCCTGTTTTCGCTGACCCGTAACGGATTTGGTCCATTTTTCATTGACCGTTAGTTTGACTCGTTAAAAAAACATGAAATGACTAAAATACCCTCGGATGATGATGTACAATGACTAAAATGCCCCTTTCCTTTATTATTATTATTATTATAAAAACATCACATTATTAAAACATCACTTTATTATTATTATTATTATTATAAAAACATCACTTTATTATTATTATTATTATTATTATTATTATTATTATTAAACAAAGGAATATAAAGAGAAAATAACTCATTTAGGCTTATTCTTTTTTTTCTTCACCTTCACAGCCCATCTTCTCTCTTCCCCCTCATCTCCTCCGACGAAGTTCCGGCCAACACCACAAGCCCTCACTTCCATTCTTTTTCTTACACCACCACCACCAAACCTCGTCTTTTAATCTCCTTGTGGTTTTTCCCTACTGTACGCGTTCAAAACCTTCCTTCCAACATCACCACGCGCCACCACATAATTTTCTGACCAAGATTCGTCCACGTACGAGAGTACCAAAGGTGGGTAACACCGAGTCACCCGTGGTTGCGACTCGTGAGAGGATAATAGAGTTAACTACATCGGAGCCCGAATCATCGGATTGGGGGGGGCGGGCTGTGGATGAAAGGGTGGTGTT